>JAINUG010000077.1:1972500-2525000 GCA_029706075.1 Aldrovandia affinis
AGCTGGAGTGGTCACACGTGTAACAGTGAACCATTCAGTGTGAGTGTTTTACTGTGCAGAGCAAAAATCCTTTGATTGGTTCACACGAGTCAGTGATTGCTACAACATGATAGATCCAGTGCACCAGAAAAGGGATGATATCTCCATGATGAAAACGATGAAGAGTAAAGCACAAAGGAGCACTCCTTACCCCAAAAAATAATAACTGTGATTTATCAGTCCAAGGTGCACAGCTTCTGCATGCCCAAAATATAAAATAACTTATAACGGTGCATACAGGACAAAGCAGCAATGCACAGCTCAGCAATGGCCCAGTCATTTTTGTGCTGCTCATAACACTCCACAGCAACGTTCCTATTCCAGGCAAGACACAAACCATGACAACAATTTTGAAAGATCACAATATTGAAAAAAAATAATACTAACTTTTCTTTCCCTGTGTTACAGGTACTATGTGCAGCTGCCAACGATGATGTCTATTGCAGTGTTACTACAATGATCTCTTCCACTAACCATAATTAATGGACTCACCATGTATAAAATTAGATTAGAAAACCTTTATTATCCCAACAGAGGGAAATTGGTCAGCTTCAATACACATTAAGACATATTAAACACATTAAAACATTTTTTTTTAAAAAAAAAAGAAAAAAAGCATAGACAAAAAGGCACATATTATAAAAAGGCATCTAGTACATTCAGGGCAAATTCAATTGTTACAGTGCATAAGTGCATCTAGCCCGGTACATTTAGGCCATTAAAAGTGCCAAAGTGCATTTATTACAACTAGACAGAACTGTTATACAGTTTGATGGCTGCTGGGATAAAATAATTACATGCCTCATTGTCTTGATTTTGTGCTGGAGGAGGCAGCTGCCCCTCCTGCTGTTCACAGAGAGTTCCGTGGAGTGGGTGACTCTCATCTCCCATGATCTGCTTTGTTTTGTTTGCCATCAAGTTGGAGTAAAGTTCGACTATAACCATGGCTGCCAATGATTCTGCCAGCTTGTCTGACAGCTCTCTCGAGCTTGTTTCGATCTATGGCACGCATGTTGCCGTACACACAAATGAGACAGAATGTCAGGATGCTCTGGACCACACTGCTATAAAACAAGGAGATCGGGGTACGGTCAACATGGAAATGGTTCAGTTTACGCAGAAAGTGCTGCTGGGTTTTCTTGTATTTGGTTGCAGCACAGGCCTCAAAGATAAGGTTGTTACCAATTTCCACTCCTAGGTATTTATAAGTTGTTACTTTTTGGATAGCGTTGTCCTTGATGTTGGTGGGAGGAATTGCAGGTCTGCAATGTTTAAATTTGATCACCATGTCCTGTGTGTTTTTGACATTGATTTCCAGACAGTTTTCCTCACACCGGGTTGTGAAGTGTAAGACCTCTCTGCCAAAACTCTCAGAGGAAGACCGATTGTGATGGAGAAGCCCGACAATGGCAGTGTCATCTGCATACTTGATGTAATGGTGTAACTGAAGTAAAGGCTTACAGCCATTGGTGTATAGGGTGTAGAGCACCGGTGAAAGGACACAGCCTTGAGGAGCCCCTGTGTTAGTACACTTGGCAGAGGACAGAGTGGAATTTAGCCTCAACTGTTCTGTTTGTTATAAAATCGTTTATCCACTTCACCAGTTTCATGTTGACCCCCATGCCAATTCGTTTTTCAGCCATTAATTGGGGTTTGTATGTTGTTAAAAGCACTGCCGAAGTCCACAAACACAATGTTGGCATAAGTGGTCTAGGTGATCATATAACATGTCCAGCAAAGTCAACACTGCGCCCTCAACACAGTGCACCTAAATGCAAGTCGCTCTGGATAGGAGCATCTGCTAAATGCCTAAAATGTCAATGTAAATGTATTGGTAAAAAAAATGCTCAAAATAATTTAAAATCAAAATTATTTAAAATTGGAATGCTTGCACACCTGATAATGTAGACCACAGGTGCCAGAGCCTCACAAACACATACAATGAAACAATTAAAACACAGCAACACTGTGTCTCTTGCTAAGTATGCAACTTTATTGACTGAAGAATGACATACTTTTTGGACATGTGTGTCCTTCGTCAGAGTCTTCCAAGGAAAAAAGTAAAGGCAGACTGACGAAGGACACACGTGTCCAAAAAGTATGTCATTCTTCAGTCAATAAAGTTGCATACTTAGCAAGAGACACTGTGTTGCTGTGTTTTAATGATTTCATTGTAAACTTTTAAAATAATAAAATTGTGGTTCAGAGGGAACGCTGGCCAGATGTCCTGTGAGGCAACACATGGTTGACCGTAGGGTTGGCTAGGGAGTAGGAATTCAGTCAGCATGGTAACCACTTCACCACTCAACACTGCCCCCTCTGGTAAATAAGGCTCCTACAGTCTACCTGCTCCATCTGCGCAGGTGACAGGACTAGCTGCTCAGCTCAGACTGGTGGGCTGCAGAGTGAATGGGGCTGGCAGCATGCACCTCAGAGAATGTTCGAGCCCATCTCCACTCTCCAGAACTTAGAGGGGATGTTGCTGTAATGGTTAAGATTCACATATTACGCTCCATGCCCTGAAGAAGGCTGTTCTGCCATGATTTGTGGGCAGCCTGCCTGTACTTGATAATACTTGAACATGAGGGCCCCACATTCTTGGTTTTAAAGAATGAACGGATGAACAAACGCACCCGTGATGCGCAGCTTGCCCGCCCCGACCACAGCCTCATTCTCATCGGCGCTGAACAGCATCTTGTCGTTGTTTGAGGTGATCTCCAAGTACTGTCCGAATGCTTCGGCCATGCCTGGACCTGAAACAAACACAGAAATCTGAATATGAGTATGCTGATCTAGGATCAGTTTTATCTTTCAGCTCATAATGGATAAGGTTAGGATATGGACAGGGGAAACATGATCCTAGATTGCACTGCTGAGATGTTTTATGCATACGGGCCCTAAGCTTTGGTGTTTCCCCACAGAACCGCTGGCTTTATTCATACCCCTCACTGAGAGACAGACAGACAATCAAATAAGTGGCGCACATCAGCTGGTGCGTCCTTAGCCCTTGTAACAGGAAGCCAATTCTTTTCCACAAGACACAAATGTTCCTCCGTCAAATTGAAGAAAATAATGATTAAAACATTGAAATGTCTGGGGGGGAATCCTTCAATTGTTTACCGAAAATCAAACCCTTTTATTATGGAATCGGGCGATCAATGTAAAAGGTACAAAATTAAACTACAAAATCAGGCCCCACCAGTCGCTACAAAATGCTGAATATTAATTTAGCCCTTTTACTTAAACGGTGATCAACAGCAAATCATTCAAAGAACAGCCCCCAAGCATTTTTTCAAACGTTATAATTGTTCCTTTATTTAATATAAAATGAAAGGCTTTGAAATTGAGTTTCGTCTCAGAAGTTACACAACTTCAGTTTCTGCTTTTCCAGTGTATTGTAAAGAAAAAATAATTAACACCCAGCAGCCAAGACAATCATATATATTTGTTATTATATACCCGGGTTAAGATTTCCTCATATAGACAGCCAGAGAGACTATGCTTGGAAAGGAAACAGTTCAACTGCTCATAGTGAAACAGGTCCACGACAACACATTTCATCTGACTCCAGCTTACATGAAGAAACAGGATGCAATGAAGAGTTCTGCTAAGACCAAAGCACGCCCGAGGAGACATTGGGCCTCCATTGCCATCCTTTCTATCAAAGCTGCTACCTCTGAGTCTTCAACCATCATTCAGAGACAGTACCACGACAATTACCACATAATAGCCTTCAGAAATAATTACATCAGTTTTGACAATCGTTCTCTTCCCTAATTGTCCTCTACTTTTACCCCCAGCCCTGCAGGACACTAGAGGTGTCCGAGGACGTAACGGTCTCTGCTCAGCCTTGGGGTCATCCCGCTGATTAACATCCCGCTGACTAAATTAACTTTGAATTGAAGTCTGCAGTGACAAAGCATTGTGGAGGGTTTTACATCACTGTTAAGCTTAGTTTATAGCTCTGGTCGCAGGGGTTCACCTCCATTGACATTCTCAGAGTCCTCTGCAAACACAACACTGTTGATTGATTGTGGCCTACTTTGGCAGAGCTTGCAGGAGCAAGCCCGCTATTTCATCCAACCGCACCAGTGCAGCAATGCATTGTGGGTACATCACTTTGCATGTGTGGAAAGACTCTTAATATCATTTTAACATTCTCTGTATAAAACCCTCAACAATGTCCTTATTCTCTTACATTATTTCACCTGATCAAGTGAGGTAATGATTTTCATACACTGTACTCTGTACTGTAATGTATGTGCTTACCCAGACATCCTTACCCAAGGTGATTTACATACAGTGCCTTCCAGAATTATTGCCACCCTTGGTAATGATGAGCAAAAAAGGCTATGAAAAAATGTATTTGTTGTTCATCAGCTTACACTCGGAGTTTGCATGTTCTCCCCGTGATGGATTGGCGACCTGTCCAGGGTGTATTCCTGCCTCCCGCCCGGAACGCATGCTGGGATAGGCTCCAGCACCCCCCCGCGACCCTGACCAGGAATAAGCGGCTTAGATAATGGATGGATGGATGGATCAGCTTACACTCAAAATATGAGCGAAATCTAACCTTTAATTGAAGTAAAATTATTCAGAGAGGAAAAAAAACAATTTTCTCAAAAACGTCTTACAATTATTGGCACCCATAGAAATTCTTATGAACAAAATCTAAATGAAGTATATTCCCTTTTTTTTTTCATATATAATTCTTTAGGAACATCCTTGATTAGTGGTCATCCATGATTTCCTGTTTCACTGGGGTATAATATGATGTGACACACAGGCCCAACTCCCTTAGTCATCCATCAACATGGGGAAGATCAGAGAATACACAAATGAAATGAGACAAAAACCTTCATAAATCAGGCAATCGAAAAAAAAAAAATAGCTACACGCCTGAAAATACTCATCTCCACTATTAGGGCAATAAGTAAGAAGTTTAAAACAACTGGAGCTGTGATGGACCTGTCTAGAAGAGGACGCAAGTGTATTTTGCACCCACGCACAGTGAGGAGGATGGTTAGAGAGGATCACAGTTGGAGAATTGCAGTAGTTGGTTGCTTTTGTGGGGGTCTAGGCCTGGGTTCCCTTTTGTTAAGCGTTTTGTGACAATGCATTTGTGAAAAGCGCTATACAAATACATTTTATTTTATTTTATTTGATCGTGGGGTCACCAAGTCTCCAAAACTACAATTAGACGCCACCTCCATGCCAACAAGCTATTTGGAAGGCTTTACAGAAGAAAGCCTCTGCTGTCATTAAACCACAAACGTATGTGTTTGGAGTTTGCTAAACGTCACTGGAACTTTGAGTGGAATCGGGTTCTATGGTCAGATGAGACAAAAATAGAGCTTTTTGGCAACAAACACGAGAGGTGGGTTTGGCATAAAAAGAGTGATGGTCATGCAGAAAATAACCTAATCCCCACAGAAGTATGGTGGTGAATCTGAGAAGTTGAGGGGCTGTTTTACTTCCAAAGGCCCTGGGAAACTTGTTAGGATACATGGCATCATGGACTCCATCAAGTACCAGGAGATTTTAGATCACAATCTGGCTGCCTCTGTCAGGAGGCTAAAACTAGGTCATGGATGGATCTTCCAGCAGGAAAATGATCCAAAGCATACCTCCAAATCCACACAAAAATGGTTCACTGACCACATAATCAAGCTTTTGCAATGGCCATCCCAGTCCCCTGATCTAAACCCCATTGAAAACCTGTGGGGTGGCCTCCCGCATGGTCCAGTGGTTACAACGTTCGACACTGGCCACGGAGACTGGGGTTCGATTCCCTGTCTCGCCAGAGTTGGCTCTGGCCGGGAGTGCCACCAGGGGCGGCAATTGGCTGTTCGTCCCAGGGAGGGGGGAGGGAAGCCAACACACACAGTTCGCTGCGCACAGGAGTTGTTCTGGGGTACCGGAATTACAGTCGACGGCACGAAGAGTATTGTCTTGGAGGAGGTAGCGCTACGCCCTTGTCACTGCCGGTCACAGGACTACGGTAGCGAACTATAAGGGTAGGGGGACTGAATTAAGCACACAGGTAATTGGCTACCGAATTGGGAGAAAACGGGGTAAAATCTGAAAATAAAATGATAAAGAAAACCTGTGGGGTGAGCTGAAGAGTCCACAAGCGAGGACCAAGGATCTGGAGAGATTCTGTATGGAGGAATGGTTTCAGATCCCTTGCTATGTGTTCTCCCACCTCATCAAGTATTATAGGAGAAGACTCAGTGCTCTTATCTTGGCAAGGGGAGGGTGCACAAAGTACTAAATGCAGGGCTGCTAATAATTGTGACACACATGTTTATGAGAAAAATGTTTATTTCTTTGATAAGGATTTTTTTCTTTGAATAATTTTACTTCAATTAAAAGTAAGATTTCTCTCATATGTTGAGTGTAAGACCAAGCTGAAGAACAATGTTTTTTCATAGCCTTTTTTGCTCATCTTTACCAAGGGTGGCAATAATTCTGGAGGGCACTGTATCTTGGATAAAATCTTGTTATACAGATAGACATTGGCCTGGATTCAATGATCAGTATTGATTGATGTCAATTCCAATGATAATAAAACTCAAGCGTTCATTTTTATTTTCAAAATTTGACGAGTTCAACAATCACCCAAATTAAGTGGACAAACTGTTTGTGAGGAAAACACTTTTGCATTTCATATCAAGATAGATAGATTAGATATTAGATAGATAATTTATTGTCCTTTTCAGGAAATGTGTTGCCACAGTCTGTACAACAAAAAAAAAGCCTCACATAAATTACATAAATACAAATATACACCACTATTACATACATACATTAAATATGCGCCCACATGGGTACATCCACATTTTTACCAACATACACAGTCATATTCATCTATACATGATTTTTTACCGAGGTATTTTGGGTGATCTAGGGTTCGACAGCAGTGTCTAAACTGGTATCCAAACATGCAACATTCTGGTCGAGCAGCCGAGCTGCCACAACTCACTGCCGCCAACAGTCCAGAGCATGCAATTGGGGCACTGTACATGACGATCACATGATCAGATGGCCATGGAAACGGATTCTTACCCAAAGATAGGCCGCCAGTCACATTCCCGATCTCATTGCGAGCTGCAACGGTGACATTCTGGGAGGAGTGCACAAGCAGAAACGAGTCCTGCCCAAAAAGGCAATAACAGTTATCATAGTTATAGATACAGTTATGAAGTTTCATATTTCAAAAGCATGGGTCCTACTGTTTAAACTACCCTAAGTACGATGAATGAATGCCATTCATTCAGCATGACAACAGAGAATAATAAAGTGAAAGGAGATTTCTTCCTGCCAATGCAATGCTCTACCACACTATATAGTTAGTCTGAAGTTTGGCAGGAGCAGTGATGTAAGTCACAGAAAGGAAATTAAAAGCCTTACGAAACAAAATAATCTGAGTGTGTGCCAAGAGAGCATGGAAACAAGAAAACAAGTGACAAGAAAGTTAAAAGCCTTGTAAATACAGTTCCTCTGACTAAATACAGTGGGTACTGCTTCAGAATTGTATTCATGTTTAGCTGTACCTGTCCCTAACAAATAAACAAATTAATTAATGAATAACACAAAAACAAATAGAATAAAAAAGGTAATTTTGTGTAATGGTTTTGTGTTGGTTACAGTATATTACAAAGTCAATGTCACCAGTGTTTGTATAAAGGCTGGTTTTGGCCTTCCTGAACACTACACAGTACATATTTCTGTGGAAACCTGGCTTTCAGGGGGAGAGGTGAAGCTGTGCGTCTCCACACTTTGACACAAACACAAGAGTGGAACTGATCTCCAACAAGGGAAAATAAATAGCCAGTGGTTCAAGTTTCACGGTTCAACAGCATCCCAGAATAAATCACCTCTGTGGGAGCCTGACTTATGGGGGCATTCAATCTACCAGCTGTGTCCCCACCCCTCCCCGCCCTCCACTTGGGAGTAGTGGTATTTAAGCATTAGGTTTTTCTCAAACTTAATTTTGGGTTCGCCAGTCACCGAAACAAAGAGAGAATAATGCGTGAATGTTGCAAAAAAAAACCCTGTAAAGTCAGCACTCAGCTTTAAGAGCCATGGATCACAGTGGTGAGATCAAAGTCCAATCTTATTGTTATCAGTGAACCAATCTGCTTTGTGCAATCAAAATGTATCCTCCTCCAGCATCAGGAAAAGGTTCAAAGTTAGGGGCCCGGCATCAGATTAATTAAATGCGGTGGAATTTTCGGTCGAACGGTCCATTCGTAAATATTGATACCTTCAGAGGCTCTGTCAGTTGGAGCTAAGAGTGCCATAACGATGTGCAGAATTTTAAGTGGCTGGTTGTACACAGAAAGCAGACACCAGCATCAACCTGGGCATGATGAAGCCTTTTTCATCGATTCAATTTAACTGCGATGGATTTAACTGTCCGTAACTTTGACAAACACCTAAATGAGCAGGCAGGTTTCCCTCCTCATTATTCACTGGCTTCAGGGCCTGTTGAGCTCAATGCTGTGTGTGAACTGAAAATGACTCTCTTACATGTGTCCCTCGCTGTTAAGGACAATGTGATTGCAGCTAGCCTATTCAATTGAATCTGCGCATTAGGCTCTTGTTCCTCAAGTCAACAAAACAACCCTAAATGTTATGTTAAAACATATGTCTATATGACAGTATCCAAAATAATCTTATATTTTGAAATAAAGGGCTCAGCTGAAAAGCCTCTGTCCGCCTAGTTTATTCAAATCTGAAACTTTTTGAAATCTGTTGAAAGAACCTTCAGCACTGTGTGTTGGAGATCTCAAGGGCAGGGCTAACACAAGCAGGCAGAGCGTTAGGAAATGACGCCACAAATATAAATAGATAGGCTCCACTATTGCGTAACCTCTATAAACTGTCAGCATAACTTAATAACTTATTTTGGAGATGAAAACTCTATTTACACAGACTTTTTTGGTAAATTCTGTTGGTTGACACAAAGAGAATGGATGGATGGATTAATATAGCGGTTGGGCTAGCTGATTATTTGTTTCTTCCATTTTTACCACCACCTACGAAGTGAGAGTGCGGATAGAACAACAGTGTGAACTATCGAACCCGAGCTGGTGAGAGCAAGAATCGTCCCCACTTTGCACCGTCTTGCACTTGATTACACGCCCCCCCCCACCCCCGCACCAGATGACCCGTGACAGAGAAGCACGGACCAGAGAGCGCCATGCAAACTGGGTTGTGAGCAAAGCTGATCTGGTTTATTTTTTTTCCATGTTATAAATGTGAGCTTGTTTCAGAATGGCTCGCCTGTGGGTAAGGAAAGCCACAGGTCTTTAATTCGACAAAACATAGCAACAATCTGCTGACATTGTGAGTTGTTTGTTGGTTGCCGGGGGAACAGCGGCCTCTTTGTTTTGATGTGGTGGTGTAATGCCGAAAGTTGCAGCAAAGTCTACATTGAGCATGTGCACAGTCCGAGTGAGATTTTGTCCATTGAGTTGCCGAAAATTGCTGCTTTATTTTTTGGTTCCTATACAAAACTGCAGTGTTTTTTTTAATGATGATTATAAACAGGCTATGTTCACCACCAACTAGACAATCAATTGTTTATAAACTATTCCTGGTGTAACGAAGGAAGCAAAAACAGTGTTGAACAAAATCGGACCCTGCACATGCTCAGTGTAACTTCCGGCATTATATCAGGATGGTCTGGGACCGTTCAACGAGGCAGATATGGTGGGAGGCCAGCGCTTCCCATTAGCTCACCTCTCTGGAGTGGATCTCTGAAGCGTAGAGCGGGAAGAGGAACTCAGACTCGCCATCCAGTTTCAACCCATCCGCGTTCACCTGCAACAGCCCCATCCCCTCCTAGGAGAACACACAGAGGTAATCCCGTCGTCTCACAAAACTATCCACGGCTGAATTATTCAGGTAACAGGTTCAGGAATACGTTAGTCATTAAATTAGTCATTAAATGACTAAACAATTTACTTTGAGATTTAATTGAAACAAAAATATATGATAAATGATGCTCTGTGAAGATGGTTACTCTATATCCAATCAATAGTAAACAGTAGACCAACATTGAAGACCTGGATGCTACCTCTTGCCCACAGTTGCTTACTAACTCGCTTGTCTGTGTTATTTGGCAATACCTGGGAATGAATTGATGCTGACTTAGTCATGCCAGAGGCTCTAAAGGGAGCTGACTGCTTTGTCAGCGAGGACAATCAGTTTACATAAACCGCCTTAGTAAAGACCAAACACTTCTTTGTTCTTTGGAAACGACAAAATTAAGCTTGATCTATTTTGACCTGAATAAATGGTTTCATAAAGAAGTGTGAAGGAGGAAATGTGAGCTTGAAGAAAACTGCCTCAGATTGGTGATTATCTTAATAAATTGAATGTTGTCAACTGGCTCGCGGCTGATCGGTGGGCGCTAATCTGAGGTCTGCCTCATGGAGCAATCAGTCCTCTCGGGCTTCCTGCTGGAGGCAGGAACTCAACGTCACTCGCAACCCAGCAAGGGCGTTAGCACTTCATCCAGCGCAGGTGAGTCTGCCAGTCCCTGGGTGGACAGGTGGAGTGACGGACTGGGCCCTGAAACATAACTGTCAGAAAGCCATGCATTCTGGCCGGGTTCCGCTGGAGTTTGACTTTGTTGTTTTGATTCATCCTCTACAGGCGATCAGAGAAGTCGGAATGTTAGTTACAATTCCCGTTTCCCCTAACAAGGCCACACCACGTTTCTGGCCACAGGGGGGAACAGAAAAGCTGGAAACATATTTACCTTTCCTGTCCCCCTTCCCCCATCTCATGCTGTACGCACCGAGTTGAACCACATGACCCTGAGGATCCATATGGTCAGGGCGAAGTTGACTGTCAGGATCACGATGAGGATAAGGATGAAGAGGTACAGGCAGCGCTTCCTCCAGCCATAGATCCCGATCTTGTAGATGTAGTCGGAGGTGTCGTCGGGCACGCCATCATCCAGTGTGCTCCTGGTGTACTGCTCACGCACCATTTGCTGTGGAAGAAAGTAATATTAAGGAATAAAATGGAACTAATATAGAATAAAAATGTTCCATATTGTTTTTAAGTCTGGTAATACACTTGTGATTATCCTGAATGTACACTTGTCATATGACTTATGGAACAGCAGAGTTAGAGTTATTTCGCTATGGTCATACCGTTTGCAAAAGCTCACGCGTCAATGCCTCAAATGAAAATCATTGACGTGTGAAATATGAACTTTGATCTTTAACCACAGGTTAAATGTCATTATAGTGTCATTCAGCAGGCATCTCGAACACAGTTTACAGACGCAAGACAAACAAAGCAGGGGACGTGGGTGTGGCACGGGCGACTGATCACCGCCTCCCGCCTCATAAGCCCCGCCCCTTCCAGTTTCTCCTGTGCATATGAGGTCTCGCCTTAACTTCACTATGACACATGCAAAATGCAGAGACAGCACCGAGGTCTGTGGTGTGATCCCTGGCCTTTCCATTGTATTTCTTGTGCGTTTATGAAGTCCCTCCTTAACTTTGCTATGAGAAACGCAAGGCAATGATCGCTGACTGCAGGGATATGGGGGGGCAGACCAATCAAATTAAACAGCGAGAACAAGCTCGTTCAGGTGTGCATAATTTTGAGGATGTTTGTGATTTATAAATGAAACACGTATATGTGATTTACACACCCTCCTTCATTCGTACAGATATTTTATAAATATGCATAAAAAATGCATATGAACAATCATATATAGTATAAAATCCACACAAATTCTATAAATGAGACTGCTGCTTTTATGTAAGTTATGAAAGAGAAACAGACTGGACAATGTTAAATGTCTTTAATTGAATTTCTTGCAGATTCTTACACATTTCATGGTAAATGCCTTGGCCCCTCACCAGCAAGATCACTAAGTCCATCGATGGTACCTACACACGGATGTTGCGTGCTGTCCAGAATGTTTCCTGGCAGGACCACCTTCCAAACTCCGCCCTGTACGGGGCCCTCCCCTCCATCTCAAGTGTCATCAGACAGCGTCGTCTTCGGCTAGCCGGACATATCATTCGGCACAATGAGCCAGCCAGTCGTGTCCTCCTTTGGACGCCAGACTCTCCCCGTCGTAGAGGTCGACCTAACATCACCCTTAAATCGTCCATCAAACTGGAGACAGGACTGTGCGGATCGTCTCTTCATAATGCAATGCTTAACAGGGAATGCTGGATGAAGCTCATCAAGTCATCACAGATGTGAATGAATTAATTAATGAATGCCTTAAGTGCAGGTGTCCTCATTCCAACTTATGTCTTCATATTAGCTAATTGTAGATGGTTCTTCATCTATCTGCCAGAAAATAACAAAAAATCTTTTTTTTCTAAAGTTACTTTTCTAATTTTTCCGTTTTTCTCCCAATTTAGTAGCCAATTCAACCCTCTATTTATTTTGATTTGCCCTCACCTCACGAGCCTACCGCTCGTCCTCTGGGTCAAGCTAATATCCCAAGGCCGGCAATGATCGCCGGCAATGATCCGCCTCCTCCGAGACAGAACTTCACCCACCTGCTCTTTAGGAACGCCCTACTGCTCCTTGGCGAGCTCGTGCCGACTTTCCCTCCCCCCACCTCCTGGGGTGGACAGCCAAATGCCGCCAAAGCGTCAGTCAATGTGAGAAAATCACAAATTTGAGAAAACTGAGAATTTTTTGAGAATTTTCAGAGGTAAGGCTATAGACTTATGATTTTTGGTAAATTCCCATAAAACATACTATTATTTGTACATACTGACCAATTTTTTATACTTTGTCATTCATTTTATCTGAATAGGAAAATCACATATTGAATCCTACTCATATATTTTGGGTAATTTTCCATGTTCCAAATACACTTTCCATGTTAAATGTATTCAAACACATGTCTTGGTGATTATTTATAATGTTTTACATTGCCTCACATTGCACTGAGACTTTCGGTAAACCGGCTCAAACAGGAACGAGGCTTCCAGGGCCTTCTCTACTCTTCTCTAAGTGTCATAGTGACATGAAGGTGTAAAAAAGCAAGAAAAGGGCTGGGGATTGAACCTCAAACCTCTGTGTTGGGACACGGAGATTACTGTACCATGCCACTGCCTTCTTCTTCCTCATCTATTATGGAAGCAAAGTAAAGGCGAGACTCATAAACGCAAGATAAACAAAACAAAAGAGATCTGGGGATCAGCTTCTAAAAACGTGTGCCTTCTTGATACGTTAGTAAGTCTCATATCAAAGTTCAGGTGAGACCTCATAAATACAAGAGAAACAGAATGGAAGAGCTAGGGTTCGAAACCAAGATGCCAGCATCAGCATCTGAATGTCACCATTTCCCTATGGGGTCACAGCCTTCCTGATTTGTTTGTTTGTTTGTCTCACAGTAAAGTTAAGGCGAGAACTTTTAAAAGCAAGAGAAACAGAACAATGCCTACCGGGCATCTAATCTAATCTAACCCCAGACCCCAGCATTGGCAGGCTGCGACAATGTTCTGCTGCCACTGCCTTCTTTGTTCCTTCATAAGTCTCATAGAATTTGAACTCTCAATTGAATTTCTTGCAGATTCTTACACTTTTCATGGTAAATGTCTTAAGCGCATTAATTGTAATGTATGTCTTCATATTAGCTCATTGTGGGTGGCTCCTATTCTATCTGAGCCAGAAAATCACAAATTTGAGAAAAGTCATGATTTTTCACTTTTCAGAGGTAAGTCACTTACTACACATTTTTTGTTGATTTTCATGGTAAATGTCTTAATGGGCATTCATTCCACCTTTTTTGATAAAGCATTATTTGATAATGGCCGTTGTATTTGAAAATACACCAATAATTAAACTTCAACAATGAACATATCCAATGTTCTGACGCTATGATAAACTTTTCCATGATGTACAATCTAATTTGGTTTAATTATTTTTATTTTGCATACAATATGTGATTTTGAGCCCAAGATTAGGATTATAGAATTTTGCGTTATAACCAAAGAACACTTTCAAACTCTTTTTTGATTAGAAGGATTTTGTGTTTGGCAGCATTGTTTGATGATGACTGTTGTATATTGAAAATGCAGCAATGATTTAACTTCACTGTTGAAAATATCTAATGTGTTGGTGCTATGATAAACATTTGCATATAATATTCTCTCATTTGACACCGGTATTTTTATTTGACATGCTACATTAGATTTTGAACCCAAAATGAGCAGTATGACATTCTGTATTAAGAGTTTTGCACACTGAAACTCTGTTGTGCAAAATGAGTCAAAGCAATCGTAAAAAACGGTCATAACCCTATTCATATCGGGGTGATCTGGTTTATCAGTATATATGTCACATGATCCAGATGGCAGAGGATCATCGGCGAGCGGACCCGAAAACAGCAAACAAAAAAGGACCTTCTTCGCTGAAAAATACTTTCTTTCTGAAGGCTTTTCCATTTCCGAGTACTGTTTGTCAATTTATTTAGTTTTCTTGGTGTTCACATAGTACAGGAAAACCAATCTCAGAATTCGAAAAATGTATTAGCAACATTTATTTTTATAAATTTAAAACACGAATTATGTCTTCATATGCTGTAATGTTTTAAATATTAAGAGTGTTAAACAAGACATAGTACTTCCCCTGAAAATAATCAGTAAAGGGAAACCAAGTCACTGGACTTGAACTGCTTAAATTTCAACAAAAAAATGGAAAATGGGTGTGTTCTAAAACTTTGGACTGGTATTGTATATATATATATATATACATATTCATTCTGCAGTCAGGTTTCAGCTTGGTTCTGTGTTACTCAACCTGTCCTTGAGAGGAGAGAAAAATGCTTTCAAAGGACTGGGAGTTATGGAACCATGCCTTGATTCATTGGTTGTGTCGCAGGGCTTCACTCTTGGTACGTCAGAGTGAATCATATTGTCAATGGACAGTTTGGAATTCTGAAACATATTGAGAGCTCCACCAAAGTTAAATCAATGGGGACCGTTGTAGTTAGTAAGTCTGTTTATCCCAATACAAGCCTCATAATAAGAGTTGGGACGTTTGTTAGAGAACAGTGGTATGTCTAGCTTTAACTTGCAGGAGGAGGAGTACAATTGTAGGAGTACAATGTCCAGAAGAAATGGAATAAAAGCTAGATATAGAGGTCCAGAAGAAACACTGGACCTCAGCATCTGGAGAAGGACATTATCCGACCATGCCATAGCCTTCTCCACATTATTGTAAGTCTTAAAGCAAAGTTAAGGCAAGACCTCATAAACACAAGAGAAACAGAACAGAAGAGCTGGGGATCAAACCCACAACCTCAACATCTAGAGACGGCCCTTCTGTTCTGTTTCTCTTGCGTTTATGAGGTCTCACCTTCACTGTGCTATGAGACTTCAGAAGGAGCTGAGAAGGGAAGGCCACTTCTCCTCCTGACGCTAAGATCTGGGGTTTGATTACAAAATGTCAGGCTTGCTGATTTAAGGGTTTGTAGTCAGGTCCTCATGTCTCATATTGAAGTTAAGGTGAGACATCATAAACACAACAGAAACAGAAGGGACAATGTTAAATGAATTGAATTTCTTGCAGGTTATTTCTCATATTATATTTAAAGCTACATACTATAGGCCTCTGTCTTTTGGTGAGTTTTCCATTTCCAATATACTTTTCATGTTAAATATCTTTAAATACATTTCCTGATAATTAATTAATTACTTCATCAATTTTAGATAATATATTATTTATCTGAGTAGGAATATCACAAAAAAAGAAAAGAAAAAGCTTATAGCCTTACCTCTGAAAAGTGAAGTATATGAGTAGGCATAATCCTTACCAGGGTTCTGATATTTAATTTAGAAAACATTGCTTTTCCATTACAAAAGGCTTCCATTCCTCAATCCGCTCTTGTTGCCATAGAAAACAAATTTGTCAGAGAACGTGACAGCAGGGCCAGGGCAAAATAAGAATCTTGTACATAAAGAACGGTTGAAGCATTTGGCTAAATCCATTACATTTAGGGCTAAACAATATTGTAATTTTCATGGGAGTCATGCAAGGCTGGCAAATCAAAGGCCAGTGACAGACTGCTGAGGCTGCAGATCATGAGGTGCAATGAGAATGACTTTAAAGTACGGTCTGTCTAATGAGAGGTGATGCAAGGAGCCAGTTAATGACCACTCCCATCATATCACGTGTTAGCGCTGTGTTTAGTATAAAGCACTTCCAAACTTGCAATACGTGCAGCTTTGTAGTGAAAATATTGAAAGGCAGTGATAATGCTGTATAGTATGTGTGCTTAGCCTGTCAAATGACTTCCATGCAAAGGTCTTGATCAGATGGCATTCATCATGGCATGGACCACAGAGTGCAGAGAAATATCAAACAGGGCAGCATTGGTTCCATTTCAAAACTGAGGACACACTCTTGATTGGTGCTTTGTTGAGGGTCAGGCATACAATGTATTTGTTCAGAAGATGAATGCCTTGGCCCTTCGCCACCTCCTCCCCTACAAGCACATAAACCACAACTACAGCTAATTGTCAAAATTAAGGAAACACCAACATTCAATGTGGTTCTCTGTGGCTCAGTTGGTAGAGCACAGCGTTGGCAACGCTTAGGTTGTGGGTTCAATCCCCACTGGGGCCACATATACTGAAAATGTATGCATTCACTACTGTAAGTCGCTTTGGATAAAATCGTCTGCTAAATGGCGTATATTAAAATGCACCCCACACCATAACAGAGCCACCAAAACCCTTCATTTACTCAAGTACTTCCTTTACCTGTGTGAAAGAATTACAATAACCCCCATACTAGATTAAGTCCAGTTTTACTTAAATTGGACATGAAACCCTCTTAGTGACCAACATCCATCCCGTGGTCCATTTTGGGGTCTCTGTTGCGTACCCTGTGAAAGCAGCAAGAGCCTAACCAGGACCATCTGAGTAATTCAACATCTCAGGGACCAGAGCACTGAAAATGAAAACCATTTCAGGAACATTCAGGAGAGTAATTTTTAGACAACCCCTGACGTTTTTCCCTCAACCTGCAAAACCGTTTCTTTTCAACAGGTATAAATCGCCATGAACCTTCACTCCCAGCCATGTCCGCCATCCCACCACCTCCCCATCTCCACCTGTATTTTATTTAAAATGTTGTCTCCTCTCCCTTTGTCATTAATGTCCAAAATGTGGCGGGGTTAACAATCTCGTCCTACTAGCCAGGTGTGCAATCCCGCCTCCAAGACGCCAAGCCCGAAATACATTCAGCTGTTCTACGTCTTAATCAAACCCTTTTGTTTTAAATACACACATTGTATGAACATTTCTTACTACTGAATTGTCAATGAATTACCAGTCTGCGATTCTCCTTTGACTTCCCTACTTTTAGAAACACTCGCTGTCCTCACTGTCAAGGTGTTTCCAGCGCACAAGGTCACAGAGCCGTTGTGTTTAAATGTTGACATTTAAACACAAACCACGCTCCAAATTAAGGTCGCCTCACTCCAAAGTGAGTGGAGCCCTGCTGGACCAGCCCGTTACCATGACAATTTATCGCTTCTCGATTACGGCTGATGCATTTTCTCCGGAGATTTAGTGCCCCCATCAGGCGGTAATGATGCCCGCCCACCACTCAACTTTAGTGACACACGGGGTAAAGAGATAGATCAGCGGTCAAATGGACATAAAACAAAATACATTTTGGTGTTCGGTATGTTCTGGTTCTTTATTCGACTTCCTAACTGAAGGACTTCCTTCCTCCAGCTCAGAGTCTGCAGCATCAGCCCTTCCCTAACATTGCAAACAGGTCAAAATATTTATTTTATACATTTTATACAACTGGGTGTTTACTGAAGAGATATATGAGGCAGTGCAATGGTAAAGTGAACATAAAATGGTACAGAGCACATTCTGGTGTCCAGTACATTTGGGTTCTCTACCTGAAAATGTGCAGGACTTCTTTCCTCTAGCTCTGAAGAGTCTGCAACAATACATTCCTTATTTGCAAACAGTTTAAATCATATATTTAATCTACTTTGTATAACTGAACATTTACTGTAGAGATTTGGTACAAAGGACAGTAGTGCCCTGCCCTGGGATTTGAACCTGTAGCCCTCTTGTTAAAAATCCAGCACCAAGGATGAGCCCATCCTGTTAAGGCACTATTTTAGCATGTGAATGAGCCCCATGGTCTGCATCCTGTTAAGGCACTGTTCTAGTGTCTGGATGAGCCCCACCGTCTGCATCCTGTTAAGGCACTGTTCTAGTGTGTGGATGAGCCCCACAGTCTGCATCCTGTTAAGACACTGTTCTAGTGTGTGGATGAGCCCCACAGTCTGCATCCTGTTAAGGCACTGTTCTAGTGTGTGGATGAGGCCCATGGTCTGCATCCTGTTAAGGCACTGTTCTAGTGTGTGGATGAGCCCCACGGTCTGCATCCTGTTAAGGCACTGTTCTAGTGTGTGGATGAGCCCCATGGTCTGGTAGCATACCCTGCATAACTGGCAGGGAGGGAGGGATTCAGTCAGCCGGGTGCGGTGTCACACCAGCGACCCCCGCTGGTCAATCGTGCGCCCACAGACTGCCAGCATAAAGCTGTAGTGTCTTCCTCTGACTCGTCTGTGCAGTTTAACTTGTAGATTTGTGTGAAAAGATGCAGTGGCTGACATCATGTGTTTCGGAGGAGAGCAAATGCTTGTCCACGCTCTCCCAAATTGACAGTGGAGGTTGCAGCAAGCGCCGCTTATGATACAATTCTGCATTCTAAATTGGAAGAAAAAGGGGAAAAGCACCGTCACCAGCATCATATTACAATGCTGCACATAATTTGACCTTTTATTCCAAGGGGCCATATTTCTGAACTACTTCTTGGCAAAAGTTCTCTGGAGCTACCACTGTTCACTTGATACACATGGTGCCAGCACATAAATTTCCCAAATAAAAATGTCCATTCCCTCTCCCCCCACTAGAAAGTTGCTACCATAGCACTATTAACAGGCAAACACATTGGGTCTTTTTTTCAGAAGATGTGAATAGTTTGTGCCATTGTAGAGGGGTCTGAAGGCGAGATTCGATGCACGGCAGTGAAGTCATTTCCAAACAGAACACGGCTTTAATGATTTACTCTCAGGCAGATGCTTGGTCTACTCGTTCCTCAAACATGGCTTGGCTCACATTCTTTCAGCAGTAACTTTTCACTGCGAGGACCATCATTTTCTTCATGACATTAGGAGATGTTTCACAACGATGCTCCTTCATGGCAGTGCGGAAAGACTAGACTCCACCAGCAGAACCATGGGAAGTGGATTTGCAGCCTGTCAATCAAAGGTAAATCATCTTCCACTGAAGTAGAGAGCTGGAATTAAAAAGGAATCTGAGATTTCTTCCAACAACTGATTAAGAGTATTAATTAAATTGATGAAAATCAATGGATTGTTTATGATGAAAATGTGCATGGCACTGCATATGCTAATGCGGGGGGTCCAAACTTGGGGCTGTGAATGAGTCCCAAATGGTCAAATGAGTCCCAGGGCTATCTGGCTAACACTGCTTCCTGTCATAAAGCTAAATTATTACATTATTTGTCTTATCTGTATGGTCTATTTAAAGCTTCTGCTGGCATGTCAGATTATACTCGAGTGTGAAGATAAAGTTGTAAAAGAGCTGAGTAACAGATTTATTTATTTTTTTACTTCATCTGTCTCCACCAAAGTTGACTTTAGTACCCCATAAGATATTGGCCTAGCTTTAATCAACATTCTGTCCATAACTCTGACTTCAAAACAAAGTGTAACTCTTTTAGACAATTTAATTTTGCTGATTGCAGAACTTGTCTGTTTTGCATTTGTGGCTCCTGGTTCGAGCCGGTGATTTTTTTTTAGACATAAATTTATTTCTGATTTTTCCCCGTTTTTCTCCCAATTTTGGTAGCCAATTTATACCCTCTATTTTTATTTTCAATTCCCCACCCTCGCATTCCTGGACCTATTTCCCGCCTTCCAATGATCTCTCCATGTACCACACCGCTCCAAAGCGCGGTGCACCAGACCGCTGGGCCATCCGCCAGTGAAGCCTGATTACCATCAGTGGGAATCACCGAGGAACTGCCTGCTCTTGCAGGCAACCACCAACAGCGGCGTGTAGTGGCTGTACCGTTGGAGACCCGCTGAGCAAGATACAGGTTGTGGCCAAAAAGGTGGAAACACCAATATGATGAGACTATGGTATCCTGCTCTGTAGAGTTCTCAACGGACCATTCTTGATTAAACTGTGCTCACACCCTAGATTGAAATTTGCAGTTAATTGATTTACAGTTGCTCGCTTGTTTAGCCTTGCAACTCTAACTAATGCACGGACATCACCATTGGGAAGTGTGCACTTCTGACCAGTTGCCCTTTGCTGATGATTTCTTTCCCTCAGAGCTCCATGCCATCTTATAGCCATGCTAGTCATAATTATAGGCAACCAGGCCTACCCAGCATGTTTTTTACACAACCCTGAGCCTACTGGGATGTTAATTGCTTGTTTATCTTAGGAACAACACCTGTGTGGAAGCACCTGCTTTCAACAAACTTTGCGTCTCTCATTTACCCAAGTGTCTCCACCTTTTTTATTTGGGAAAACGACTTGTCCCGAATGTTTTTTTCCCCGAACTACTTCCTTTTCCCATATGATTCTCCTGCACATACTGTACAGTACAGTAATGGATGTGTGCGGTTCATCGTTATGCTGGTTTGTGTAACTTATCTACTCTAGTAGCACAGGAATCTTAAACCTTTCCTGCCCAGGGACACTCACCCTATTATGTTTAATTATTTTTAGGAATAAAACCTAATAATAATGTAATTCATCTATTTTTATTAGTAAATGTAAATGTATATTTTAAGCCCTGTCAGTAACCCCCTGTAGTACCCCCAAAACCCACAGGGATCCCCTGTTAAAGACCCCTATAGAGTAGCAAGATGCTCTGAGGTTTTGGTGTTCCCAATTTCCATTTCCACCCCAGTCACTCAACGGGAGAGTGGCAGCCACTCTTCCCCCAGGCAAAGACGTTACAATACAAAGAGTATTCAAGCAGCATGTGGGAGTTCAACAAAACAATGATCTTGAAAGCTGGCTTTCACTAACCATTCTGTTTGTCAGTTGTGTCAGAAAGTGTGACAGCATGAAAACATTAATTAAGTTATTCAATCCGGTAACCTCCAGAAATGTCAAACCTACCTCAGAAATATGCACAAGGAAGCACCATGCAGAACGGGGCAAACTTTTTTGGCGTAACGACAGAAAATACAATTATTTTTTGTCACGAAATAAATTTGCATTTTCAGAAAATGCGGCTCCCAGAATCCAAATTTTCGGGTTGACTGCTTATCTAGGCATTACTAAAAATTTAATTTAATTTGTGAGCAAAATACCCCACTTCTGACAAGGTTGGAAATAAAATCCCATTGATTCCAATTCAAACCAGAATACTGCTTCTGCATAATCTTGTAGTTCTCACAGAGAAAACATCCACTGAGTTGGCACTCTCGGATATAATCTCTTTCTGTGGGCTCGGTATCACTTCCTCAAAGGGGAGGGGCACCCTGAATGGGCAGAGCCAAAGGCCAAAAATTGAATGTAACTTTTACACACGCTCATCAAAATGTATAGTAAAGTTACAGTTTCCAAACGTACACGAGTTCCCCTGACTCGTTTGAACAGCATCCTGAAAAGCTTGCTGACTGTTTTCTTTTTAAATGGAATAATCCTACTTGGACACCACGAGAGACAAGACAATTATGTTGCAATTTGAGTTCTTAATAAAAATCTCATCTCATCTCATCTCATTGTCTAAACTGCTTATTCCTGGTCAAGGTCGCGGGGGGGCTGGAGCCTATCCCAGCATGCATAGGGGCGAGAGGCAGGAATAAACCCTGAACAGGTCGCCAATCCAACGCAGGGCACACACACCATTCACTCACACACTCATACCTACAGGCAATTTAGACTCTCCAATTAGGCTAACGTGCATGTTTTTGGACTGTGGGAGGAAACCGGAGTACCCGGAGTAAACCCACGCGGACACGGGAGAACATGCAACTCCACACAGAAAGGCCCCCGGCCTGGATTCAAACCGAGACCTTCTTGCTGTGAGGCGACAGTGCTATCCACTGCACCACCGTGCCGCCCCTTAATAAAAATGTGTATCTTATTTTTTTTCCACATTTTTTACAGTTTTTCTCCCAATTTAGTGGCCAATTATATACTCTATTTATTTCAATTTGCCCTCCCCACAGGATTTCGACACTCATCTCAGCTTCCATCATACTTTTATCCCATAATTGGTGTCATAATTGGGGTAATATTTACTGTAAAAAATAATCTAAACAAAAACAAGGAGACAGAAACCAAATAGCACAAATAGGTTGAAAACTGATTTTAAATGTAATTTATGTAACTGAGAGGGACACTGAACATATGACCCAAACAAGCCTGACTGGTATGAAGCTACTGCATTTATAAGCATTGCCTATGACTGTATGCATTACTTATTATTAGCCTAACTTGCCAGGCTAATAAACTTACTATACTATGAGCCCAACCAGGTTCACTCTGATGTGACATGACTTTGCCCCAAATTATGAGGATGGGCTTTGATAATAAACCAATTGTCAGTTACTACTTCTCTTGAATTATGATCTCATTGGAGGCCCCAATTGGATGTGGGGATTAAAGCCAACTCATCCACTGACCTATAACATAACGCTGGCTAAAACTTGGCAGAACCAATCAGACTGCAAGAAACTAATCTCACAAACTGCAATTTTCCTTTTAATACTAGACGCTCTCTCTCTCTAGAGTAAATATAGCTATTGAATCGTGTTAATGTAAATGTAAATACACTGAAAGTACTGATAACTGTTTAATTATAGAAGAGTTCACCTGCGAAGGCACTGGTATGAACAACTCAATAGTGTAAAACTTAAAGTGTCTGGAATCTTGCTGAACATTTTTCTCTATTCTGATTGGTTTGAAGTTGAGAGTGTAACAACTCGATGGGAGCCACAGGCCCAGCTGAAGGCAGAGACAGCGTGTGTATGAATTTCCATGGTGAAAGTCCACAGCTCCGTTTTCTGAATACCAGCTTGCCACGGACCAAATGTACCATAGCAACCCAAATAAACAACCCAGAAAACAGACTGGCCATTAAATCGTACGAACTAAGGAAAACATTTTTCTTAATTTATTTGTTAACTTAAATGTTGGTAATGGCACCGGCACTTAAAACAAGCCTTGGTCCATTTTGCCCTGAGGGTTATTGATGCGAGTCAACAGCAATAAAACAGGCTTTTAAACATTCCCCTACATTTGGAGGCCTTATATATCCGTTAGCCTCCCAGGACTTCCCTTTCCAGCCCATACACATGAAGCGGATATAATTCCCTCTCTTTTCATCGTCGTTATCTCAGTACCTGCTCTCATTCACCTTAAGCCACTAATACGGTTTCCGCAGCCTCCTCTATGCGTTTATAACCGAGAGACTGATAAAACGGCCCTACTCCTGTCTCCAAACCACAAGGGTTCTAACTTTAATTTAGATTGCAGGCCGTGCCTTCCCGTCAGTTTGACTTACTCAAAAGCAAACACCGCTACAAAGGCTTTTTAAAATTGCTCGTTTAAAAATGGCTTTCCTTCATTTTTTAGCTGGAGGTCATTAGGTTATTACAGAAGCGGTTTTTTGTATGTGTCTGGAAAAAGAACGGTACCCACAGGAACTTTGTGGAAAAGCACGAGGCTAGCAGGAGGCAGATTGTGAACCAGCCTTTAAAATATGAGCAAACTTTTCCTCCGCGTCCCAAATCCCCCGCTTTATATCTGTACTATGCAGTCATGCACACACTTCTAAAAATACTTCTTGATATTCAACACTCAATTACTGCACCTCGGGGCAGTGTGCAACCGCAAAAATAAATGAATAAATAAATACCAAGAGGGTAACAGTTGCTGAAGTAGCCTATCACACAGAGATGTTTAGCGACCTCCGACAGAATCCTAAATAAGTGGCCAGTGTTTACACAAAAACAATTGTAAGATTAAAATAAATCACCGACAGCAAGTGAAAACCTTTTTTTTTTTAAGAAAAAAAACTTTAAACTAATATATTGCTGTGTTTCGCACGACTGTCGCTTTCTTTTTATCCAGGAATCAAAGTTTACAGAAATCGCACCAGGTTAAAGGATGCCACCGTTCTGTATCCAGTTAAGTCTACATAACAGATATGAGAAAGTTCAGCCTTAATAATGAAAACACTGTAGGCTACATTGAAGACAATGCCTGCAACACATGTGCGACCCTGTAACACTGAAAAGCAGCGGTAACTGAGTAATATATGAAGGAGCATTGCCTACCGTTGTCTGTTATACGGGCACCGCTTCGTCTGTACTGGAAATTCAGCTTCTGTATAGCAACGGCTTCCGAGATCTCGGACGCTTGTCACGCAGAGAACAGCTGCTTGCCATAAATCCAAAAGTGGAACGAGGAACCTAAATAATTACCGCGAGATATTTTTTCCTTCCTCTTCGTGTATATCGGATGTATCCAGTGGCGATTTTACCGCGGGTGCAGGGGGTGAAAATGCACCCCCTACCGTTGGGATGAAAATATTACAATTTTCAAATAAATGTCAAAAAACATTTAAAAGAAAATTATTTTTGAACATTGCACCCCCTGTTTTAAAACCCTAAAATCGCCACTGGATGTAGGCCTATCTCTCCGTTTTCTCTCCTCCTCTCCTCTCCTCCTTTTGTTAAATGCGAGAGGAAGGCGTTTGAAACGACGGCTTGTATGCGACTACTGTATTGTAGGCTACCGGAAAGTTTCCATGCGCGGCCAGCAGAAAAACGCAGCACAGTGTGGAATTGAGTTTCATCTGCGGCCTGTCAATGAGTCATCACCGAAGCACTGGATCTTGTCTAATTAGAGAAACCTTGGTTACTGCTTAACGAACCGACATTGGGACATGTGTTTACGTTTAAACTTTGCGAATGCGAGTACGCAGACAGTCAGGCTACAACTAAAGTTTAAAAAAAACCTATTTTTAGGAATGGTAGTAACATGAGTCGGGGAGAAGCAGATGGGGTGGGAGGGGCAGGCTAATTCAAGTAGACATGATATATTCAAGCAGTCGATAAACAGTAAAAGCGAATATTTTACATCTACAAATGATTGGCGGGGACAGATGACTGTTTTGAATAGGCCATTTGAATAGGCCAGGTCATTTGAACATCGTTACGCCTATGTAGCCTACTCAATTACTATAAACAATAGTAGGCTAGTAAGTAAACAAATAGGCTATGCCAAATTCACCCATTAACTCCATGCGACTAACTTGCACAACTAAGAGACTATCATTACATTTTATGGAGGCAAAAAACAAGTTTAGAATTAGCATTGTCTGCTGTTGTAGAGGTAACGACGATGAGATCTAGCCTACATTATGGCATGAAACTAAGGTGATCAGATTCCTTTTTTTAATTAAGTGTTCCGCCCCACATCTTCACCGTGTGTTCCCCTGCATTAATCCTTCTGTGGCTTAAAAGCAAAGGAGATTCAATACACCAGATATGGCATATTTAATTAAATCGGCTAAAACCTGATTTGCCCTTTTAGCCTTTGCAAAATGTCAGCAGATTGGTTTGCTGTCAGAACGTGTTAAAGAACGCGTGGGCCCCAGCCCCCATGGTTTTATGAATACGGAATGAGGTTTAAGATCGGTAATACCAGCATTGACGTAATCACTCAGCTGCACTGCTTTGGAGAGACGTGAGATTAATTGAATGGTGTGTAGCAGACTGCCAAATTGACCTTTGGGACAGTAATGCAAATTATAATGGTTTTCACAAATTCAACACAGTAGCAGTCGCATATTTTACAAGTATGCCAACCATGGGAATAAAAAAGTGTAATTAGGTACAAAATTCATAAAAATAATATTCCATTAAACCTCATTGCTACTTTAAAAGTAGCGCATAAACTGTACATTCAAATACATGTTTTAGTATGCATTATTTGTCTGTGCTCTCGCTGTCTGCCTGTGCGCGTTTGTGGTGGTTCGTGGACGCTAGTTATGAGTTTGTTAATTATTATGCGAATCGCGGAAGTGTGGCTATGTCTGCTATGTATAGGCTATGTATTTTGCGCTGATAAAAATCGACGGTGTTTTAGCGTCTTCAAATCGCACTGCCCTTAACTGAGCACTTTAACGTAAGATAGTTGTTCTTTCCTTCTTTTGGGGGCGATGTTCAAGGCAATTACTTCACTTTTCAAAGGGAGTGATTATATTTGCGCGCTCGCGCTCAGTGGGCGCCTTGCATGGCAAGAGGTGGATCCGACGCTAAAACACCCGAAAACCGTGTCTGAAATTATTTTGTGGAGTGAAGGGGTAATCATTTCCGCGCTGTTGCAGAAACGCGGAAGCCTTTGTTGTGTGAACATTACCGATGATCCAACCTGACAGCACGAATCTACGACCGCACATGCAATGCTGCTATAGGCTACACCAATAATTCAGTCTATTTTATTGGTGGGTCATATCACACCAAACAGATATTGTTTGCACTCAACTGTTTTCCTAATACTAAAAAAACAAAATCTGCAAACTGCACGTTTACCCACCTTCATTTGGACATCTTGCTACTTATTTCCTATTGCAATATTGCATGCTTACTTAGCATTACTAAATAAATTATCAATAATATCACACACACACACACACACACATACATATATATATTCTGGAGGGTACCGTACAGGAATATGAGCGGAGAATAATTACGGTGGCCTTGTCTTTATCAGGGATAGCCAGTAGAACGCTACTACGGGTGCTTTATCAGTTGTCAAAAATACATTTGCGACCACGATTGCAAAAATCACGTGCACGAACACGTAATCCTGACCGATTTAACAAAATAATTTTCCCGTTTTCTATTTCACGCCGCATGTGCCAGTTGGCTGTTGTAGCGGTGGGAATATCGCCACTATAATCAGCAGGCTGTTTTAAATACATGATCCACGCTTCACGACAGCGCAAGACATCTGGAAAGAATAGGGCTCAATTAAGTAGGCTACAGGGTGACAGAAATACCTTACAATATTTTCAAAGGAACCGCTCCCGATGTGACCAGGGAGTGTTCCGTTTTACCCCAGTTCCAGTGACAGCTGGTACCGTCTGTTTTGTGAACAGTCAGAAAATATTAGCTTTTATCTCACCCCGTTGCTGTTATCATGACAAAACTGTCACTATACCATGCATGGAGCAGACGCCGATGGATTGTTTCAAATTTAACAGTGCCCGATAACAGACATTCAAATAATGGCGGTTTTCAGTTAATTAAACGGACATACATCTAAATGCAACACATTTTCCTTTTAAACATGGAAATGGACGAATGGCAGAGCATCCATAGGAAGTCATTCAGGAATTCAATCAAGGACAATGTTAGGAATGAAGTGTCACGAGACAAGTTTTTGTTTTTACCACGAGGCTCGATCGCTCTCTCTCTGCTCTGCGAGGTGTCACTGCGCCATGTCAAAAGCAACAGCTGACAGAATACATCAATACCGGCGTCCCTCCGCGAACCTCCCACGAGCGCACTTCTGCTGGGACAAAGTTGTGTTGTCACGGTCACTGTCTGCATTCTCCTTGTCAACGCACGACTCATACAGTGAAGTGTCCCAATTCTTGGTCGGTGAAGCTATTTTTACGTGTGGTCGCAGTGGGAGCTTAGAGATACTGCGCGTCTTTATTGTGAAAATACAGTAATTAATTAAGCGACCCCTCTGATAGCTACCGTTGAACCCTGTACGATTAATTAAATATCCGGGGAAAGGGAGAGAGAGGGAGACTAACCTTTTGGGAGATACATCTGAGATCAAAGTGATAATCTGAAAGGTTTACGTGCTGATCCTCTGGAGAAAGAGGATCTAACTCGGTCCTGGGGCTCCCTGTGTATGCTAGTTTCCGTCCCAACCATAATCGCAGCCTCTGCATTTTCACGAGCTGTTAGTTGTATTTAAACAAATATCTATGCATGGAATAAAGAATAAATGTCCCATATTCACATTTCAGGACTTTTCAGATAAATGCTTTCCATTTCTGTACTGTGCTATATGGCAAATGATTCCTTTAGAAAGAGGTTACTTTTTTAAATTGATTAAATTAAAAAAGATCAGTCATACGCCCCCCAAGGGAGGCCAAGCAAAACAAGTATCTATGTTGTAACAAGGCGCAAAATTGAAGGTGCACACAAATAAAACTAAATTGAACACAGCGGAGTTACACCTTTTCAAAGTCTGGCTCAATGTGGCTGAAAGTTCATTATGCACAAACAAGACTTAAGATAGCTTATGCTGTTTTGCTGCTAGTTTAGTTGGACTATATGCATGTTAACTTGCTAGTAGTACGCTCATAGTGATGCATGCAGTATAGCGCTATCATTACCACCCCAAAATTCACAGAAAAAGTTCAGCGTCATTATAGCCAGTGTAATGTTAGCTAAATGCTTGAGCTACTAGCTAGCATTAACTTTAGTATAGCAACTGATGCAATATCTAGCTAGCACGATTATTTACTAGACAACTTCAAAACGTAACATAATGTTCATGATGAGATAACATAACACATACCTTTATCTTTGGCCCGTTTCTCCTTTTCTCTTTTTTCTAAACTGAAATCCAGAAGGCTTTGATCTTTTCATTTTCGCAACGTACCTCAATGTATGTGTGACACGATTGTTTGTGTGACTAAACGATTGCCCATCAATGCAGGGCCAAGAGACTAAACCAGGTCACCTTGGTGGGGTACAGACTCGTTTTAATTTATCATTATATTTTAAACCAGGCAAAATTGCAGCTTTATATCAGTAGCTTGGTTGCAATGCTATTTTTTGATTTCATTGATGACTTGTACTGTACAGTGTGAGTTTGAGAGGCGCTATTGACCAACACCCCTCCCCCACTTCGGGCTTCTAGCAGGTGAGGACTAGGAGACTTCATAGCGCAACGCTGCGCAGATGAGCGAGACTGAAGTGAGCGCGCGTCTGTGTCTATATATGGTATGTGCGTGCGCCCCTTGCACGCGTCTTGTGCCTGTATATAGAGAGTCGTGTGAGTGCGCCCCTTGCCGGCGTGCCGCCCTAGGCGACTGCCTATGTCGCCTAGGCCAGGATCCGCCACTGCTGGCAGGTGAAATCAGCGGGATCCCAAATTATTTTGTCACATCAGGTTATACAGTATTTAATCTCGTCAAATTAAATTATAATCAGTTTTATTTGATTATTCACTTATGAATTATGAATATATTGATGCCTCAAATGTTTATAACATAGCTACAACTACTAACAATACACAAGCCTGAAGGATTTGATTTTGCCAGGGTGTGCAGTCAGTTTGTGGGAATCGTCGTTGCTGTGATTGGTTAAGTCCCTATCCTCCGTTATGGTGGAGCGTGACTATTTTGCGAGAGAGAGGAGACGGAACGGCCTTTCTCTTTGAGTTAACCTCATGTTGCTGAATTATCTAGCAAAACCACCGGGGCAAAATGCTAGCACACTGTATTATGGCAGATTCGTCTATGCAAGATTTTCTTCCTGCGTAGAAATTCAACTTGAAGTTATTTCTGTCAAAAATACTAGCTAGTTGCCAAGAGGCAGACTGGCGCAGCATTTAGCTGCCTGACCTTACAGGAGGTAAGAGTGGAAGTGAGAGGGGGTTCTGCGTTGTACTAAAGGTTTTATTACCTGAGGGGTAATAGGACGCAAATAGGACGTAACAAACAAAAAATACCCCCAGTCAAACGGATATATAAAAATATACCGTCAATTTACAACACTTAATAAACCACATACTAACATAAATCAGAAGCAAAATGAAACAAAACAAAACAGCTAGGTAACCTAATCTCAAAAGATATAATTCTAGCCTACCTATCGAGGCAAAACAAAAGAGTGAATTATTTTACAAAGCTAGCTATTCCTACTCTAACTCTTCCTATCTACCAAAAGGTTTTCAAAAGATAAGGAAGGTAACAAACAAACAAAAGCACGGTCATAAGCACGTGGTTCTGTGTGGCTCAGTTGGTAGAGCACGGCGTTGGCAACGCTTAGGTTGTGGGTTCAATTCCCCCTGGGACCACATATACTGAAAAATTTATGCATTCACTACTGTAAGTCGCTTTGGATAAGAGCGTCTGCTAAATGGCATATATAAGCCACAGAAAACAAAAGGGCGAGTCAAAAACCGGCTTCACAAAAAACACCAAAAATGTAGTTACACACATGCTCTCTCAAAAGACAGGACGCAAAATGCTCTTCCAAAAGACGGTGTCTGTGGCTCTGTGCAGGCAGGCCTTTTAACCATTTCAGCTCAGGGGGCATAGCCAGGCGAGGTCAGACACAGTTCAACGAGTGATCACGCGCTCCCAGCATGGCTTCAGTGGCGGGAAATAGGCAGCTGAGGGAGGGAGATTCCCTTGTCGGAACAGCCGACCGTAACACTGTTACAGGAGCAAAACTGTTAATGGGCAGAATTGTTCCTTTGATGCCATTAGTCACTGGCAGGGTACCTCCAGAGCAATAGTCTGTGTATGCTCTTCCAAACTGACTGAGGATATTTCAGCAATGCGACGATCCACCAAAAAAAAAAAAAGGGGAAGAAACGTGATGAAGACTGAGGTCTGAGATGATCTGGGGGAAACACTGGAGCCAGGAGCAGGAATTACCCTCGAGTCAGGTATGGGGACATGCTCTTTTACTTAATACAGCGTGGGAGTACAGCATTTAACAACAACTTAGAGACGGGGGGGGGGGGGCTTGCATACTATGAGGGAGGAGTGAACTTTTCGCTCCTTGAGGCGACTATTTCTTATTCAAATCTTTAGCGGTCTTGTGAGTGTTACTATAGAGACAGTGTCAATTATTAGGCTCTCCTATTGGGGGTGGGCTTCATCCAGTGCTCATCTCTTCCCAGATCAGGCCGCATTCCAAGCCAATCATCTGTCTCCTTCTAGGATGGTTTCTGCAGACAGGGCTGAACAATTTCAGCAGAAACATTTCCACCCCCCAGATTTAAATGCATTTCCATCTTTTTAACAGACTACCACATACAAGGATAATATCAAAATGACTAATCAAGATCCTTTAGTAGACTACACCACTTTGGTTAATAGGCAGCCTTACACCATTTATGCATTGTGTTAGTTACAAAGTGGGGTAATGGGAAGCTTATGAAACATGACAGTAGTGTGGAATTAATCAGGAGCTGAAAGGCTAAACCCACACAAAGCACAGGCTAGTGTGCTGGGCTGCATTAACTGTAAATATGGAGGTCAAATTTAATTCTGTATTCACTCCAAGGAACCACAGTAGTAAAGCATTCACTCGGTGGCGTGACAGAAAATCAGCAAACAGACAGATGAGAGATGAGGTTCAGGGGCCTGTCTCACGAAGGAAGTTCAACATAGTCAGGGTATCTTTGCGTTAGCTGGCTACACAAAGCCTAACAAAGGCAATTACGGCTAACCTGTCTCATGACGGTGGTTATAAACTCGCTCTGTCAACCCTGGTTTTTCCAAGCTATGAGTACGTACACAGAAAATGGGCGGTGTTTGTAACACAGCCAATCGCATGCAATATGAACAGATCCAGAGCACTGTTTCACGAAGCAGGATTAGCTAACTTTGGGCTTAACCCTGGGTTTTCGGTCTCATGACTGTGGCTCACCCAGGGCTGCAGATGATTGTAATGTGAGTGCAATCTATTGAACCAATCACTCGGGAACCATATGAGAAAATTACACCGCACATAATATGCAACAGTACATTTTATTCATTATTGATAATATACATACAACTATATAAACTGTGTTTGCTCAGGTTCTCCGCATTACCAACGGAATACGTATATGTAGCGGTGGCTAGAAAGAGTAGGGCAATATACATACTGCTGCACAGTGATTGCATGGCTTTGATGAGTGGCATTTGTGACATGTGGCTCCAGAAGCTTGCAAAGATACAATATTCCCTCTGCGGAGAATCTGTATCTCTGATATAAAAAAAATGATTACGCAATTCTACTTAAGAACATAAGAATACATTCGGCCCATATAGGCTCGTCATGTCCTAATCTAAAGAGTATCTAGTACCGCATCTAGCCTGGACTTGAATATCCCAAGTATTTCTGCCTCTACTACCTGACCTGGCAAGCTGTTCCAGGCATTGACAACTCTCTGTCTAAAGAAAAACGTCCTAATATCTGTGCAGAATCTGCCTTTAACTAATTTCCACCTGTGGCCTCTTGTTCTGCTGACCCCACTTATCTAAAAAAAAATATTTGGTATTTCACTTTGTTAATCCCTTTTAGGAATGTAAAACCTCAATCAAATCCCCCCTAAGTCTTAGTTTGCTAAACTTAAATAGATTGAGTGCCTTAAGTCTATCATCATAACTTTTACCTTTCATACCAGGTATCAGTTTAGTTGCCCTTCTTTTGACTTTTTCAAGAGCTTCTATATCTTTCTTGTAGTGCGGTGCCCAGAACTGCACACAGAATTCTTAGTGAGGTCTGACAAAGGCATAATATAACATTAATATAACCTCCTTTGATTTATACTCAATACTTTTTGCTATGTATCCCATCATCCTGTTGGCTTTTTTCACTGCTGTAGCACTGCTTTGATGCAGATAGGTTTTGATCAACTACAATTCCTAAGTCTTTTTCAAATTGAGCACCTACTAACTTTTCTCCTCCCATAAAATACTCCTGTCTAATGTTTTTATTTCCCACATGCATAACTTTACATTTAGCAATATTGAATGTCATCTGCCATGTATCTGCCCATTTTTGGATTTTGTTTAAATCATCTTGGATTACTTTAGTCGATTCCAAACCATTTGCCAAACCCCCAAGTTTAGTATCATCTGCAAATGTAACTATTTTGCTACTAACATCCATATCAAGATCATTTATGTAAATAAGGAAGAGCAGAGGTCCCAGCACCGATCCCTGTGGGACACCACTGCCCACAGCACCGAGGTCAGATACAGCGACACCTACTGTTACTCTTTGTATTCGCCCTTGCAGCCAATTATGAACCCAGTCTGAAACTACTCCTGCAGTTCCTACTGAATTCATTTTAGCGATGAGCCTCCCATGTGGTACCTTGTAAAATGCTTTCTGAAAGTCCAAATATCTATCATAAGCCTGGTTCAGGTCAACACATTTTGTAGTCTCTTCAAAAAAGTCCAGGTTTGTTAGGCATGACCTCCCTTTGAGAAAACCATGTTGGCTCTCCCTTAAAATACCATTATTTTTCAAGAATGATTCCAGCGTATCACTAATAATACATTCCAGCGTTTTACATGCGATGCAAGTTAAACTGACAAGCCTATAGTTCCCTGGGTCAGTACGGTCCCCCTTCTTATATATTGGAATTATACTACCCTGCTTCCAGTCATCTGGTATTTCTCCAGTGATTATGAATTCTAGGATTGGTGAGGCCATTTTCCAGAGAACTGATTGGTGAGGGGGCAGGATTATTATAGGATTTGATCCGTTAGCCTGAACTTAACCTACTGCGGAGCAGGTTAGGTTCGTAGCATAAGTTACCATGGCAATACGACCCAGTTAACCCTCTACTGCATCATTTTTGGTTTTTTGGGAAAAAATATTAAATATTATTTTGGGAGATTGGGGTCCCTGATAATATATCAATCATAAAATTTGTCACCCCCACCCCCCCAACCAGATATCGGTTTGTTGCCTCAGGGCAACACCATGCGACAAGGGGTAGTAAAACTCCAAGGTCTGTTATAGTACATTTGATACAGTGTAATTATTTGATAAGCAGTATTATCAAAAACGTAAATCATATTCTTGTATTTTATTGCACACAACCAACACACAATGTGTACCAAGACTTCTGATTTCTGTTTCTGTCACACAAAGGCCTTGGTATGAGGAAATTATTTTAAAAAACGCGATGCAACTTTTTACGCGATTTTGCGAAAATGAATGACAAAGTCTGCCTAGAAACAGGAGAAAACGTCTTTGAATGGGTACTTCTTATCTACACTATCAATTTTACGATTGGTTTTACGACCCTGAATGGCAGATTTACAGACCAAAGAATGGAAGGACAATGGTTAGTCCCGCCTCACTTTGAATGCGGAAATCTCTGCTTTGTTTACCAGAGAAATCGCGAAACGCGAATACCACCACGGCGAGAATCTTGGCTTATAAATGCATTTTTCGGATTAAAGATAGGTTTAAAAATGTTTATTTTATAAGCGTTTGAATAAGAGGAGGAGGAGTGCTTTTGTGGGGCCGGCGCTGTTGCGCCTGCGCATATGCGCATATTGACAAATAAAAAGTGGGCTAACCGCATAGTGTTGCCCTGAGGCAACGAACCAAACAAACATTTTTATCGTATATAAATAAAAACAAAATAAGTCTTTAAACAATCAAACATACTTCCTTACATACTCATGAACATGCACATATTTTTTTGTATGCAGTTATTTCAATTTAAACATGTTAAAAAGTGAAATCTATCTTACTATTTGGCGGTAATGTTTCATTCCGTCCGTCTCAATGGTTTCACTTTCTGAAAGGACTGGTCCACCCCCAACGAAAGGCCACACCAACTTCAACTCACCATTTCATTGGACCGGGACATGTCTCGTGACATTATTTAAAAAAATATGTGAAAAAAACTTTAAAGGGGTAGTGTGAGGTCCAAAAAACCGGTTTGTTGCCTGAGGGCAACACCATGCGGTAGAGGGTTGTCAAAAAAGTCCAGGTTTGTTAGGCATGACCTCCCTTTGAGAAAACCATGTTGGCTCTCCCTTAAAATACCATTATTTTTCAAGAATGATTCCAGCGTATCACTAATAATACATTCCAGCGTTTTACATGCGATGCAAGTTAAACTGACAAGCCTATAGTTCCCTGGGTCAGTACGGTCCCCCTTCTTATATATTGGAATTATACTACCCTGCTTCCAGTCATCTGGTATTTCTCCAGTGATTATGAATTCTAGGATTGGTGAGGCCATTTTCCAGAGAACTGATTGGTGAGGGGGCAGGATTATTATAGGATTTGATCCGTTAGCCTGAACTTAACCTACTGCGGAGCAGGTTAGGTTCGTAGCATAAGTTACCATGGCAATACGACCCAGTTAAAAGTGAGCCAGTCATGAGACCGAAAACCCAGGCTTAAACCCAAAGTTAGCTCGCTAACCCACTAATCCTGCTTCATGAGACAGGCCCCTGAGCTTGTTAGTTATGCTTTGGACTTCATCTCCCATCAAACCTTTCTGTGAAATATTCTGTTCAAGCATGCTTTTGGGGCAAGAAAAAAAATTCTGCCATCTGTATTTATTAAACCTTTTTACTTTGGAAAATATAAAGTTTTCTAAAGAAAACCTTTATATGGAGACAGAATTTTGGGGAGGACCATTCAAATAAAAAACATTTCCACATCAGTTTGTCATATTGCCCCTAGTGGCAACTTTTTTTTAACTAGTCGTTAAAAAGAAACCTGGTTATACAATTGAGTATAAATCTTGCTCATGATTAGGTGATTTAACTTACAATAAATAGGGTCTATAACAGTCAATTCATAATACAAATACTAATGCTTAGTTCAATAGATATGTTGAATAACATTTTTATTTTCTTGCATAAACACTTCCAAGATTTCACAAAACCTACAATATGTGAATGTCTAGGTCTAGAGGTGTCCAACATGAATCAGTAATCAACTGAAAGCTCATTAGATCCAATTAAGCACCCAGGAGGAAAAAGGTCCACAGTGCAGCCTCAGGCTCAGGACTGAACAACACTGATCTGAGGTTCAGGCATCTTGCGGGCAGTTCTGGCTATATTACGGTGTTCACGTCCGGTGAGATTTGGGTAAAATGATTGTGTGGTGGTCCCTGAGTGGTGCAACTGGTAAAGGTGCTTGTTCTGAGTGCAAGTTGCCCACTGCGGACTTGGTTCAAGCCAGCTTGCACTGTCTACCACTGACTGTTTCCCTGTAGCTTTGGAACAGTGGTTTTGGGTTTTGATACATCTTGATACGTCATCCCCAATACAGAGCTATCCGACACCAGAGAGAATCACCAACACACTGCACTCTTAGCAAATGCCTTAAGGTCCAACCCATCTCAGGTTTTTTTGAAATTATTTTAATTTGTTTCAGATTTTTCCCTCTATTTATTTTTTTCTCATAATTTCAGGCAGCCAATTAAAGCCGGCTCCCCTCCCCCTCTATTTACCCCCGATCGGGGTTACCCGGTCTGAATACGTTTTGCTTCAGGCACACCATAACCAGAGCTCCGAGCCTGAGAGCCTTTGGCTCACCCTCCCCCTTATAGATTAAATATTAATTAAACTTGACTTACAAGCCAAGGTTTCACCTTTTTCTTGAAACTACTCTCCACGTGAATAAATTTCAGGTTGAAATACAGCCATACTTCTTTGGCTGTTAGTTTCTTTTGGAATGGGGTGAAATAACCAAAGGTATTTGATAGGCTATTCACTCACGCCACATTGAAGCTTGTTCTCTTTCCATACTTTATTTTTTACATTTCTCTCTCAAACCTCCAGACGTGTCTACCTAAAAGACCCAGTTTTACGAAATGAGGTGAATGCAAGTAAAGTACTTAAAATTAGAACATAATTGGTATACGCATGTCAGTTTTCAGTTCTTTATAGCAATCAGTGTTTAAAGCGAAACAATCAGCGTTCAGCATCAGTGGAAGGGCTGCTGCATTTCACTGGGAGTCCAGGAGTTGATGCTAATGGAACACGGCGCATCCAATGAGCCGTGAGCAGGGTCATTGCCACGCACTTCTCGCTGAGGAGTTTCGTGTTAACGCCAACACTCAACAAGAAATTCAAACGTGTTCATTTCTGTGTGCAATACATTTTCCTCACACCGCTTCTTTTCAAACCGCAGTCTCTTAAAAAAAAAAAAAGATTTGATGTGGGGGCAAAATCAAACCAACATCAGGATGGTTTCTGCTGAACTTGCAGTTTGCACGGTCTGTGAGCACCTTTTGTGGCAGAAATGTTTAAAAAAAAAAGAAGAGAAAAAAAAAAGGATATGGTTCAAAGACTCACGGCCTTCACTCTCGATTACTGGAATCTACTTTTTAAAAAATGGAGCATTGTTGCAAAAAAGCTGAATTCAGAAAAGTCATGCTTTACATTGTGATTAGAACGCAAATTAATGCTAAAAAAACAAACTTATGACCCTTGAAAATTTGGCCTGAGGAACCGCGATAAAACGATAACTGCACTTTGACAAGACTGGTTCCCCATACGTGAATTCGTTTTCAGTCTTTGATAAGACTGGACATATTCATCTGGAATTTTATAGTTGTGTTTTGTGAAATTTACTCAAAATTACTTTAAATTTTAAGCCTTTATTTTTACTTTTCTCTCTCAATTTTGAATACCCAATCGTATTTGTAGGCCCCGCCAAACAGTAGGTCCAAATAAAAACAGCAATATTCCAGAACCACAAGATTTTTTTCATGTTTTATTTTCTTTACATTTTATACTCCCAAATGATCTTCACTGGAAAGACAACAGCATAACCTGGAGGAAAAAAACAAAAAAAAAACACACCAAGTCAGTACACACACAACATACTATTCTTTGGGCCCTATGAGAGATCACTTATTTGCGACAGGAGTGTGAGGCTTTGTGAACCCCACACAGCTACCATGTGCCAGCAATCACCAACCTATATGAACCAATCAGGAGTTTACGCTGTACAGCAGGGGTGCCCAGGTTCAATCCTAGATATCTGCTGGGTGTGCAGGCTTTTGTTCTAGCCCCAGCTGATTTCATTAATGAGGTGTGTTAGTGCTAGGCCCGAACAAAAGCCTGCACGCCCACTACATCTCCAGGACCAAACCTGGGCCCCTTTGCTCCACAGAAATACAGGAGGATTGGTTCACACTGACTATGGCGTGTGTTATGAAAAATGGTCCTCATCCTGGTTACGGTCATATTCTGAAACTGTTAACATACTGACCACAGATATATACCAGTATACATGGAAATCAGAGCATCTGCAACGAGCCCTGCAGTGCATGCTTGTGTTGCTTTTTGCACCTTTGCAAGACGGCTTATTGTGAATACTCATTCTCATCAATATCCTCAATTTGAAAAAAATGACTTTCTGTTGTGCTGCTTTCTTCAATCCAAGTTTCCAAAAGCTTGAGCAAGTTATGATCCAAGATTCCCTGCTAAATAGAATGCACAGATATAAAAGTATTTCCCCTCACCTTTTTTTTTTTCTCACAATTTAGTAGCCAATTACACTCTCTATTCAAGTAAACCTCCACATCAAGTCATGTCCTGTCCTGTCCCCTGTTTTAAAAGGAAGTTCCTTAGTTATTGCCATGGCAGTAATTATTTGATGGAACACATCAACAGCAATCTAAACAGTTGAAATGGAGAAAAAACAGAGCAACAAGCTCAATAGTAACAGAGAGATTATTATTATTATTTTTACATTTATAGTTTCAAATTTTTCCAGTTTTTCTCCCAATTTGGTTGCCAATTATACCCTCTATTTATTTCAATTCACCCTCCATCATGAGTCCGCTGCTCATCCTCCGGGTAACAAGCCAATTTTTCCGGGCCGGTAGATACGCCTCCTCCAAGACAGAACCCAACCACAGATGCCTTTTCTGCTCAACAAACTTGTTGAAACTTTCTTTTCCCTTGAACTCGATGAACCCCCCCTGGGGTGGACATCCAAATGCTGGCCCCAATCAGGGCTGCCAACCAGGGCCGGTCTGGTAGACGCGGGTTTCGAAGCGCATCTCTGACAGGCAGTGCACATCACACCGGACCAGCCAAAGTGTGGTGCATTAGACTGCTAGGCTATGCACCGCCCTCAACAGAATTCTAGAGAAGGAATCTCTGAGAATGATGTGTTGTGACCCTTCTGCCTCAGTGCCCAGTCAGAGTAATGGAAACACTTTCACTGAATGTATGAAGACAGATGTTAACCCCATACAGTGTTTCTGAAGCTGCAGTCTCTGGACCACTGCTGGTCCGTGTAAAGTCCCCTAGCACGTCCACGGTCATGAAAACCACATCAGTACAACGTAACTAGCAGGTCCTGCTGCTGTGCTGCTATTGCAATGCTCAGCTCAGACAAGCAGGTACACCTATCCCATTTTATGATTAAAAGTTGATTATCATTACAAAATATGCAATTTCACTAGTGTAGTCCAAATGTGCACATATATCTGGTTTAAGCTGAACTGTTTAGGTGGGCCACAGAGATCTTCATAATGGGGGAACCTCTGCACTCCAACTTAATCCTGGAACTTCACTGTAAGGGCATTATGGGTAACGGACCTGTTTATGCTTCCTTCTCTACGCCAGCCTCATCGGTGCCCTTGGTGTTCCGTGTGTAGATAACCTGCGCCCTGTGTTTGGACACCAGCTTGATCATGCCTTGGGGAGAGAGAGAACACCATGTACATTTTAACAATACTGACGTTAGATGCAATGTGCAATTTTTAACGATTTAAAGTGTTTCCCCCATACTGACTTTGCGCACAGGTTGTTGGGGGTGTTTATAGACCCCTAAAACATCACACTTGCCCCCCAGAAGTGTACTTTCAGAGACACATCCATAAAATGGCAAAAGCAGTAAATTTAAGCTCAACTTAAATTGAATAGATCACTTGGAAGCATAATAAGCAGTGTTCTGGTGTTACTTTCGTGTAGGCGTAAGCAAAGTATTAACCTTTGTTACACCCTAATCGCATCCACTGGCTATCCAAGGTGCCTTTCTGCTATATCTTTCCTACATCACACAACATAAAACTAAATTAGAAACATGATATCCACCAGATAAGGTTTCCATTCTAGATGGTCCAAAATTGCTGGTACAAGAACTCAAAAATTAACCAAACAGCTGGTGCCGTACACAAACAGTTACTAAACAAGTTCTGGGAACTGGGTAATTTATTTACCTGAAGCGGGGAGGAAAATGGACAGAGCACTATGCAAGAGTAGCCAACCCATAACCACTCAGGGCAGAGTGCAAATGCAGATTGACCAAACAGAGGCATCCATCTGCCTGCGAAATACCATGACAACCAAAGGCTTCTCCCAGCCTGTCCACACAGTCTGTCCACAGAGAGCTGCCAGATGCACAGTGGGAAACCTGCATCTAGAGGAAGTGCCTTTACCGGTTGTACATTCACGTTTGTAATGTGACATTACCTTTGGAAAGCAGTTCCTGGAGAGCAGCTCTAGCCAACGAGCCTCTGACCTTCAGCCTCTCAGACACGACAGCTGGCGTGATGAGCTTGTAGTTGGGCACCTCCTTGTACAGCTTGTCGTAGGTGGCCTTGTCGAAGAGGACCAGGTTGTTGAGCTTGTCCCTCACCTTCCCCTTGGACCACTTCTACTCGGGACAGATGCCACAAGAGACGCATTCAATCTCCAAACGTTGCTCTGGCGCTCCACTAAAATGTTTGAATGTTGTTGTAATCACTCTTTGGGGCAGTAATACGCCTACAAGTGTTTTAAACATAAAACGAAGAAGAAGTAAACACTCTTCACCAAATTATTACAGGAAAGCTTGGAAGCTGCAGCTTACCTTCTTCTTGGCTTTGCCTCCGGACTTGTTAACTGGGTCCTTGTCCTTCTTGGACTTTCCGGAATCCTTCTTCTTCTTGTCGTCCTTTGGAGGCTGAATGAGGACAAGGCAAATACCTAATCTGACAAAACCTTCAAAAATAAATTTTAGTTGCAACAATGGTTGGGTGCAACGAAGTAGCCAGACAGCGGTGACTACCACACGCCCTGTCACGTTGTATTTATTTACCTCTATAGCGAACATAGTTCATGGTTGGTACAAGGTAAACTTGCCAGCCGGACAGATTGAGAGATGCACCCTCCCCATATAAGCTAGTCATACTTAGCTAATACATTCTAAATTGGTAGCGAGCCATCTGGCTAAAGTTAAGGTGAAGCTAAGATGAAAGCGTGTTACACTGGATTGTTAGGTAGATATTTATCCCAATAGCTAGGTAGCCAATTAAGAAATATTTGAGGAGTTTAAAACCTTGCTAACGTTAGTGAAGATTAGCTACTATGCTGCTAGCTGGGCGTCATAGCACGTTGCAGGACATAGGTAGCCGACCGTAGCTAAAAAGCAAGCTCGCTATCATCTGAACTGCGACCATTCGTCTACCATAAGAATTGAACCGCTGAATACCCTCATTTTAATTCCAAAGACAAGCTGCAAGCATCTGTCTCGGTTTACACATTTTTTCAACAAACATGTTTATTTTAATTCATCACAGATATATGTGACAACCTCACCATGATGCTTCAGAGTCAAGATGCCGGATAGAAAGGAAGTTTGTTCCCTGCAGGAACCCCTGGGACAACCCGTGTATCCGGACTACTTCGCCTCAAGACCCTCTGGGAAATTGAGTGTTCTGTCCATCCTGTTTTTTGATAATGGATCAACCGAATATATTACATATATCATACTCGACATTGAAAATAGCAATAAGCATCGTCTGTTTGCGATTATTTAAATTATGTGTTTTTCAAGTTGTCTTCAGTTTTTATAAACAAAACACGGACTTGCTTATGAATGGCTGAGGTGGTCAAACAGAGAGTCTGGGCCAATCATGAAAGAGTGCGCGTTTTGTACGTAGAGAAAAGCCACATGATTGTATTTGGCGACATGCTATGGGTAGATGTGTCATGTGATCATAGTTAGTCAGCTGGGCGTAATATCTTCGATCTGACTCACTGTCAGGCGTGAACATGGCAATATTTAGTGTGTATGTTGTCAATAAAGCCGGTGGGCTTATTTATCAGTATGACAACTACGTTCCCAGAGCAGAAGCAGAGAAAACATTCAGTTTCCCTTTGGATTTGGTGCTGAAGATACACGATGAGAAAGCCGTCGTTTCCTTTGGCCAACGGGACGGTATCCGCGGTAAGCACTTGCTCTGAGCCCCGCGATCGTTGCAAGGAAATTCGGAGGTCGAAGTTTCCGGCCTTGTCTGAGTATGCCGAACATTCAAGCCCGAATTAGACTGTCTCCATAGAAACAAACTATGTTAGGTGTATGTACGCTTTACCAGTTATGTTGGTTGAGGACATATTGCTAACTGTGTCTGTTATTTTCTTGCAGTGGGGCATGCAGTACTTTCCATTAACGGTGTGGATGTAAACGGAAAATATACGGCGGAAGGAAAGGAGATAATCGAGTACTTGAAGGACGCAACAAACTATCCAGTTTCGATTCGATTCGGGAGAGCTCGTCTGACCTCAAACGAGAAACTGATGCTGGCTTCAATGTTTCACTCGTAAGTGCTGCCTGAATGTCGCTTGTCCAGTGTAACATTAGCTAGTTAGGTAGCTAGCTACATATATGTGCGGCTTGTTCATGGCATTTCCCACTGGGGTCACATACTGAACAATGTATGTATTTACTACTGTAAGTCGCTTTGGATAAACGCGTCTGCTAAATGGCATATATTATATTATTTCGCTTACCTGTTAAATCAATAGACAAAACTAGACAAATAGACAAAAACTAACGTTCGATTCCTCAATGAAAGCTGAGCAATCGTTTCTCTGCAACGGACTTAGTAGATAGCCAGCTGCCTTCTTTGCAAATGCAAAAACTGAACACTATTAAGGCCTCAGTATACTTCAAACGAAATCGAATTTGGCGTGTTCGCACTGGATGTCCAACTGCTGTCGAATACGGCTTTGCGAGCAGATGTTGAGGTCTATTCGTTTAATGATGCTCCACGCCAGATGAGGGAGTTTCCTAGTCGCTAGACTATGGACCCGCAAATATAAATACCAACGAAGCAAACATAGGCAAGGGTCGAATGTGCAAAGCAGTCATGCTTGATGTACAAAATAACCCTATGTTTACACCATCATACCTTATGATAAGATCCCGTAACAGACATAAGAAAGTGTGCTCCAGAAACAGCAAAATGTAATTTCTCAATGTACGTTGTATATATAGCATCAAGTGACTGAATTGTATTTTTTGATGTAGGAGACCATGGGTTAGCCTGGCCTATATTATATTTAGACAACTGTGCATCATCAATTTTCATTACTAAGCAGGGTTCATTTTCTTTTGATGATAACTTCGAATAAATGGTATCTGACTATACGTATTAGTATACTGTAGCTAATGAGCAAGCTGGTTAACTTGATTAGCAACTAGCCTATGTCACACAATTGGCGGTGAACTGAGGCCAACTAGATAACGTCAAATAAGATAACGTCAGATTTTGGTAGTAAGCTAACGTTAGCTAGCTACAAAAGCGGTGCATTTCCCCAAGAACAAAGTTGGATATGCATGGGGAAAAAATGCGTGTCAACACGAAATATAGTTAGCTAGAGCTAAGGACATAAGTAGAGAACTAGCTGGACGCGATGATAAGATGTAAACAGGAAACAAGCGACCCAAACGCTTCGTTTTGATCGCAAACAGGCTTGCCTGTGCAAACACGCCAAATTCGATTTCGTTTTAAGTAGCCTACACTGAGACCGTTACAATATTTCTTGCAAACATTTGCCTTACTATGGAAGGAAACGGACCCGGCATTGAGGTCCCTACTGTTTGTCCCTTTTCCGTCCAGCCTTTTTGCCATTGGCTCACAGCTGTCGCCCGAGGTTGGCAGCTCTGGGATTGAGATGCTAGAGACGGACACGTTTAAACTACACTGCTTTCAAACTCTCACAGGTAAGACACCTAGAGCCCCTGGATGTGCTGGCATGACTTGCCATGCTAATACATGTTATTTTATTTCAGTCAGTGCTGTGTTGATGCAGCGCAGTCACTTATAATTATGTGGTATGCATGGCTCATCGAGTGGAGCGTCAGAAAGAGTAATGAAACTAAGCAACATTGATCAATCCAAAAGACCACATGGTTGCATAAAGTCGGTGAATATTTAAATGAATGTTCTGTCAGTAGGTTGATTATTCCATGAGAGCAATGCACGTTGGATAGTTATGGTATTACTGTAATGGAATAATGATGTTTTTCTGGACTGTTTTATACTTATAGAATTATATATGTTCTCAGTTCTGTATGAAGTCCCCTTATAGGCCATAACAGAACGTTGAGTTTGCTCTTGCTTGACATATGAAATACACTGCCTGGCCAAAAAAAGTCACCACCTGGATTTAACTAAGCAAATAGGTAAGAGCCTTCCATTGGATAATTACTGCAGTGAATAATATGTTTTAGCTGGCAACAAGTTATTTAACCCTAACTGATGCAGTGAGTAGCTTCTCATTTCTTAAAAAACCATATCGGAAGACATATCCTGTGGTCGTGGAAAAGATGTTAATCTGTTTCAGAAGGGTCAAATTATTGGCCTGCATCAAGCAAAGAAAACAACTAAGGAGATTGCTGAAACTACTAAAATTGGGTTAAGAACTGTCCAACGCATTATTAAAACCTGGAAGGATAGTGGTGAACCATCATCTTCGAGGAAGAAATGTGGTCGGAAAAAAATCTTGAATGATCGTGATCAGCGATCACTTAAACGTTTGGTGAAATCATATCGTAAAAAATCAACAGTAGAACTCACGGCTATGTTTAATAGTGAAAGTAAGAGCATTTACACGCACAATGCGAAGGGAACTCAAGGGATTGGGACTAAACAGCTGTGTAGCCTTAAGAAAACCACTTGTCAGTGAGGCTAATCTGAAAAAAAGGCTTCAATTTGCTAGGGAGCATAAAGATTGGACTCTGGAGCAATGGAAGAAGGTAATGTGGTCTGATGAGTCCAGATTTACCCTGTTCCAGAGTGATGGGCACATCAGGGTAAGAAGAGAGGCGGATGAAGTGATGCACCCATCATGCCTAGTGCCTACCGTACAAGCCTGTCGGGGCAGTGTTATGATCTGGGGTTGTTGCAGTCAGGTCTAGGTTCAGCAACGTTATGTGCCCAAAGAATGAGGTCAGCTGGCTACCTGAATATACTGAATGACCAGGTTTTTCCATCAATGGATTTTTTTCTTCCCTGATGGCACGGGCATATTCCAAGATGACAATGCCACGATTCATCGGGCTCAAATTGTGAAAGAGTGGTTCAGGGAGCATGAGACATCATTTTCACACGTGGATTGGCCACAGAGTCCAGACCTTAACCCCATTGAGAATCTTTGGGATGTGCTGGAGAAGACTTTGTGCAGCGGTCCGACTCTCCCATCATCAAGCCAAGATCTTGGCAAAAAATTAATGCAACTCTGGATGGAAATAAATGTTGTGACTTTGCAGAAGCTTATCGAAACGATGCCATGGCGAATGCGCGCCGTAATCAAAGCTAAAGGCGGTCCAACAAAATATTACAGTGTGACTTTTTTTTGGGACAGGCAGTGTACAAGACACGTGGAAGATATTCTTTTAGACAGAATTATTCCTGTAAACAACAATGATTTGTCACTGAATGCTTTTAATTCTACGTATCTACACCGATCAGCCACAACATTAAAACCACCTGCCTAATATTGTGTAGGTCCCCCTCCTGCCACCAAAACAGCTCTGATCCATCGAGGCATGGACTCCACAAGACCTCTGAAGGTGTCCTGTGGTATCTGGCACCAAGACATTAGCAGCAGATCCTTTAAGTCCTGTAAGTTGCAAGGTGATGCCTCCATGAATCTGACTTGTTGGTCCAGCACATCCCACAGATGCTCGATTGGATTGAGATCTGGGGAATTTGGAGGCCAAGTCAACACCTTGAACTCTTTGTCATGTTCCTCAAACCATTCCTGAACAATTTTTGCAGTGTGGCAGGGCGCATTATCCTGCTGAAAGAGGCCACTGCCATCAGGGAATACCATTGCAATGAAGGGGTGTACTTGGTCTGCAACAATGTTTAGGTAGGTGGTACATGTCAAAGTAATATCCCCATGAATGCCAGGACCCAAGGTTTCCCAGTAGAACATTGCCCAAAGCATCACACTACCTCCGCCGGCTTGCCTTCTTCCCATAGTGCATCCCGGTGCCATCTCTTCCCCAGGTAAACGACGCACATGCACCCGGCCATCCACATGATGTAAAAAAAACGTGATTCATCAGCCCAGCCCACCTTCTTCCATTGCTCCATGGTCCAGTTCTGATGCTCACATGCCCATTGTAGGCGCTTTCGGCGGTAGACAGGGGTCAGCATGGGCACTCTGACCGGTCTGCAGCTACGCAGCAAGCTGCGATGCACTGTGTGTTCTGACACCTTTCTATCATAGCCAGCATTAACGTTTTCAGGAATTTGTGCTACAGTAGCTCTTCTGTGGGATTGGACCAGACAGGCTAGCCTTCGCTCCCCACGCGCATCAATGAGTCTTGGGCACCCATGACCCTGTCGCCGGTTCACCGGTTGTCCTTCCTTGGTAGGTACTAACCACTGCATACCGGGAACACCCCACAAGACCTGCCGTTTTGGAGATGCTCTGACCCAGTCGTCTAGCCATCACAATTTGGCCCTTGTCAAAGTCGCTCAGATCCTTGCGCTTGCCCATTTTTCCTGCTTCCAACACATCAACTTTAAGAACTGACTGTTCACTTGCTGCCTAATATATCCCACCCCTTGACAGGTGCCATTGTAATGAGATGATTAATGTTATTCACTTCACCTGTCAGTGGTTTTAATGTTGTGGCTGATCGGTGTATGTGCTATGGATCTGTGTAACAGAGAGGCTGGCCTGCCTTAATTTTGAGTAAATGACGTTTCTCCCCTCCCCCCCCCCAGGTATAAAGTTCATAGTGCTGGCAGACCCTCGACAGGCGGGCATTGATGCCCTCTTGCGGAAGATCTATGAGATCTACTCTGACTTTGCCCTGAAGAACCCCTTTTATTCCCTGGAGATGCCTATCAGGTACACTAATCACCTGCCGTTCGACCTCAGCATTCTTTGGCGTATGCTTCAACAGTCAAGATCAGTGGATCCCAGACTGGGGGTCAGGACCCACTGTCGGGTTGTGAGAGTGGTTGATGTGGATCTGAAGACACTGGAAAAAATAACATGCCGAATATCATACTTTCCATTGACATCTACACCAGTCACATTTACTGCTGCTCTAGTTACAAACACAGCACTAGTTATAGTGTACTGGCAGTTATATGTAAATGTAAAAAATATATATATTTGAATATATGTTAGAATATATTTTAGGGGCCTCTGCTAGCATAGTGGTAGTGCTAGCAAGTCCTCGTATACTTCAAACTAAATCGAATTTGACGTTTTTGCACAGGCAAGATGGCGGGTTTGCGACCAAAATGAAGCACCGCATTTGGCTTCGATCGCCAGTCTGTGCAGCACAGCCTCCCAATACACCGTTGTCTGCAATTGGTCAACAATGTCATGATTGGTTTCATTTTTACTTGTAATTTGGGCCGCTTGTTTCCTGTTTACATCTTGTTATCATCGCGTCCAGCTGTTCCTCTACTTACGTCGTTAGCTCTAGCTAGCGATATTTCGAATTGACAAGCAAATCCAAATCCAGTGACATAGGCTAGTCCTATCATAAGGTATGACGGTTGAAACATAGGGTTATTTTGTACATCAAGCATGACGTTGCACATTCAGGCCTTGCTGATGTCTAGCGACTAGCAAGCGCCCCATCTGGCGTGGAACGTCATTAAACGAACAGACCACAAGTTGCAGCGAGTATACTGACATTTGGTCACAACACCGTATTCGACAGCAGTTTGACAGCCTGTGCAAACATGCCAAATTCGATTTCCTTTGAAGTATACCGAGGCCTTAACACACCTGTATTGGCTGGTCTGGTGAGCTGCCTCTCACAGTCACGGTTCAAAACCTGACTGTACCAGACCGGCCCTGGTGTGGAGCCCCGATTGGGGGCGGTGTTCAGCTGTCTGCCCCAGGGGGAGGGGGAGCGTGAGCCGGCATGAATTTACCAAGTACATAAGAGGGTCTCCAGAACGTGGGTGGGCAAATTCCATCTCAAAGGAAGCGGAGTTTGCTGCCCTCTGAGAATTAGCTTGCCTTGTAGAGAGGAGCGAGTTCGTGTGGGGAGGGCAAAGCTAAATAAAGAGGGTATAATTGGCCACTAAATTGGGAGAAAAACTGGGAAAAAAAATAATATATATAGTATATATATTTTAAGACAGGGTGGGTAACGGAAAGTGTATTTACTCCTTAAGTGGGGTGTGGAAAGATTAGGAAGCACTGGTCTCGATTAGATCGGCCCCTCTTTTGGGGATAATGGGATGGAATTTTGGCTCAAAGCTCTAAGTATTATATTTTCTTCTGTTTCAGGTGTGAGCTCTTCGACCAGAATCTGAAGAGTTCTTTGGAAATAGCGGAAAAAGCTGGAACATTTGGGCCTGGGTCTTGAAAAGGAGTGACACAGACCAGATATTTAATTTAAATTATTAATTTTTTTTTACTGCTGCAGTGTACAGAAGCCCCGTTTTCTCCAGGGTGGGATGTTTCCTTTGTTGCTTCTGTGTGACGGGACAGTCATTGACATTTAGGAGTACTTGGTTGTTTCATTCTTAAATGCAGCAGGAAGGAAGTGAGGTTTGGGCTGCATCACATTCAGAAGATGACCACTTCCTCTCAGGCGACTCCGAAAGTCACTAGTAGTCTTGAGATATTTTGGATATAGCATGTTATTTGGCCATTGTTATTCTGTATAGACTGTAGAAACAAGACACTTCTAACAATGATGGGCATTGCTGTCTAAGGTACAAGTCCACAAAATGTATCCATTACTGCACATGGCCCATGAAGGCACAGCTTCCAATAACATGCATAAATACATTAAATATGAATATTTTTTGGTGTAAATGAGCACAATACACAATATGGATGGTGTGATATATTTTATTTCTCTTATCCTTCTCTGTACAGAGTGACTTAGTTCTATCAAGTCATTAAAATATACTGCAATGGCAATGCTGAAATATCAGACTTCATTTTAAAATACTATTGCTTTACAGTGAGCTTTTTATGAAAATATGTTGGAATGAATTAAAGACTACAATTAAGGGACAATGCAGTTACAGTTCTTGCCGGCAGCATGGTTAAAACAGTCCATTACCGTCTGTGGCAGTAAGTCTTAGAACCCAGTCATGTTCCATTAATACTGAGGAGTTAACTGCAGTTTCCACTAATGTGAATTGACTTAGAATGTTGATTCCAACTCAACACCTTTGTGACAATTGGGCAAAATGCTGAATAAGTCGTATAAACATGCATTTGGGCTAATGAAATCCATTACAATATGTGCCACTGTTACCCTGCAATATGGCTTCATTAAAAAAATTCACCATTCTCACTCACATGATTAACTAGTTATTGCTAACTGCAAGCTGTAGGGGGCGCCAAAAATCACGATTCAGTTTTTCCTGACCAAGCAGTATGGAAACTCCTGCCTTTTGTTTTGCACATAACTCAATGGTTGTTAGCACCACATGATAAATGTGCTTTGATGTTCTAAATGGAAATGTATCTACTGTGTACTTTCAAATGCAAGGTCAACCATTTCCATTTGAACTCCATCTACTAAATTAGATGTCCTTTTTTTATTTTTAGCTACAATACATTCTCTGCATTTCAGAGAACAGTTATTGCTGGTAAAATCAGATAGTACATTTCTATACCGATGAGGACATAATCCTAGGATCCATAGGCCTTACACTGTATGCATAGTATTAAAAGCACATGAGGTGACCTCAAGGCTTGATTCTACTACGGCTGGCGGTGTAGTGTAATGGTTAGGGAGCTGGGCTTGTAACTCACGAGGTTGCAGGTTCAATTCCCAGGTGGGGCACTGCTGTTGTACCCTTGAGCAAGGTACTTAACCTGAATTATGGATTGTATGTAAAGAAATATAAAACTGTGTAAGTCGCTCTGGATAAGAGCGTGTGCTAAATGCCTAAAAATGTAAAATGTAAATGTACTTCCCCTGGCTATTTCAGAGAACGAACAAACTGCATCCAGTCACAAGCAGGAATATATACTGATTCTTCGGTTCACCCAATGGAACATTCAAGAACGAGTTCCCACGGGTGCACAAAAAGACCTCTCCCCTCTGATTCTGGGAGACGGTAGGTTGCTTCAACAGAAGCCTTCCCACTTCCTTAAGATAATTTAACGGTCAAATGAGACCAAATGAGGCTGACTTAGATGCACCCGTAATAATGTAAAGTATGATCAAATTATACAAATGGGGCAGACCACAGATCAGTCACAAAAAGGCACAATTCAGTTACTAAAATGCCACTAATGCAAAGTGCACCAAATAACCACAACAGCCCCTTCCCTCTTCCTGCCCGGCACGTACTCAGTGGTGCATCAAGATAAACCAGGTTCAATCATTCAAGTTTTAGTGTCAAGTATTTCTGAACTTTAGGTGCTCATTATTCAAACAATGTCTTAACACGATAAAGCGTTCAGAGGTGATTTTATGTACAGCGGTGGCGAAGGTGCTAATGATTTTAACGGTTGTGCAATTTTATGATGATGAACATGGTACCCATATTAGTTTCAGAATCATTATAGCAATCATTCCTTTAAAAATAATTATCATTTTCATCATCAATAAATAATCCTAAATCTTAGTTAACATTATGCCACTGGGTTTGTGGCACATTGTGAAAAAAAGATTACTGGATTAAAAAAACTAAATAAGAAAACATTTCTTAAACTACAGCTTTTCTAAGACAATGTTTTCTTTTCTCATAAGATGTCTTCAAGCAAATAATCTTAAAATAAAATAAATGTTGAGTAAGAACTGTTAGTGATGTGATAAGAAAACACTCCTACAATTTAAACGACAGATTTTCACTTCGTTGCAACGTTGTGTGAGTGATGCCACGACATAGCTCGCCTCATTGGGTGTTGAGCATCTTGTGAGATGTGGTGCTTAGTCAGATTTCTTGGGCATGTGGCCCATCTTGGTGCGGATGTTGCGCAGGAGGAAGAAGACGATGGTTGTCAAGGCGCACGTCACCTCGGCGACCCAGAAAGCTGTGTCCCAGCTGTAGTGCTTCGCAATTGTACTGAATGGGAGTCCAGAGAGGAAACCACCAACTGTAACCAACACAGACACATTAATCAAGCAACTCACCAACCACTGCACAGACCCTCATCAGTACTATGTGCTTCAATGTACAATTATAATGTAGTGTATTTATGCGAAGGTTTAGTGAAGGTTTATAAGCAGCAGTTCTGTAATATATTCTGACCCAATCAGCAGTCTGTTACTGAATAGAGACATTTATTCAGTAGTTGTCAAAGAAAGTCCTGTTCAGATCTGTAAGTCTTCCATGTGGTAACGACATCGCTGTAAATCATGACACAAGTTCTGTGTAAGTTCTGTGACCTACCATTGGCCATCAGTGCTACAATGGCATGTGATGTTCCACAGTAGTTTGAAGGGGCGCTTTCATTGGCTATCACCCCAAACAAGGCAATTGGTCCATATGAGGAGAAGCCAAAAACAGCTCCTAATGAGAGAATCCAAATCTGGACAAAGAATGTAACTATTAAAAGGGGAGTGCACACACACACACAGGCACAGACACACACAGACACACATTATATAAATGAGGAACTCCATGGGCGTGCAACAGTACATGAGTGATACTAAGGAATGCACAAACACCGAAAACATAATGAAAATTACAAAAAACATTAACATCTTTGGTCAAGGAGGACCTGGTTCTCTGTTCCTGTGTCTATTTAAATTGGACCTGACAGGTTCAAAGGGGAGAGGTGGGATGAGCAAAGGTAGAAAAGATTTTTAAAATCTGCATGGAGAGAGGGAGGCTGGAAGGGACAGATGACGATGGAGAAGGGGGGGGGAGGAGAGGAGAGGAAACTGAGGAATAAACAGAAACCTCTTGTTCCGTTAAACCAGTGAGGGCAGACAGAGGATGAAGAGCCACCACCCAGATAGGAGCTTCCTGGAGAGACCAAGGGGGGGTGTTAAATCTTAAGATTAGCATAAAAATCCATACAAAGTATCCGCCTGGCTGTGGCCTGGAGTGTTGGCCTTACCTTAGGGCTGTCCGGGGTGATGGTGACCCGGAAGAGATACATGGACACAAACATTCCAGCCATCATGGAGAGCAGGAGGCCATGGCGTGGGTTACCATGGCTACGAAGACCTTGCTGTACAGCACAAAATGAAGGTGGAATTTACAAACCTGGGCCTGAAAGATCTGATTACAGTATGGATGAATTATTAATAATGCGATCAGTATACCTGTACTTCAAAGGAAACATTAATAATAATAAAAAAATGTATGGCATAAACCTTTATGTGCATTCTGGTTGAAGATGCGTACGTATTGTCCAAAAACATTATGCCATAAATAAAACATTTGGCTCATGACGGAGAGCACACTTCATTTATTTAGAAATAAACTATGCCATATAAAATGACACCTCTAGATTACCATGTTTGCATTTTAAAAGGACAAATGTAGTTGGCGTAACTAGAGCCGCCCCCCCACCCACCTGAGCCACCGCCCTGTCGGACAGGTATCCTGCCGCGATGCTCCCCACCAGCCCGCCCACCTCCAGCGCACTCATGTAGGAGCTGCCTGCAGGAAACGGTGACAGTCTGGCACACGCAAAGAACAAACACACACACACCTGCCTGCTGTGGCATTCATATGTGTTTATGGCCTGTTTAAAAATAATTAAAAAACATCAAAAAAATAATGTTTAATGCAAGTGCTGAGAAACAATATATAATCACTCTAAAATGACTCTGAACCTAATAAAAAAACATGCACATAAAACAGACTATATCATACTCAATCCATCACTGATCATCCTTAAAAAGGAAACCAGGGTGGTTGTGTGCAAATTAAACCTAGTGAGAGTGTTTGGTAGGACAGGCAGCTTATGGAAGGCTCACTGATTTGGTGCATGTTTTTGGTCCAGATTTCAAAAGGAGGAAATAAAAGTCCAAACCCTATATTTGCACACCTGTGATTAATTGTATTTGCACACTATGTGCACCATTGTGCCAATAAAAGGAATGATGGGACTGTGTGCAGGCTTAATTTCCTGCTTCCATTTGTACATTTGTTGGTTCTGTACTTACTTCGTAGTTTTGATGTTAATGTGATTGCGCTTTATATCCAAAATTACATTTCCCCTCTGATTTTCACATGCCTACTCAACATAAAATGAGAAATTTCAAGTTCCAAAAAGATGTATGGCCAATAAATGCAAAGTGTAGTACTGGCACTGATATTCCATTGGAGAGCTAGCCAAAGTGCTCTTTATTTATATACAGTGAATACAGTGAGGGATTGAATACAGGGAGATTTGAAGTGTGAACAACATTACCCATGAGCGCTGACTGGCCCTTGTCCTGAATGAGGAATAGCTGTCCCCAGTCAGTGCAGGCAGTCTTCACACCAAACACCACCAGGTAGCCCAGAGACAGCACCCACAGGTAAGGGGACAGGAGGAACTCCTTCAGGGTGCTCTCGTTCCCAGGACCACCTGGGGGGAGGGGGAAGCAGGGGGGGAGGGTCTCTCAGCCTGCATACCATCACAGATACTCAATTTACTGACCAGATATTCAGCTCTGTGAAAATTATATCTCTCTCCATTGTTGAAGCTAAACGTGTTCCGATTGGATGCTTCATTATGAATATTCATGAAAGGGGCATGGCTCAAGACCAAACATCCATAGCTTGCACTAGATCAGTGGTGCCCAATCTTATCAGAGAAGGGCCGGTGAGGGTGCAGGCTTTTGTTTTAGCTCTGCACTAAAACACCTGATTCAACTAATTATGGTCTTGATTGAACACCATGATTAGTTGATGAGTTGTGTGTTTAGTGCTAGGCCACAACAACCTGCACCCACCCGGGCCCTTTTCGGATAAGATTGGACACTGCTGCACTAGATTCTTCCAAGCATTCTCATCCAAATGTTTGGACCCAGAGTGACCAATAGATGGGAGTTTATGGAGGGCTGCCTGTAGCAATGGGACAGTGAGGCTTCATGCACTGGAAAATGGAGCCACAACGTGACTCACTTGATTCGATCCATTCATAACATTTTTATGTATTTAATTCGTTTATTTAAAAATTACATGTTGCTATTTACTTGTGATTGGCTCATAAGTCAGTGACTGACAGGACATGGTATCTCCGCCCGTTATGGGGATCACAAAGCCTCTCTCACCCGATCTATACTGGCCCAAACTATACTGGAACCTCATGTTGTAAACAGGTGCCTGAGAGAGACTGGAGCACTTTCCAATAAATTAAAAAGAACTTCGTCCTTTTCCCCCCCTAGTAGTTGTGAGTGTGCCCCTAGCAGATAGCCATTACAAAATCTTACAAAATGCACTGTAAGCTCAGGATAAAAGCATCTGCTAAATGACATCATTGGAATTGGAGGGAAAACGCAGAACAGACTCCCTCTCTACCGGTCTCGTAACATTATCACCCTCAGCCTGCATGCTCCTGAGCGCAAGGGGCAGAGAGTCCACTGCCAAACAACGTCACCGACCTTGGACACTGACACACACACACACACACACACACTGACGGACACGCAAACACGGACACGCACACACAGACAGGCAGTGCACACACAGTGTCTAAGTTCAATCTTGCATGCCTCCAGCACAGATTCTGACCATGATTCTGGGTCAAGGGTAGAAGGGTAAAAGCACAGCAGGAAGTCCCTCCGGTTGCTCTCTGTGAGTCTATCTGCGAGCCCCTGGTCAATGCAACCGTATGAGGTGCTAGTTTATGCTACACTATGGTTCACATTACTCATTTGGTTAACAGGTTGCTCCCATCCAATGCAACTTACCATGCTACCAATTTCACATCTGTACATTCTGTGACCCATTTATGCAGTTACGTTTTTATACAGGAGTGACTGAGACAAAGAACCTTGTTCCAGGGTGCAAGAGCAGTGTCCCACAGTGGATGAAAACTCACAGCCCTCAAGTCGAGAGGCCAAGATAGCTCTAACCCCCGCATGCTCAACCAGTCAGACACAGTCTTTCAAAACTCAAACGAGATGAAAGCCCCAGGATAAGCAGGCAGCACAGGTACTGGTACTGTAAGTGTTTTACCTGAATTTCTGGATTAAATGTATGAATGGTTTATCTGTATGGTTGGTGTTGTGTTTAAGGCAAACAAGTAAGATAAGTAAGGAATAAACCACGACGGGCTGTCCCGTTATTGGGAAATAACAATACGACAGGGGTGGTGATGCGGCCGAGGCGAAGCAGAGGTCTCTTACCACCCCTGAAGTACATTATTTCCCAATAACGGGACAGCCCGTCGTGGTTTATTCCGCTTATACCACAGTTACCAACAATGATTATCTATTAGTTACTTTTCACTAGTAGTGATCTTCATTGGTTTTTATCGACTTAATCAGCTGAAATTAACATATTATTCCACGGCTCTTTGAGGATATTGTTTTAGTGTCGTCAAGCAAATATCTGGTCGTTAGTTCTATTTGCACCGTTGTTATGCAAAATAGCTGGTCGTTAATTCTACGATTATACCATAACAAATGGTTCTATCAGGGAAAAAATAGTTCCTTCACACTTACTTTGCAATCATCCATTTATATCATGTTGCTAGCTAAAGCATGTCTTCTGTGCTCACTTAGAAAGTGTCTTGCAGTTCCTTTTCGTTTTCGCGTAGGGAAAGACACAATATAGCAAATGACACAAGATTACAATTTGTTGCTACCTTGTGTAATTTGCTACATTGTGTCATTTCGCTATGCCTATACTGCGTGAAGTTGACCGGACCTTTAAAAAAAAAAAAAAAAATTGACATTTGCCAAAAAGGTTGAACAATATTTTGCATAAATCAACCATTTTTATCAAGCAATGTAGCCTAACGTTAATGTACAATGTTGCCGTTTAACTGCTTTAGAATGTTGGATCTTGTAGCGCATTGATTTTAGAACTGTTAAAGGGCCAAGGTGTCCCGTTATTGAAAATTAATGCACACCCTTGGAACACGTATTGACCAATCAGAATCAAGTATTCAACAATGTCGTGGTATAAGCATCATTATTAATGACGGACGTCCGATGCAAGCAGACCACGCCACCTCCTCACCTGCTTTGCCCTTCTTGGTCCCGGGTTCGATGTTGGGCAGGCCGACGTCACTGGGTTCGTTCTTGATGAGCAGCAGGCAGAAGAACGACAGGCCCATGCAGGTGAGGCCCGAGATGGACAGCGTGGTCCTCCAGCTGTAGCTCTGAGCCATCACCGTGGCGATGATGGGGCCCAGTCCCCCGGCCAGGTTCATGCTGCAGGACAGCACTGCCCACCACGTCCCGAACTGGGACGGCTCGAACCACTGCAGGGGGGCAGGGAGGAATGAGCCCAGAGCCCTGGTTAGGCGACAGGAGGGTGTGTGTTCACAACCCAGGCAAGCTGCCTGTGCTGTGCTGGAGCCAGGTCATGCATGCAGAAGGTAATAAAAGAAACCTACAACCGTGTCAGTGTTGGCATCAATTCCATTTCAATTCAGGAAATTAATCAAAATGATGGCCATTTTTTAAACGAATTCGATGAATATGGGTGTCTCTGAAGATGACAATCATATTTGCAAGAAAAACGCAAAGGACAAGGACAAAAAAAAAAAATATATCTTCATGTGGTTATTGCAACACACTGCGTCCGAGGGCCATTTTATTCAGTGTCTTTCCCCCAGAGGCAGAGCTTTTCAATCACAGAACATTCTACACAACCGGGAGTCAGCTTTATCAGCACTAAACAGCTCAAATAGGCACAAGCTCATTCTAACTGCACAGGGGTTTGTCCTTAACCCTGTCCATAGCTAATGCAGGCACGTTATTTTCCCCTTGTAACTATGTGAACACTTTATTGTTAAGATCTCAATGGCAGAACTTCCTGTGTTGTGCACATAATGCAATGTTTTTTTAAATGGTGTAACTTAAAAAATGAAGATAATCGGTCATTGGATGTTTGGAGCAAACACACAGTGCGAGACGATGTAGTACCACCTCACTGATGCCAGCGCAAACAACTGATGTGTACAGCGTGCACATTTTAACAGGTACGCATACTGCTGATTGACTTCTGAAGCATCTGAGGGGTAAGATCCAGGGGATTGAATTGCAGTACAGGGCAACAGCAGAGGGGGCCAGAGTGGGGGTGGGGGGATTCCCCTGGCCTTGGCCACCACACCACTAACTGTTGAGTGACAGGTATACACTGTCTTAATGCCAAAGGTCTACCAGAATTGTTCACGAAAAAACAGAAAGGAGAGGCGGAGGAGCTGTGACTTACTTTGACGCTGCACATTACGAGTTTACGTTTTGTTTGTCATGTGGTGTGGCGTCTGGATCTTTTGTATGCACTGCACTCATTGTGATTGTGATTTTTTGCTTTACCATTTGCCACACATGTGCACAAAGCGCAAATCAACTGGTGCAGAGTGCTAATGTTAGGTCTCAATCCAAGTGCCACTATAAGACTTTCTTTTGCAATGTGAGGGTATGTATAAACACTGCCAAGACAGGCCAAGAATTATGTCAATACCCCCCACCCCCAATAGTCCTACCTTGCGCAAGACCTTTCCACACGGGGGCCAGCCCAGCCCCTGGCCCAGCCCATTGAGGAACCACAGCCCTGCGAAGACGGACACTGTGGACGACCAGGAGAAGACCACGTTGATGGAGCCGACCGCGAAGAGGCCGATGGAGAACAGCCAGCGGGCGCTGATCTGGTCCGACAGCACGCCGCTGATGAACTTACTGATGGCGTAGGCCAGCGATTGGCTGCTGGTGATGAGGCCTGGGGTCACATCAGGACAGGCGCATGGACACAAAGGACAGAAGACAAGGATTTAAAATATGTCCGTGTTAGAGAAGAACATAGATTATATTGAACGATGAGAACAGGCTGAATGGCCAGGCTTGTCATTCACCTGCAGAGTAGAGAGCATCCAGCACTGCGTCAAGCCTGGACTTGAAGGGTCTCTGCCTCTACTAGATGATTATGACCTACGTGGCAAGCTAATCCACACAGTGGAAATGGTTCAACCTGAAACGTTGTTGGTTGAAACTTGAATGAAGATTATGCGTTCTTGGGTAGAATACATTACTGCTACCAAATGTCTGCCACTGAAGAGCCATATCTGGACAAAATCTACACACTCTGAACTGGCTAATGTAATTAAGGTAGTGGACTAAAACCATGGAAATGGAGTAGCTCAATATGTGGCAGGTTTTGCCTCTCAATCTTCAACTACTGATGCCAAGAATGAATGCAAGTGACATTGTACCCCAGATACTGCTCATAACAAGGACAACCACGCGAGGAACTGAACAAAGTTCAGCACAGTTAGCCACAACGGCGAGCCAGTCACCAAGGCCGGCAACAAAATCAAGACTTTCATAAGAGGAAGGTCGATGGCGGTCTACTGCGGACTGGGTGGGATTGAAAGGCATGCCTTTCTGCACATGCTCAAACCTCCCCCCGAGTTGCATGGGAAACCAGAGAAAACAGGAAGGGGAGGAGAAAGAAGCCGCTCTCACCAAGGTCATCCTTATCCAGCTTGATCTCCTGCATCACGGACGGCATCACAAAGGAGAACGTCTTCCTGTTGAAGTAGAACAGCGTGTAGCCCACAAACATGGCCAGGAAAATGCTGGTACGGTAGTATCCATATCCGCTCGCCCCCATAGCTCCAGCAGTCTGTCTAAAACGCAGTGCGACGAGGTGGAATTAAAGCAAGGAACTAAAATAACAAACTCTTCTTGGACCAACTCTTCTAGAACAATAATCAAACAAATAAAAAATCCATTAAAAAAATTCTGCTCCCTCTCCAGGCAAAGGGATTTAAGGCAAGTGCAATCAATGGGGTTAAAGGTCAACTTTGCCACTCAAAGTGCACTCCCGGTCCCCATTGGTGGTGAGACAGAGTGGGTGAATCACCTGGGCTTGGCGGGGTTAATCTGTAGGCCTACAATGTTTCTGCGCGCTGGCTTCCAGGTAGCCCGAGGCGAGACGGAAACACAACTGAAGGATTTTCTCTCTTTCTCCTCAAGGTCCCTCCTCTCGTCTTTTCCCCTCCTTCCTCTGTCCTATTTTTCCTCCCCTCGGTCCGTCCGTTATGCCCCACAGCCTGCCGTTTGCTCGATGGACGTTGCAGAGGGTGTTTTGAGCCTCAGGCCGGGTTAATGATTCATCGAGGAGTCCAACGGTGACTGCAGGCCTGGGCGGTGGCGGATTGCGATTGGGGGAATGGAGCAGGCCAGCCCAACCCCTGCAAGACACAAAAATAGCCTTCTGAAGGGCACCGCATTAGCAGCATGCAATAAACGTTACCCTATGTGATTTCACCCCACTGCACTGCAGTCAGGGAATGCATGCAGATGTGCATGACTGCCCTGGTCAGATGTGCAAAGTGCATGCTTTACATTGATATACTGTGAGACAATGAAACTCATGATATTCACAACCATTTGGTTAATTCTACTCAATGGCATGATCAAGTCAAAGAAAGCCACTGGGTTTCAGCTTCTGGTCTCCTCAATCAACAGCTAGTAATAGCAGCCCTGAGGGTGGTGGTGGTGGTGGTGGGTTGTCCCTTCCAAGGTCATCCACTCCCCATTAGAAAACGGCAGTGTTTAGAGGCAGTGTTAGCATAATGGTTAAGGAACTGGGCTTGTAACGCAAAGGTTGCAGGTTCGATTCCCAGGTGGAGACACTGCGGTTGTACCCTTGAGCAAGGTACTTAACCTGAATTACTTCAGTAAAATATCCAGCTGCATAAATGGATCGTATGTAAAGACATGCAAACTGTGTAAGTTGCTCTGGATAAGAGCGTCTGCTAAATGCCTAAAATGTAAAACGTTTAAAGGAATTATAAAAGAATCATATTACACAATTGCGACTTTAACCATTCCATTGCAAAATCCTAATTATCCATTTAATGTTAGAAGTCCAGTAATGCTTGCACATGCACACATTTTGGGCTAATGAATGAACTAGCTAAACTGAATTAAACGCTTACCTAATGGTGTTAACTTATCCCCCAAGTAATTATGTTGAAATCTGTTCAATTTAAATGCTGACCCTAAGTGCTCCAGAACTGCAGTCTGTATAGCAACATATCTTACGTGTTGATAGTTTTGCGACGACCCTGCAGTCGATTGAGCGATTCTACAAAAATACGGTACATGTAGGCTACCCGACAACTAATTAGGAAAAACAAAGACACAAAATTATTTCTCGAGCAAAAACAAACAATTGCGTCTGACAAATCTTTTATTTCGCACAAGCGCAGAGGCACTGCGCATGATTACGATTAAGTTTTCTGCCTTAGCCAAGTAGACTTCCCAATAAAATCAACTCACAAAACCACGTCTGAAACTAGCTACTTTGAGTAAAATATGCAACAGTAAACTGTTCCGCGCTCACGTTTCAAAGGCAGACAGTACTGCAGTGACACGTAATTTATCTCGCTGCAACACGCATCGCTACTTTCTGTCCGTCAAACAAATGCATTCGAACCACGATTTCACTTAAGATGAAATATTTATCTGCTACCTCACCTTGGCCTATTGCTTCCTTCCCGTTACACTACAGCATTAAGTGAGCCATAGCAGGAACTCTCTCTAAAGCCTAGGCGATAGGATGACGCGCTGCCATTTATTATGTCCAGTTGCAATGACCGCCACCTTGTGGTGTGGAGGTAGCCAGAAAGGCAAATTCAACAGATACCCGTAAATACAAATGAACAAAGATTTGATATACCTGTTTATGCAGAAACAGGAACCACAATAAGCATTGTAAATCAGTGCACATAAAATTTTACTAGCTGTTACTACTGTGATGCTCAGCCTGACCTCAAATGATAAATTAACTAATCTATTACGTTTTGCAGGCTAGGAAGCCCATTATATTTGTTCAGTGTAGAAGAGTCCATTCGCCTTCCATTTACAAACTTTGTTCTTTTTCAGAGTTAGCAAGTTTATAAACTAGCCTATAGCCCTACACATAGGAAAGTTATAACCACAATTACTTAAGGGAAACACTGCCCATAGGCTCCACACGGTGGTGCTGTTAGCTCGCATTTATAAATAAATCAACACTGCGAGCTCACTTAACGTTACTTCGTTCAATGAACAATCCAAAACCCAACATACAACGATAAACTCCCACCCAGGCCAGGGTAAATGCTAACAACCCCATAGTCAGTGCACGTTACTATAAATGTAGTGGTCGTTGCCGGCCGCGGGTCTTCATCGACGCGCTGCTGCTGTGCAGATCCTCTCCGGTTATTGAGTGCGTAGCTTGGGTCCGGCGGACAGGGATGAAGAAGTGGAGGCTGTAGCTGACCTGCTCTCGTCGTCGCGAGCAGCGAATAGGCTTCTATGCAAATGTTAAAACTTGTACTCAGTCCCGCAGTCCTAGTACATCTTACAGCACTGTCTTTTAAGATTTGTTCTGCTTTAATCGCTCAAACTAGTAGCCGCTTTGCTCTCCGTTTCATAATCTCCTCACACACTTTTTCTCCACTCTCCCCCTCATTAGCAGAGGGGTGAAGTTTTTTGTATATTTCCCATTTCCTCATTACAAATTGATCCAATTCCTCATTCGCACTTGTTGCTTATCCAACTCCCTCCGAAGTTGGTACCTATTTGCTGTCCTGTCGAAATATGCTAACAAAGCGTGTCTAAAATCAGCCCATGATGTGAGCGACCCCCCTTTGTACTGTTTCCAAAGCCTAGCATGACCCCTCAAAGTTCCGTCCACATGTTCCAGCCAGTCTGATTCTGGAACCCCTCTCCTTCTCAATGTATGTTCATATCGCTCTACGAACTGTTGCACATCGTCAGTGGGAAAAGTGGGAAAAGCCAGCGCAGGTTATGATGGTGGGGTACCCCAGCCCGGCAGGGCCCAAGGGGGTAGGGTGAGACTTTTCATCTGCACTCCGCATTCCTGTTGCCCGTGCCCTTTCCAAAACTGCACATCTTTCCTTCAGCTCTCCAATTTCACCTACGAGTTCTCAAAAATGTTGCTGTTGTCTAACATCATGTCACCAAATGAAGCTCTCAAGTCCCTCAGTTCCCTCCAGTGATCAACTAGCGTTGCCCCATGGTCAACTAAAGTCTCTGTACATTAGCAATGGGGAGATAACAAGCAATCTTCTCGCTCAGAAGGAACACTATCCTGATTTCACCCGACCTGGCAGCTCAGAGGGACACCTGTCACCCACCCCATTATTATAGCTTGGACAATTAGCTTCAACCCCACGAAAATACTCCATAACTGAATAAACAGTACAGTAAACAAATAACAAGAACAAAAAATATTATCTTCAAAAATTATGGGCAGCACCATAACATTAAAATAGTCTGCAAAAAACAAATAGGTTCATCCCTTTGGGCGCCAATTATAACCACAATGACTTAAGGGAAACACCGTGGAGCACACGGTGGTGCTGTTAGCTCGCATTCATTAATGAATCAACACTGCGAGCTCACTTACTGTAGTTACTTCGTTCAATGGACAAAGAATGAACAATCCAAAACCCAACATAAAACGATAAACTCCCACCCAGGCCTGGGTAAATGCTAACAACCCCATAGTTCGTGCACGTTACTATAAATGTAGTGGTCGCTGCCGGCCGCGGGTCTTCATCGACGCGCTGCTGCTGTGCAGATCCTCTCCGGTTATTGAGTGCGTAGCTTGGGTCCGGTGGACAGGGATGAAGAAGTGGAGGCCGTAGCTGACCTGCTCTCGTCGTCGCGAGCAGCGAATAGGCTTCTATGCATAGGCGCTGATTTATGTTTCTGCGAATAGGCTTGCTAGGTGGAGTTTGCTATCAAATCAATTAAACTTGCATAATTTTCCCTGGGTGTCCTGGGTACAACTTAGCAGCAATGTCTTCTATGCAAATGTTAAAACTTGTACTCACAGTCCTAGTACAACTTACAGCAATGTCCTTCCTAAGGTCTTGTAAGATTCGTTCTGCTTTAATCGCTACAACTAGTAGCCGCTTTGCGCTCACACCTTTTCTCCACTCTCCCGCCTCTGAACATGTTCCCCGTATAAGGTTTGAGTGTTGCACAAATAAACACCTGATATAATTTAGCATGCAACGTTTCAGTATTAGCCTACATCTCCCAAAATAAACACAGCAGCTATTATGCATTGGTCCACTCACAAATCAAGCTATATAGATAGTTGGTGTTATTGTACCATATGCACATTTTACATTTTAGGCATTTAGCAGACGCTCTTATCCAGAGCGACTTACAAGATGTGCATTAATACAAGGTAAGAACAATCATAGTTAGCGCACAAGATCAGTGCAGTAAAACGGCAATAGACATCATTGCAGGCGTCTGCATATCATACCTTACAATACCTGTAACATTGGGAAAGAAAAGGTTAGTGGGTGTGGTAACAAAGAATCATTGACCAGTTAGATCCAATATATAAATGATCTATTATCAACTCAAAGTGAGTTAACTGTGCATCTAAGCCTAGAAAGATGGTAACTGGTGGCTTCAAAAGTAGGTAACGTACGTCAGTGAATTCACATAAATAACACTACCGCTGAAAACTGTCTTTTGGTCTCAACGGCTACCCGTACTAAACCTGTTTGACCGTAACCATGGAGATGTAGCAACAAAAAGCGCATTTGCTGTCTTGGTAAAAGGGACGTGGTTATCCTGCACACTTTTCGGACTAAGTACGTAGTTTGTTTTTAGAAAAGTCATTTTGAACAAAACTACAGTAACCACATTCACGGTTCACTTATAATATTTTATTTACATAATTTCGAATAGCGATTCTGAGTCTGTCTGGCGACAGGCTAGCTTAATTTCGAAGCGAATGGTAAGTTTCGAATGCGTTGCTATGGTTGCTATCTATCAACACTTTTACTTGTAAACAAAGCAGTTTTGCTTTGCCTGTTAGCTAACTTATGTTTATGTTTTCTATACACATTGGTGTAATGTAGCTGGCTTGATAACTTAGCTAGCTAGTAAGCTATCTATGTAACAATACCCCATAATGCTAGGCTGGCTGACCAGAAGCCAAGACGTCACACTGCGTTGCCCACTGTTCACATTTCATATTATACTGTGTGGCTGCGATAATTGCAACACACCTAAGATCTTTTCGGAACAAAAAATAACTCTACCTGAAACTGTTATGTTCAGTGCAAGTCCACTGTGAGAACGTGTGAGGGGGTTTACGTTGTTTTTGCCTTGTTAATTGAGGGGACCCGTGTTCACTTGTAGCCACAGAGCGCAATGTCTGCATGTGGGCGTGGGCCAGGGTTCCGCTACCGAACACGAGCCCTCACATCTCAGGTAGACGAGCTGCTCTTCGGATCGCCCAAAAAGGTGCGCCCTCCGTCCCAGTAGCCTACTTACTGTTGAATTGTTATTAATCTATCATGAAGATTACCTATCATCACTTACAGTGAGCTTGAGTCATAGGAAAGCAGGAGTCTGAAATTAATCTACACACATGAAGGGTACCAGTTATCTTTAATATTTGGAGAGAAAAAAAACGGAGAAAAAACGGAAAAATATTTTATGTCCCACAACTGTGATCTTTAAATTTGATAATGCATTTGCAATAGCAAATTCAAGTGCGGAGACCAATCTTTGAATTAGACTTGAATAACCAGAATTCTTTCCAGATGCTCCTACCTGAGCAGCCAGCCTGTGAACCCCAGGAAAGGAACAGATGGGGGTGTTCAGGTCCTAGGGGTCTGTCCAAGTCAGCCAATGCTCACCCCAAAAAACCCAAACCGGAGACGGTCCGCATCATCACCAAAGATCTTATCCGTGACCTCAAGCAAGTGTCTACTCCACACCCCCTTGAATGTCTGTCAATTTCACTGCAGTGTGCATTGCTAAACCCTGAAAGCAAAAGGAAGTCCTGCTGAAATTTTAAAAGAAAGTTGTATTTAGGCACACTGGTCTAGCAATCATAGATACTTTTTAAAATAAATGTGGGATACTTACCACAATCTATGCACCTTAACAACAACATTAAAAATAATGATCCTAAATGGTTATCAAATGTTGGTTATCATTGGCTGTCCTTATTTCCCCAGAATCCCGAGTCAAGACCCATCCGGACTGTCCATCATCCTCCCCAAGTCAGAGACGAATCGAATCGTGGCACTCTCTCACGTCCGCACCGTAGAGGAGAGAGGGGCCGAGGTTCAGGTCAAACACAAGGACAGAAAAGTGGCGATGGTAAGGGCCCCCCCACTCTCCTTGGGCTCTCTGCTTCATGGCGGATACCATTTCAAATTCAATCAATTCAGGAAATGAATTAAATTAATCATTTGAAAAATCCCCATGGAACATTATGGCCAATTGTCAATTCATGAACTGAATTTCTGTTCACTTCCTGAATTGACTGACTTGAAACAGAATTGAACTCTTTTCCCCATTTACACTGTAAAACTCCCAACGCAGCGTGTAGAAAAAATGCTGCAGGTGCTTTGGAGGAACTGACACTTTCCGACACAATTTTAGATAGAGATAGATAGATAAGTACTTTCTTAATCCCTAAGGGAGAGAATAGTTTGTCAAAAATGGTGCAACAGAGGAAGAATAAACACAAGACAAAAAACATATAACCATACAACCATTATGAAGGATTATGTTCATAACAGTGCAAAATAAAGGCAGATATAAAAAGCAGACACAGTTTTAATGTGCTCAGACGTACTGAGGTACAGCGGCAGACTGACTTAGCCCCAATGCACACTCCGCCCCCCCGTCCGTCTTGACCCCGGCAGGAGGCCGCAGAGGAGAGGAAGGCAAAGATGCGGCAAGCAGACGTTGTGCGGAAGAAGAATCAGGGCCTGAGCGATCTGGAGGCCGAGGCCCAGGAAAAGGCACAGTATCTGCTAGAGACGGCCAACAGGATGAGGATCGAGCAGGAGGACGAGGTCAAGAAGATCAACGAGGTACGGGGACCCCCATTTCACTGGGCTCTCCCTCTCTAAGTTGTTCTCTCTCTCTCTCATTCTCTTTTTGCCTTTCTTGTTCTATTTCTTTCTCATTCTCTTCCTCTCTTTGCTGGAGCAGTCTGCCCCCTCTCATAAGCCCATGGGGTAACACTGCTTTTCGTTTGGTAGGTTTAGCAGCGATTTTGCAGTACCGTCAAATTTATGTATGGGGTTCTTAGGAGATGTGCTCAACTGTGTTTCAGTTACCATTCACTTGAACAGTGGCAAGTAAATGGGTAAGGCATCTAAACCTGCTGAACATCTGAGTGTCAGCAGAAGCACTGGTTGGGTGCATATTCTCTCCAGTACACATTCCCCTTTGGTGTTTATTCTTCTCCGTACATCCCCCAGTCGTTACCTCTGAGTGTACCTTAGGAGTTACCTACACTGTAATAGGTTCCTACACAGGAGTAACCAGTGTTACCTGCCAATGTGTCAGGTGTCAGGAGGTGGTTGAGGTGAGCCCCCCGTGACAGGCGCTGTATAAATGCATGCCCCTCAGGTGATCCGGAGCGCACAGTGCCACGCGGTGCAGGACGCCCAGATCCTGGAGAAGCGGCAGATCCTGGCAGAGCTGCAGGAGGAAGAGCAGCGTCTGGACGCCATGATGGAGGTGGACCGCCGCAGGGCCCTGGAGGCACAGGAGCAGATCGAGCAGCTGCACAAACAGAACAAGATCCAGTGAGAGAGAGGCCAGAACACACACACACACACACACACACACACACACACACACACACACACACACACACACACACACACACACACACACACACACACACACACACACACACACACACACACACAAACACACACACAGGACTAAGCACTACTGCACAGGACCCAGTGAGGGAGAGGCCAAAACACACACACACACACACACACACACACACACACACAGGACTAAGCACTACTGCACAGGACCCAGTGAGGGAGAGGCCAAACACACACACACACACACACACACAGGACTAAGCACTACTGCACAGGACCCAGTGAGGGGGAGGCAAAACAAATCTTTGGTAGTTAATCCCTTTTAGGAATTAAAAACCTAAATCAAATCCCCCTAAGTCTCTGTTTGCTAAGCTTAAATAGATTGATTGCCTTAAGTCTATCCTCATTTTACCTTTACTTTTATTTACGTTTACCTTTCATACCAGGTTCCAATCTAGTTGCCCTTCTTTGAACCTTTTCAAGAGCTTCTATATCTTTCTTGTAGTGTGGTGCCCAGAACTGCACACAGTACTCTAATGGTGCTTTTCCACTGCCCAGAACTACACACAGTACTCTAATGGCGCTTTTCCACTGCCCAGAACTACACACAGTACTCTAATGGCGCTTTTCCACTGCCCAGAACTACACACAGTACTCTAATGGCGCTTTTCCACTGCACAGTACGGCACGGCATGGTAACCAATCCGTGCTCCCACGGATGGTTACGTGCTCAATACTCCATGTATCGTTCAGATATTGTCAGTTATGTCTCCAGAGGATGTAAAGCTTTGGAAGATCACATCCGTAGCAAAAAACAAAACGACAAAATTAAAATTCACCATACGAATGACACTTTGTCCACGACTTTTCACCGGTCACTGATGCTAATGTTACACTATCTAACATTAGCTCAACAAGCAGGGACGCCGTCTCTACAGCTCGACCAGTGATTGCAGTGGACGACCGCATGAAAAACCAAGAGGTAGGATAAATGGATGAATGGTTTACTAGCAGTCAGTCATCATGAAACATTATGCCTTGCGCCTATCTCGCTAGCTTATCATTGTGTCCGTTCCAAAACCCGACCGGCACAATGTCGGTTTGTGCTGCTCGGGCATGGTGTCCACTCCATTTAAATCTGGCACACGAAACAGCATGTGCTGCTTGCAGACGGTTTGTGCGCCAAGCAAACAAACAATGTGTAGCCTACCAACAGCATGGTAAACAATAGAGACTGCTAAACACATATTTCACATGGCATTGCATGGCTAAATCCAAATAACTTTTTCAAGTTATTGTGTTGGCTTTGCCAACACTTGCAAGTTGTCCAAAGATGAATTTAAAGATGAATGATGGTTGCACAAAATAGGCCTATTTATTAGAGTAAGCTCAATTAATAAAGTAAGACTTATTAAAATAAATAAAGGACAATAAGACTTTATTTTGATAAAACCTCATTTTTATACTTCCAGGTCTTCTTGGATTTATTAATGAATTTATACATTTTCGTCTGTAAAACCCCACTGTAAACACTGCCAACACATCATTAAAATTTTCAGATTTTTTTCAGCCTGACCACTTTCATCACTACACGTTGATGTGTAAGTATCTAAGTATCTAATACCTAAGTATCCGTGCTGAATTAAATTGAAAATGTGCATAAATACATGGTAGGAACAATCATAGTTCGCGCAAGAGATCAGTGCAGTAATACAGCGATAGACATCATTGCAGGCAGCTGCGTACCATACCTGTAACACTGGGAAGGAAAAGGTTAGTCATTTTTTTATTTTTTTTAATGGAGTAAGCAGAGAAACACGGGGTGTTGAGCAAGTAGGCAGTGGTGATGACAATTAGCTAGATGTATACAGTACCAGTCAAAATGCGGTCGCATTATTTTTTGTCACTTCAGATAACTCCTATCTAACTCCTATCTTCACGGTTCTGTTGTGTGATGGAAAAACGACACAGGGACTCACACCGTGAAGGGGATTATGGGTACAGATGGTTACATTCCGTTCCGTACTGTACTTTGCGGTGGAAAAACGCTACAACTGAGATCTGACAAAGGCATTATATAACATTAATATAACCTCCTTTGATTCATTATACTCAATACATTTTGCTATGTATCCCAGCATCCTGTTGGCCTTTTTCACTGCTGTAGCACACTGCTTTGATGCAGATAAACTTTGATCAACTACAATTCCTAAGTCTTTTTCAAATTGAACACCTACTAATTTTACATATACAAGCACACACACACATATACACACATATATGCACACACACACGCACACACACACATACGCATGCACACACATGCAGACATACACGCATGCTCACACACATGTACACACACATCCTTATGTTCAGTATAATACAGCACTTATCTTTATGTTTCTCTGTGCATCTGACCGCGTGTGTGCGTGTGCATGTGTTTGTGTGTGTGTGTGTGTGTTTGCTGTATTCCAGGGGTAAGATGCGTATCCAGGAGCAGATTGAGGAGCGGATGGAAGAAAGACAGCTGCAGGAAGAAATAAAACAACAGGAGAGACAGAAGTTGCTGGAAAACCTGGAGAAAATTAGACAAGATGAATACAAGGTAACGTTAGTGGAACGCAAGGTAACGCTAGCTATCTGCAAAAACGTACTGTATATGTCAGAGAAGGATATGACCTCATGATAAAATGGTGACACAGATCTTCTGTATGATAACCAGATATTCAGTGTTCTTCCTCCTCATTATAGATGGCTCCGACCACACCCCCCTACGTAAATCTTCATAATGAGCCAATCAGAATACATTAATCTTCAGCAATGACAGGTGGAATTTTGAGCTCAAAGAACTGGATTATTATTATTATTTTGTAGAATAGTTTGATCAGTTTGTAGTTTGATCATGTGACCCCCCCCCCACAGGCTCTGTTGCGGAAGAAGGAGGAGCAGAGAAAGCTGCACCTGGAGGTCCTCAAGATGAACGAGGAGATCCAGCGAGCGAAGGAGCGCAAGAAAGAGGGGGAGAAGCTGGCCGACATCCGCATCATGGAGTACACCACCAAAAAGATGGTGAGCGCCTCGGGCGGAGCCAGACATGGCCTGGGGAGGAAGGGGGGGGTCACACATTCCTTATTTTAAGCAGTATGTCCAGTGAAAATAACACTACATTAAGTTACACCTATACCTGTGCATTTATGTCATAACTACTTCGGTAACAAGCAGTTATTACTAAGTAACTGCAATATAAGAATTAACTATGCTCTAATCACAAGTTCTTGTGAAAAAAGGCGAGCCCCGTTACATATTATACCACAGCTTGGATGAATACTCAATTTCCGGTTGGCTAACAGCTGTGCGTATATATCATATATACGCATGGTAAATCCTTCTCACTTCGGAAACAAGTTCCATATTAATTCGCCCAAAGACACAAGCTGCATAAACAGGAATCAACGTTGGTACAGCACCAGAACTTCTCATTTGTGCGATCAGGATTCCAAATTCAAACGGACTCAGCAGCTCATCTACAGATCTGTCAAGTTAGGAAATGAATGTCAAGACAATCGGTCAGAAACCCTGTGTGGGAGTTTGCTAAAGCAACAGGGCTTATTTGCTTAGATCAAAAGATAATAACTCTGGAAATGTTTTCTAACCTAACCAGAAATGTATATTGGTAGTTAGCCAGCCAGCCTTGCTAATGTGAAACCACTCTAACACTTCAGTCACATAGGTTATCTATTATATTAACCGTTAGCTTGCTAATGTAACTGGCTAGTACACACAATATCTGGCAAGCTATATAGCTAGCTAACTAACTTACTAACCATTGATAATTTAAAAAGTTTGCAAGAAACTGTTTAATGCATATTTAATTATATAGGTTACTAGTCAGATATGTTAGTAAACTATGTAATACATACATAAAAAATGTGCTCACCTTAGCTAACGAGCTAGCGCCGCAATTAACTTGTTCTAGCTCCTCGGTTAGATTTGAATACATTTGCATTTTAGATATATTTTGTAGCCATGGTTTATTCGGAATAAACCACTCCAAACCATGCATTCTCAGGATACTGTATATACGCACTTCTGGGGTGGGAACGGCACTCGGCTTAACAGCCTCGGTTTAAGCAGCACCACCCCAGGCCTGCATATATACTGTATCCTGAGAATGATTTTTGGGAGATGAGACGACTGTTGGATCAAGGACTGCGATTCAACTGAATTTAGTCTGGCGGGACTGGTTGGGGTCTGGAATGGGTGGAGGAAGAGGCGGCGGTGGTGAACTCAGGCGGCGTGTGTGGTCTTCACAGGAACAGGAAGCAGAGTTTGAGATGGAGCAGAAGCAGATGAAACGGGACAGGGAAATTGAGGTCGCGCGAATGAGGTCCCTTCAGGAGAGAGACACAGACTACAAGGCTGACCAGGTAAACAAACTAAAACGACAAAAAAACATGAGCTTTAAAAAAACATCAGCAAAAATATATTACATAGAGGTTTCAACATACACAAGATTAATATATAATATTATAATACAATAACAGCATACGGTAACACATAATGTACAATGTCAATAAAAAATGTGGAAGAAGTTCCCAAGAGATTCCAAGAAGATTCCAGAATCTCTGAAAGTGGTGGTGGTGGGGAGGTTGAGTGTGTGACCTCCTTTTTGACCTTGCAGGATGAACTGCGGGCCCGCAGGAACCAAGAGGCAGCGGAGAGGGAGTGGAGGAGGAAGGAGAGAGAGCAGGCCAAGAGGAAGGCTGAGGAAGAAGGGAGGCTGAAGGCGGCGCGGCTAGAGCAGGTCACCTACAAAGAGCACCTCCTCTCCATTGAGGCGGGACGGGAGAGGGCTGAGTTCGAGAGGGTGCTTAGGTAAATCACCGCCCTCCCACACTTCCCTGTCCATCCTGTCCTAGGTCTGGTGATAACCATGCTCTAAAGTGAGATAATGTATGCGCAAAGGCTGAGCAATCAAAAGTAGCGGGTATTTCACCCGCTAAATCAGCATGCAGTAGGTGCTTTTTTCTTACATTAGAAGGGACTAGCAGGGCTTTGCATACACCCCCCACAAGTTCATCTTTAGGTTTCTTTGTGCATCTGATCATGTGTCTGTGTGTGTCTGTGTGTCTGTGTGTGTGTGTATGTATGTATGCATGTGTGTGTGTGTGTGTGTGTGTGTGTGTGTGTGTGTGTGTGTGTGTGTGTGTGTGTGTGTGTGTGTGGGCCAGGGCACAGAAGGAGGAGATTGTGCGGGAGAAGGAGAGGGAGGAGAGGCAGAGGCAGCGGGTGCTGCGTCACGCAGACGGCGTGCGGCAGCAGATGAGGGAGCGCCAGACGCAGGCGGTGGAACAGCGCCGGGCGGAGCTCCAGGAGCACGAGAGGCTGCTGGACGAGGCCCGCAGCCGCCGCACGCGCCTCAACGAGATCAAGGTCAAGAAGCTGACGGAGCTCAAGTGAGTGGCGGCAGGCTTCTCTGTGACTTTGTCTGTGACCTTGGCTGTGATCTTGTCTGTGACCAAGCCTTCAGTCTGTCGTGGAAAAATAACTCAGTAGGATCGGAGATCATTTCTTTAAACAGTATTAAAAGCTTTTATTACACACAGCTGCACGTGTCCTGTCACCGAATCTCCCACCTTCCAGTTTAAATATGATATTTATAACAAACACAACTGAAAGGGAGGGAGCTATGGGTGTCATCTGAAGGTAAAACAGGGGGAAATTACTGCAAATCAAAGTCATAAACCAATGGGAAGGAGGTTTCCTGCAGTGTGAGAAAATGTCACAAAAGAACAGATGTTCCTTTGAAGTTGTGGCATGAAAAACCTTTTGTTACCCTGGCTGTTCAGAACTGCCGCATCACACCGAGTTAATTAATGTCTGTGTATCCCCCTGTGGATATTTCTCTAGCATTCCAACTTTATACAAACAGGACAATTTTTTTCCTTCCACAAGTAAATCCCTCAAACACACATACTGTACACACGCACACACACAAGTACAGTATTTCTGAAAATATTGAAAATATGTTCAGCCTACAGATATTTTGACATTTACAGACATGGGATATAGTTTTTACTCTTTGCTACCTTTTTATATTAACAAGGGGCATGCACACATGCACAAACATGCACAAACACACACACACACACACATGCACACACATGCACATACACACACACACATGCACACACACACACACGTGCACATACACACACACACATGCATGCACGCACACACACAGACACACATACACACATGATATGCACGCACGGACACGGACACACACACACAAACACATACACACACACACACACACATACACAGACACACACAAAGACACAGACACACACACACCCCAGACACACAGATACCAATATCACCATTATCAATATTGTATTGATAAAGATTAACTTAATTTGTAACATTTAATATGAGGGCAGGGAAACAGTAAATAATAAACAGCGCATGTCTGCTTTTTTCCTTGCAGGCTGGCTGGGCTTCCTGAAAAATACTGTAACGAGGTGGAGAGGAAGGTCCTTATCTTACCGGCTCTGGTCCAGTAACAGGACCACCAGATCAGAATAAACATGAACAAGATAGTTCACTTTAAATTGTCAAAACTGACGATCAGAGATGGCAAATGCAGAGAACCGTTTCTGTTAATTCAACACTCAAGCCACTGTTGAGATCAGACCGCCAGGTTCATAAAACACAGAGCCAGATATCAGGGGTGACCCTGACAGGACCTTAACAACTTTGCCTTTCTGACCGTTAGATATTTTTTGACCCCCAAAAAATAGTGCCCCATTAAAACATGTTTTCTTGTCTTTTCATGTGTATGTGATGCGTCAAATAAAATTAATTTAATGGATTGACTTGTGACAGTGTGAAATTATGGAGATCATTCCTGGATATGGTGCTAAAAATGTCCTTGTGTTCTTGCAATCCCTGTTAAATCTACTGGCCATAGTAGGAAATCACAGGGTCTTGTCTTGTGTAAGTACCCAATGCTACAGTCCCCTCAGAATTTGTGAGATCACTTTCTCTTTTGGCTGTATTATTTAAAGAACTAGGAAAGGATTATAAAATGTGAAAGGTAATTCTATCACAATGTGTTAGTTTATGCTGTTTATAATAAATTATATCACAATATGTACGTTTATACAACTTACCCCAACATGGGAATGTTCTGATTAAAAAATATTTAATTGTTACCATTTTAAACACATTTTTAGTTCTATTTTTAAAGACATTTTTAGTACTTGTTTCCCTGCGGTTTGGGCAAAAACCAAACCATGATGCATGTTATGATAAGGCTGTATCCAGGCATTTGACAGATGAAGTTTGCTGATTATCAGGCCGGGCTAATAAATGGTGAGGTTAGTCCTATAAATATTAGAGTGGAGAGGAAAGATATAGAGAAGAGGAAGTTGGTGTGGAACAGGACCACTAACAGGGATGTGATTTTTACTGATTATTCAGGAAATGCTGATTTTCTAATGCTAAATATCTCTGGCTATTTGGCTTTATTTGCTGAACATTCTCTCCTGCTATCAGCTGTCAAAGAGTGCAACATTTCTTAATGTGTATGCTTATGACATACAAATGTCCACAAGATATCTATGGTCTGAAAATAAACATTTCCTGATTAACCAGGAAAAAAATCACATCCCTGCACTAAACATGAAGAGAAAGCTAACAAGAGCCAGAAAAAGGGGATGTCGAACCTTCTTACACCTTGCAAGGTCATTTCTAAAACAAAACAAAACCCACAAAGAAGCGTGGACAGCAAAGCGAAACAAAGCAAGAAAATCGGAGAGGAGAGTGTATGATTCCAGCACTTTCCAAAGCAGCCACCCGTGCACCTGAAAAGCACCTGCAGCAGCTCACACCTGCAGACAATCACCAGCAGCAGCTCGCACCTGCAGACAATCACCTACATTAGCTCACACCTGCAGCCAATCAAGCCACAAATCTATTAGACTACAGCAACGGTAGAGGCTAGATGCTTCCCCTCCAGAGGAAGGTCTGCGATTTGAGATATGATGGCCTGTTGTTTTTTATTTTATTTTACAGTACGAGTGACCGAACTGTAAACCTAAGCCTAACCCTAACCCTAACCGTAACCCAAACCCTAACCCTAACCCCTAAACCTAACCATAACCCGAACCGTCAGTTACGATGGTGAATTTGACGTCACGCGTACTTCGCACTCTGTCCTCTGGAGGGGGAGCATCTAGCCTCTACCCTACAGCAACAGCACAAAACATAAATTGAACACTCATAGAATTCAATACACAAAGCTGGCTTGTTTTAGCTATAAGGGAAATCATTCATTTTTATCTTTGTTTTACAGCTCCTGTTCAGTTTCTTGCAACACAAAAAAATGCTGCCACTGTTCCATGTCAGCTACACTGAGGAATTTTAATGTGGTTGCACCACGCTTCAGGGTGTAAATCAAGCAGTGTAAATCAATCACAACATAAAATATATTAGAACATAATTGGCCTATAATTTAAGTAAGAAGTCCAATTTCTTCTCCCCCAATTTGGAATGCCGAATCGTAATCTTAAACTGTGCTCCCTGAAACCTGACAAGCGCTCGTCTTCCTCCAAACCCCAAATGTGATGAAAAGAATGTGAAAAGAATTTGCTGCTTTTCACACCTTGCAAAGAATGAGTCGGAGGAAAACACTTTGTGCGTAGGCTGTGGGCGCCTGATTGGGTCACGGATGTGTGATGAGACACGGCCACCCCTGCCGACTGAATCTCTCTCTCCCAGGGCAACGCCCGGTGAGACTGCTGGCCACAGTCAGCACTGGCATGGTACCATCTGGATTTAATACCAGACCAGGTATGTGATAAGATAAGAGCCTTTACAGGTTGCAGACCGTGAGACTCATACACATGAGGCTCATCCACACACTAGAACAGTGCCTTAACAGGATGCAGACTGTGGGGCTCATCTACACACTAGAACAGTGCCTTAACCTTTGTATTATGTTTCAATGTTTAACCAATGAATAGTGTTTCGGCCAGAAATGGCTAGCGCTATACAAGTCACCTCAAAATTATGAGATATACATAGTTAACCTCCTCAAAAAGTAATTATTTGAAATTATCATCATGTCACTGACTATCATTACAAACTTGACAAAATATGCACTAATTATTCATCAAACTGGCCATGATGGTCATAATATGCTTTAAAAAAAAATAGCTGGCATGCTTTTAATATCTTACACATGTAATGTTTGTCTTGCATTTGATGAGGGGCAGATTTGGCACAATAACATCCATTATGACCTGTAACTCACATCAACGGATTGACGGACTACAATGAATCATCCTCTGATTTATGTTCCGAATGAATCGGAACATATGCTCTGAATCCGAATTATGTTCAACATTATCCTCAGTTTCAGACACTTCCTCCTCTATTTCACTGTCAATATCACTGTCTAAGAGTACAGCGAGGGCTTCACTGGCTGTACATGAGTCTTCTGCTCATGTTCCTCTTCTGACAATTGCTTCTGAGTGATTGAGTGAGTAAATGGTGAGTGGGACCTTTTTTATTTCATTGTTGCCCCTCTCAGACAGCAACAGAGTGGATTCCCACAACTTAGATCTGCATCTGTCTCATATAATGTATATGAGGCATTAGTAAGCTTTTTGAAGATAAAATATACACTACCGGTCAAAAGTTTTAGAACATCCCCATTTTCCAGTTTTTACTGAAATTTAAGTAGTTCAAGTCCAGTGAATAACCTGAAATGGTTCAAAGGTAAGTGGTAAACTGCCAGAGGTAAAAAAAAAAAGTTTATGTTACCAAAAACGGAATAATAATAAACTTACTGTCCATTTATAGCTATATAAATTGATAAAATGTGTACAAAAACATGTTGTTGTTGTAGTTTCCTTCGATAAGGGTTCCTGCTAAGCAAACACCAACACTATGAAAACGCTGTGATGTCACACAGAGGACTATTCGATTCTGTATGGCATTCTGGAAATCCTTGACACGTGTCACTATTACCACTGTCATTAGAATACCTGTCTACATGCCAAAAAATTCACCACATTATATTAATGAGCCATGAAATGTTTATTTCGTCTCCACCACATAAAGTGCACTGACTTTTATTCTAATGGTCCCCTAGCTTTGGAATGAATTTATTGTTTATCTCTTCTGTTTGGGCCACTGAGGTTGTGAGGTTGGACGTGAAATGGAGACTTTGTTCTCCACCTTGGAGCAGTATTTCTCCGGAATCCCTGCAGCCCTGCAGAAAGAGAGAGAGAACCACAGAGACATCGGAAGAAGCCTGAATATGCTGCTCTCATTCTAATAGCGCTGTAGAAGGCGTAACAAATGTTCTGTGGAAGAAATGGAATAGATGAAATCGCAGCGTTTCCTCGCGGCTGCTCACTTGAGCTCCATCAGCTTGCGAGCCTTGATCTCGTTGAGACGCATGCGGCGGTTAAGCGCCTCCTCCAGGATTCGCTCGTGCTCCTGGAGCTCCGCCTGACGCTGCTCGATGGCCCGCGCCTCGCGCTCCCTCATCTGCTGCCGCACGCCAAACAGGTAGTGTGCTGCCCGCTGGCGCCTCTTCTCCTCCTTCTCCTTCTCACGAACAACATCGTCATTCTGGGCCCTGTGAGGGGCAGAGACTCTGGTGGCTTGTTTTTACACGACTGACCATACAGTGACCTTTGACCCGGGACCCATGATGCAACAGTGTGTACTGACCTTGCCTGCTGCCTTAGATCCCACGGGTCTAGAAAATGTTGTAATTGGAATATGTTTTTACACCCTGTGGGAATCTAACACCAACCATCTCTGAGACAAAGCCACCATTGTACAAGCATGCAGCCCCAATGAGTGGAAAGACAGAGAAAGCGGAAAAGAGACAGAGAAAAGGGGGAAATGTGGTTGGTTTACCTCAACACCCTCTCATAGTCTGCCCTCTCTCGGCTGGCTATGATGGCAAGCTGCTGCTCTTTATCGGACATCTGCTCCTGCCGGGCGAACGCCCACCATTCCCTGTTGTCCGCCTTCTTCTTGGTCTGCTCCCTCTCGTTCCTCTTCCACTCATTCTCCAGGGCCTCCTGGTTCCTCCTGATTCGCTGCTCCTCCTGACACACAGAAGAAACGTGTGTTTTCAGCCGTTTCCCTCCACATCTCCACAACATTCCCGTAGGCATCAAGAACTACTTACACTACCTCCATGGAAAATGTGCGTTAAAATGTTTTGCATAGTCCTGTCTTTTTCCCCCCTCCTCTGTTACTCACGAAAAGGGTGATATTACCAGTGTTCTGTTGTTTAATGTTGCCTCAACACCTCATTCACCATTTTTTACTCTTTACTCAACACTTTTCTCCCACTCACTCTACAGTTCACCAACTAAGTCGAGCAGCCGATTCGTGCTAAGGACTGTAATTATGCCGATCGAGTCTTACTGCAAGCAGGGAGGACTGATCGCTGAATGAAACGTTCCCTCCTGTGACACCCCTTCTAAGACGGAACCTTCCATTCCCTGGTATTCTAAATTCTATTTCCCCCGAGTGAATATCTCTGTGAGCACACACGCTCAGTCCTGCGGTGTGAATTGAGCGGTGTGGTGAAACGGTGTGCGTGTTGGGCAGCACTGTGGTGGGACAGCACTCTGTGGGTGAGGGAGGGCCTCGTGTTTACCTGCCCCACCTTCTCTCTCTCTCTCTCCTCCAGGGCTCTCATTTGGTCCAGATCCCTCTCCTTTCCCCTCTTTATCGCCCTCTCCTTCGCCTCCTGGTCCTGTGAACACAATGCTCAGCCTGAGTCCACCGCCACCTCCCCTCCCCTCGCCTCCCTCCCGTGACCCCCCAGTCACAGGAGAACTACAGATGAGTCACCTGTATCGCCTGCAATCACGCCACGGAAAAAAATGTTGAAAAAATATTTTGAACCCACATATATGTTTTTTTTGCTTCTCTCCCAATCAAGAAAGCCCAATCTTATTTTTAAGCCCGTCCCCTTGGCTGCGTCCTCCATCAGTTCGGGAGAGTGCAGACTGGCACACACACGCCTTCTCAAAAGGCTTCTTCTACAGCCAGCCTTTAGCTGTACAGTGGGTCATCCAGAATGTAAGCGGGGTGAACCACCCAAGATGACAATAGATAATGCCATCATTGTGCTCTCTCACTTTAGCTGTAAATAAACATGACAAAAAGGCATACAAAAATGGGGGGGTGTGGATTGAGGTGTGGATTGAGGGGGGTAGGGTTTGTCCCCATTATCAGCCCTCCTCCCCTGACTTTGTGCTCACCATCTTTCTGCAGGTGTTCTCCACGATGCGGACGTCGGCCGCTCTTTCCTCCTCCTTCATGCGCGCCTTCACTCGCTGGCTCTCCTCGCTGAACTCCAGAACCTCCTGGTGCAGCCGCCTCTGCTCCTCTTTCTTCCTGCCCTGAGTCTGGGCGGGGGATGGGAGGAGGGGTCACATGATCACAACAGCCTCTCAAACAACGGGGTGGCACCACATATTCTATAGATCCACCAGATACTCAGCTCTGTACTCTTTTAAAAAAAATAGTGTAATATAGTTTTTTCCCCCTTTTCTCCCAATTTGGAATGGACAATCATATTCTCAAGCAACACATCAATTCAGGAGACAAGCACGCGCTCTCCTCCAAAACACCACAAGTTCACAAGCTAAGTAGCACAGACATGAGTCAGATGAAGAAAGTTAATGTGCAGCTTTGCACAGGTAGACTGTGTGTGCCCGATCGACCAGCGGGTGGGTGATGAGACACAGACAACCCAGCTGAACCCTCCCTGGGCGATGCTACCTCCAATTAAGTCATTGGCATGATCTGGATTCGATACAGAGGGACCCATCCACACAAGCTCGGTATTAAAGGTTTTATCTCCCTACCATAGAAGCTGAAACATTCCAATTTGATGCATCTTCTGAAAATTCACTAAGGGATGTGACAGGTACATTACATTCATTCATGATGTTAAGAAGCAGAGAGGATGGAAGAAACGCAGGCACTGAGTATCTAGGGGACTAAATAATGTGTGGTGGGCAAGTTTTGGGCCTGGGCCAATCATATTGTTTTAGTATGGACAGAAAAGTCTTTTGATCGGTTGTCATGATAGCTCTGCCCATTATGGGGAGCAGTAGAAGGCAGACTGTAGGTGGATTCCTCCTACAGCGCATGTATTCATTGAGCTGGGCTACCTGTAAATCCTCCATCTTCATTTTCTCCAGATTTTCCAGCAACTTCTGTCTCTCCTGTTGTTTTATCTCATCCTGCAGCCGTCTCTCTTCCATCCGCTCTTCAATCTGCTCCTGGATACGCATCTTACCCCTGGAGTACAGCAAACACACACAAACACACACACGCATGCACGCAGCCAGATGCATACGGACACACACAAATCAGACGTTGAGAGGTTAAAGATGAGCAGGACCGAAGATAGACTGTGCTGTATAGTATTGTTATGGCCAGTTTACAGGAACACAATGTAACAGGTTTACTTGAATTTGTTTTTTTGTAGTAACATGCAGTATTGTGCCATGAATAAGGGCATTCGTTTTTCACCACCTCTATCAGGAACCTGCAGTTCCGTCCTCCAACACCAAGAGGTCGATGGAGAACTTTCTGAAGCTACTTGTTAAGCAATCAATGCATTACAATCTAAAGTACAAATGACCACAAATGTATAACTAAAGAATGAATCAAGTACAATTCAATTACCACAAATGAGGTGCGTATTGCAGTGTAGTAGACTAGTCAGAAGTTGGTGCTGTACACACCCACACGTAATCATACTGATTGATTTGTTAGTAGGCTACTGCTTTAAATTGTGAAAATATGTCTGCTGACATTTCTATAGGGCATATCCTGCCCACCCTGGAGGAAAGAAACTGATATGTTTAAATGAGTGGGAAGATATGTTTAAACCACACAAACTTATAAAAACAATTGAAAGCAAAAGAAAAATGTTTTTTTTACAGCATAAAGGCAAAATAAAAATATAAAGAACAAAATTGTTATTGATGGGATGCTGTGATTTTTAAAAATTCAGTTAAGGGAGCACAATATTTTATATTTTGGTGCTGAATTTAAACATTGTCAGACAATTTGTTGTTTCCTTTTTCATGACCTGTCGTAGGGGTGTAAAAACCTGTCCGTAAGAGAAACCACTCATTGAAACGTCAATTTGTAGACTTGCGCCCTTGCACCAACACTCAGATTGGCACTTAATTGTATAGTTGGTCATGTTAATTTGTGTAATTGCCACTGTTTTCTCTGTGATAGTGTGTAGCAGTGTGTAACCTTGTTCAGTATTGTGTGTTTGGCTGTTCTCTAGCATGTAACAGTGTGTAACAGTGTATAACAACATGTAACAGTGTGTAGTGTGTAGTGTGTGTAGCAGTGTGTAGCAGTGTAGCAGGGTACAACAGTGTGTAGGAGTGTGTAGCAGTGTGTAGCAGTGTAGCAGGGTATAACAGTGTGTAGCAGTGTGTAGCAGTGTGTAGCAGTGTGTAGTATTCCGTGTTTCGAGGGGATTTCTCTCTCACCGCATCCTCTCCTGTTTGCGCATCTCCTCCACCTCCTCCTGGGCCCTCACGGCCATGCGCCGATCCTGCTCCATTACGGAGTCGCGCTGGCGGTCCTCCTGCTCCTCCACTGCTGCCATCTGCCGCCACTCCTGGACCTGCGCATCGCGCTCTGCGCAGCACTTGGCGCCCAGGGCCAGCGTGTTTAAGTTCTTCACCTCCTGATCATCCTCCATCCTGATCTCATTGGCCCGCTCCACCAGGTACAGTGACTTGTCCCGCGCCTCCGCCTCCAGCTGGCTCAGCCCCTGCTTCTTCTTTCGCAGTATGTCCGCCTGCTGGAGCTTCGCCAGCCGCTCAGCAACAGCTTTCTGCAGGAGCCCAGGGGGGAGGTGGGGGAGGTTAGATTAGGACATCTCAGAGTATTGGGAACTTAAGTCCTTCCGTTAGCTTTACCTAAGCATGTTTGAGAACTATGAACCTGGAGCCGGGGCTTTTTACTGTCTGCGTTTTGCCCTCCACCTTGTTTATGGTGGTGTGAAAGCAGTGTAATTTATGCCAATGTGAACGATGAGCAAGTTGAGTTTGACTTTGACTATGATACATTTATTTTTCTCCTTCCACATCAATTGCCAGCAAGTTTGAGAGTGAAAGCCAGAGTTTGAGGCTTAGTACAGTGAGTCATTCATCACCTTGGCCTTCTCCCTCTCCCGGCACTGGAAATCAAGCTCCACATCCTTCTCCTCTACAGTTCGGACATGAGCGGCTCTCCTGATTCTCTCCAGCTCGGACCGGGAGATGATGATTGATCTTTCAGACGCATCAGAGACCTTTTTTCGCGTTTCAAAGAGGGTCTCATCTACAAAACTGATGGGGGCGAGGGTCTTATAGCGAAATATCTGGAGACACCAACAAGATATTGTCAAATAATTTACCCAGAATGGATATTTCTTTACATTTCTTTAATAAAAGTCACTTGGTTCCTTTGATTTTTGTCAAATCCTATACAAAGTTGTAAATTGTCCAAGCACTTTCATGGAGACAGTGATTCAGCTTCTGATGAACAGGACATAACTACTATTTTCCAGACAAGAGGACACAAATGACATGTAGAAATTGATTTCTAGATCTCTCACACACACATGTATGGAAAAATCTGGAGTAATTTGGCATGATGTAGGCCTAATACTGTTAAACACTTTGTGAACAACCTTTGCAGAATGACCAATACTCAACAGAATTCGGTTTAAACATTAAAACATGACCCAATTAATATTGGAATTTAGGCAATTGGGGATTGGATCAATAACAGCGGGTTGACTTAAAAAATAAAAATGTCACTGTGAGGGGATTATATGGACTGATTATTTTGCGATTAGTCTTGTTATCGGGGCTGTTTGTATCGTTTTAACTCGTGTTTTAAAATTAAAACCAGTAACACTGTTCACGGTAAGGCTAATGGAACGGATGAAAAACTTTAGCTTAACACCAAATGTACACAAAATAATTCCATACCTTATTTGTGTTTGCCATTTTCCCATCAGTATCGTAAAATCCACGCTCATAACATGGTGTCCAAATGAACAAAAACAAGGTCGCGGATTCTGACCGAGACCGACAATTAAATACAAGCGTGACATGCGACTTCTGGCTGTTACGTCACAGCAGGATTCCCACGGGGTTCCACACCTCATGGTTACTGTTGTCAATGTACGCGTTTGAAGTTAAACATGACGTATTAGGCATACATTTTTGATAATGTGAATGATACCATGGATTACAGACAGAATATTCTACTTGTTGAAACGACGCTTTTACAGGGACGCTGCAAGTCATTAGATGGCGCTAGCCGCTAGGCAATCAAGTTCAGTAATGTATAATTAATAATGACATAATAATATTAAATAATTAAATTAGAATAATTAAAAACAATATAATTCGAAATTCTATTTAGAAATCGTTAGTTCTGAAATTAGGCTGCTATAAATGAGCAACTTTTTAATAAACTTTTGGACGGCAATCTCCAGTAGGCCAAGACAAATGGCGTCCGATAAACAAACAGTTCGCGCGAGTGCAGACCAGTGATCCAAGACAGGTAGATCATGTTTTGTATGATCGTTATAGAGGATTTGCTTTGTTGTTTATTGACATGAGAACAATGAAACAAGACCCACGCAGATACGCATACTGTATTTCTAAAAAAGTTAAATATTATCCTACCGATCTAATGTGGGGACTTCTGTATCTTACATTTACATTTACATGTTAAGCATTTAGCAGACGCTTTTATCCAGCGCGATTGGAACAGCCGTGTGAAATCCGCGTGGTCTCATATTTATATGTTTGAAATTTGCATTTTAAATATCCATTTTATGTAAGAAAATATTATTGATTGATATAATAAAGTACGCATTCACAGAGAAAGTATTCGTTGGATTTATTGCATTGAGATACGGTATATCTAATAAGGATTGACATGCGCCATACATCGCGCGTTGACATTGAACGCGGTTAATTCATAAACGCAGCTAAAAGTCTCAATATACATATACATGCAATTTAGTAGACGCTTTTATCCAAAGCGACTTACAGTAGTGAATGCATACATGTTCCAGTATATGTGGTCCCAATCGGAATCAAAACCACAACCTAACATAATGCTCTACCTCCTGAGCCACATAGAGCCACTGTAAATGGCAGTAAAATCTCTGCAGGCACGTGGGCACAGTGTTATCAGGGAGACAGACAGGTTGGCATAGTGTTATCAGGTAGACAGACAGGTTAGCACAGTGTTATCAGGTAGACAGACAGGTTGGCACAGTGTTATCAGGTAGACACACAGGTTGGCACAGTGTTATCAGACACACAGACAGGAGATAGGACAGACAGGACATTTAGAAATGATACAGTTGACAGCTCTAGGCGAAGACAAGCTGTATACTGTAAGGTGCGCTATGAGATGGAGATTGGAAATGAAACAGTTCTCTTGTTAAATTAGACTTTCATTGGGTCACTGTTGCATGCCAGGCCTCCACAAATAGCACAAACTGCTTGACAACTCTTGAACTCTTTACCATTTAACAGCCAGCCTGCAAAACACAATCTTATCTCTGTGTGTCTTAACAGAGGCCAGCCTGCAAAAACACAATCTTATCTCTGTGTGTCTTTGTTGGGAGCTAAAACCGAGCTTCATTGGGGAATTGGAGACCCACGGGAGGAATGTGAGTGAATGGTTGGAACTGCGTGCGAATGTGGATTGAATGATTAAAACTGTGTGTGAATGTGAATGGTGGCAGAAGGGGTGTATGCGATTGGTGTGTGTAGAGGGGAGGGGGGAGAAAAGGAACAAACATTGTTTTATAATATGACAGTAATAAAAAGACTGATAAAAAGACAGGTAAGGGAGCAACGGCGTACTCGAGTCTGACCGGGCGATACGGACGAGTGACAGTGCTGGATCACAGAGGATCAAGCGAGTGAGCTGTGACGACTGAAGCGGGTGGAAATCCCAGGGTGGAGAATTGGCTGACAACAGAGCTCCTCTCCACCCCAATAGGGAAGTGCCCAGCTGTGTTGTGTGTGTGTGCGTGAACATCATAGCACAGCAAAATTGCTGCTCCTGAGAGCACTGTTATTTCCCTCCAGTAATTGCCACCTGAACTGCATGCAAGAGTGGACCTGGAGGGGACGTGGCCAGCTGTCGCCGGAGTAGGACGGCCGTGATTGGAGTGGGAGAGGCCAGCTGGAAGAACTTGCAGTTTCTATTTTCTTTTTTTCTTTTGGGGGGGAGCTAGGGCTGGCGGAAGAGGCCCAGCCTGACACGGCCCTCCCTGTGTTGTTTCTTTTCCTTTTCATTATTTTTGTGTTTTTTTGTGTTGGGTGTTGTGTGACTGGGGGTGTGAGGGATGGGCCCAATTGTTAGTTCCTGGTAGAAGGAGGAGTAAGGGGCGGCACTAGCTGGGCAGAGTGGTTGCCAACGGATAGTGGGGGAATTGCTGTGTAGATATCCCTCCCTCAAAGTGTGTGTGGAACAGGGGAGTGTGCTGTGTGGAGTGCAGTGTGCTTTTTTGGTTAAGCGGGTTGCCACCTTATGGTGAGAGTGGGGTGGAGCTTACCTGCCCTGCCTTTATGGTCCATGGGCCTCGTTGCTGCAGTAGGGGAAGGTGGAACCAAGTACATTGGGGTCAGAGTAGGAATACTGTCTGTCCTACCTTTTATGAATTTTACTAAATAAATATTGTATCTTTTACCTACCTGTCTGTGTGCTGTTTGGGTTGTCCTGGGGATGGAATCCTGAAACAAAAGGATAGGGAATCTTAGTGGAGGGTGGCTGGGGTTTGTCCCGCACCTGACACCGACATCTTAACACAGGCCAGCCTGCAAAAACACAATCTTATCTCTGTGTGTCTTAACAGAGGCCAGCCTGCAAAGACACAATCTTATCGCTGTGTGTCTTAACACAGGCCAGCCTGCAAAAACACAATCTTATCGCTGTGTGTCTTAACACAGGCCAGCCTGCAAAAACACAATCTTATCTCTGTGTGTCTTAACAGAGGCCAACCTGCAAAGACACAATCTTATTTCTGTGTGTCTTAACAGAGGAAGGAAAGAGGTTAGCGTACATCATTATAATAGTCCTAAAAGAGCACATATAGTGAATTGAAAAATGTGACACTTTGAATAGGGTGATAGCAGTTAACAGGGGTGGAATGTCCAGCCATCTGTATCAGTTGTAATTACAAGAGTAGGGATGGGGCAGCATGCAGTCAGCTTTTTGACAATAACCACACACCACATGTGTAATATTTTACACACCACATGTTCCTGTGTGTAAAATAATACAAATTTGTTCCTCTTTCGCATACACACTAAAAGCACAATGCATAAAAAAATGTATTGTGACGACCGAGGTAAGGACCCAGACGCAGATCAGGGATAGGGCAAAAGAGTTGTTTATTCACAGGCAGGGGTCAAAACCAAGAATCAGGGAATCAGAGGTACAAAATCGCGAGGCAGAGAGAAGTAGTAATAGGGCAGTCAAAAGGTCGATACTCAGGAATCAGAAGGGCAAAAGGACAAAATCGCTGGGCAGGCTCGGGGTCGTAATCAAAGGGTAGTCTCGGGAAATGCTAATTACTCTGGCTTCGGAAAGGTAGGCTCAGGGAAATAGAATCAACGTACTGACACGGAGAAATGAAAACACTGAACATATATACAGGGAGACATAATAGAAATCAGGTGAGACAACGAGGAGAGAGAGGCTGGAACACAGGGAAGAGATAATTACATAACAAGAGGGAAACGTAAGACACGGACACTGAACCATACAAACATATAGACAATAAACGACCTGGGAGAACAGGCAGACACGTGCATAGTAAAAGGAGGTACGCAAGGAGAAACGTTGCGTGCGTATGAGGAGAGAACGGAAAACTAAGCAGGGATAGGATAATGAGAGAGAGAAATGCCGGTAGTAGGAAGCGTGAGATAATTAGTGATTAGTAGTGTTAGTAACTAAATCTAAATCCCTAACGTTAGTAGATTAGTTAGTTAGTACTGTACACATCTGACTAATATATACAAAGTGCGATCACGAAAGTAGGAAAGAAGAAAACGAGAGAATAAGCGAAGGCGGAGGAAACCCGTAAATTCTAAACACCCGAGGTGCATGACAAGACAAGGAGTGGATCTAGAAATAAACGGAACAGGAACGATAACAGACGGGAGAGCAGAACGTGACAGAACAATGAGAAACGCAAAGCTGACAACAGAATAAAGAGACATGACAGATAATAAATACACGAAGTACAAAAATGACAGAAACATAAACTCAGAATATAACATGTATGTATCATAAGCACATTGCATTTGGCACAAAAGATTGGAAGTAATCACGTAACTCAGTGGAAATGTGGCTTATATAAGAACCAATAGGACTCCTCCTCAGTAACAGCAGAGCTGTGAAACTAGAGATGTGGTCACCATTTTCCACTTATATTGTGAAAGGTGGTGCATGAGCATGTGTTGGTGGACTGACTATGGGCGTGGAGGGGCCAAGACACAAGTAATAATAATAACAATAATAATAGTAATAATAATAAACTCCACTTGTATAGCACCTTTCATACACACAGTGCAGCTGAAAGTGCTTCACAGTAGGCAAAAGTAAAAGCATGAGAATGACATAAGCATATTAAAACATACAAACAATGGCAATACAGTATATATAGTGCATTCGGAAAGTATTCAGACCCCTTCACTTTTTCCACACTTTGTTATGTTACAGCCTTATTCTAATTTCTATTTTCTATTCTATTTTCCTCATCAATCTACACACAATACCCCATAATGACAAAGCAAAAACAAGTTTTTAGAAAGTTTAGCAAATTTATAAAAAAACCAAAACTGAAATATCACTGATGGTCAGGGAGGTGACCAATAACCCAATAGCCACTCTAAGAGAGTTCCTCTGCATTGATGGGAGAACCTGGCAGAAGGACAACCATCTCTGCAGCACTCCATCAATCAGGCCTTTATGGTAATGCTTGGCATTCATTTACATTTTACATTAGATTACATTTTAGGCATTTAGCAGATGCTCTCATCCAGAGCGACTTACACAGTTTACATTTCTTTACATACAATCCATTTATACAGCTGGATATTTTACTGAAGCAATTCGTGTTAAGTGCCTTGCTCAAGGGTACAACAGCAGCAGCCCACCTGGGAATTGAACCTGCAACCTCTGAGTTACAAGCCCAGCTCCCTAAACATTACACTACACTGCCAGGCCAAAAAGTTAAATTTGTGTCTCATCATACCAGAGAATCTTTTTCCTGATGCTCTTACAGTCCTTTAAGTGCCGTTTGGCACAGGTGGGCTGTCATATGCCTTTCACTCAGGAGTGGCTTCCATCTAGCCACTACCATAAAGGCCTGATTGATGGAAAAAGAGCATGAAGTGCAGACTGTCAGTTTTAATTTGAGGGTATTTTCATCCATATTGGATGAACCGTTTAGAAATTCTAGAACCTTTTGTATATAGTGCCCCCCCATTTTCAGGCACCATTGGACAGTTTAACATAATGTAGAATAAAGTAATCATTTTTAATATTTGGTCGCATATCCTTTACATGCAATGACTGCTTGAAGTCTGCGACGCATAGACATCACCAGACGCTGGGTATCTTAACTGGTGATGCTCTGCCAGGGCTGTACTGCAGCCATCTTCAGTTCCTGCTTGTTTCAGGGACTTTTTCCCTTCAGTCTCCTCTTCAGCATGTAAAATGCATGTTCAATTGGATTCAGATCCAGTGATTGACTCAGCCAGTTAAGGATTTTCCACCTTTTGGCTGTCAAAAACCCCTTCATTGCTCTAGCAGTATGTTTCAGGTCATTGTTTTGTTGCATGATGAAGTGCCGTCCAATGAGTTTGGAGGCATTTGGTTTTATGTGAGCAGATAAAATATTTCTGTAGACTTCAGAATTCACTGTTTCACTTCTGTCTGCAGTCACATCATTGATGAAGACAAGTGAGCCCGTTCCACTGACAGCCATACAGGCCCAAGCCATAACACCCCTACACCATGTTTCACGGATGAGGTGGTATGCTTTGGATCATGGGCATTTCCTTTTTTTCTCCACACTTTCCTCTTTCCATCACTCTGGTACATGTTAATCTTTGTCTCATCTGTCCACAAGACTTTGTTCCAGAACTCTTGGGGCTCTTTTAGGTGCTTTTTAGCAAACTGTAATCTCGCCTTTCTGTTCTTCAGGCTTATCAGTGGTTTGCATCTTGTAGTGTACCCTCTGTAGTCCTGCTGGTGTAGTCTTCTATGTATGGTAGACTTTGACACATCTACACCTGCATCCACACCTGCATGTTTTTGATCTGTTTGGCCGTTGTCAGGGGGATTTTCTTCACCATGAAGAGTATTCTCCGGTCATCCACTACAGTGGTCTTCCTCGGTCTACCGGGTCTTTTGACATAAGTTAGTTCACCAGGTGTTTTTTCTTGTTAATGATGAACCAAACTGTTGACTTGGGCATACCCAGGGTTTTTGCAATGTTCCTGATGGATTGATTTTAATTTCTGAGCCTTATGACGGCCAGCTTAATTTGCATCGACACTGCTGTCTTCCCCATGTTGCCACACCCCAACAACAATCTCCAAAGGCAATTGCAAAGTCTAGAATCAAGACTAGACATCAACAGCTCTCTTCTGCATTCACTAACGATACAAATGAATACACCTGCCCAACGAAACACATCTGTGAAGCCAATTCAACAAATACTTGTAGTACCTTAAAATGGGGGGACCATGTACAAAAGGTGCTGTCATTTCTAAACGGTTCATCTGATATGGATGAAAATACCCTCAAATTAAAGCTGTCAGTCTGCATTTCAACATCATTGTCATGTATCCTTTCAAACTCAAAGTGCTAGAATACAGAACCAAAATAACAAAAAATGTAACACTGTCCAATGAATTATGGCTGTTAAATAAAAACATAAGTAGGTAAAATTACATTTACATTTCACATTTTAAGCATTTAGCAGACGCTCTTATCCAGAGCGACTTACAAGATGTGCATTAATACAAGGTAAGAACAATCAAAGTTAGCGCACAAGATCAGTGCAGTAAAACAGCAATAGACATCATTGCAGGCGTCTGGTTAGAGTTTTTTTGTTGTTGTTGTTATTATTATTAAATTATTAAATTAATATGGGAGGAAGGGAGTAATAAGATAAGATAGCAATAATAAGTGCCGTTTCTGGTGTGTTCCTGAATTTGTTTCCTCTTGTACGGTACAGGTGTCAAAGCAAAATGGCACTGTGAATTAAGACTCAATCGTTCACAAAATCGATGTTTGGAATGAATTAAATGCTATATAAAGGTATGTAAATGCTATAATAAAGGTGCCATGATGTTATCTTTCTTCAAGTGTGTTTGGCCTCAACAATCTATGTTCTTCTTTCACATAGTTGTTTAGTGGAGACATGCTTCAGCAAAGAGGGCATTGTGGTTTTATGGGCATGGTCACCAACAGTAGTTTTCTGGGTCTGTTGTGGGCTTTCTGCCCACTGACAAGGTTTGTCAAGAACAAGTACTGGCTGTTGGTGTTCTGTAAAGGCTGAATTATGCTTCTGTGAAGAGACACGTAAATGTCTCTGCGTAGTTACACAGAGAAGGGGTTTATGGGTAACTGTAGCCCGCATACGCTCACAGAGGAGCTGACACGCACACCTCCAAAATTTCAACAACACGTCGTGCGTTTCTGTAGTCGTGTGCATCAAACGAACGCTGATTGGTTGAGCACTTCTCTTTGTTTACACCGGGGGTGAAAACGGATTTCCGTTACTGGGTTTTTTCTTCATTTTCTGTACATTCATAGTTTTAGTAAGTGCGACACTGCCCCCTAGTGCACGCATGAACGTTACGTACAAATATGTTGGCAAACACCCATGCGGACGTTTGTGTGCGACACCTGTGCATGTTCGCAGATTCGCAGACGCAGAAGCATAACAGCGGCATTAGGCAGTGGCTCCCAACCTCGGTCCTGGGGACCCACCATGTATTGTTTTTTGTTATCGCCACTTGTTGATCAATTAAAGTTCTTAAAAACACGTATGTAAGTTCTACCATCATTTTTCCCTTTTAACATATTTTAACACAATGCAGGTTTGGCTCGAATGGCCATTTCTCTGTCATTGAAATTCATTTTCCACAAACGGTTTAGTTTCAGTGACCAGGTGTCCACACTTTCAGCAAATACACCCTGACTGATTTCACCTGCCATTCTATAATTTAATCAATTAAAAAAGGTAACCTTTCCAAAGGAATCATGTGTCCTATAGCACATTACAGAAAATGAGAGCATTGGTTGATCTGACTGATTTATAGTCCTGGCATCTGAACATGGGACATTTATTGTTCATGGCACGCATAGCTATTTCTGACATAACGTGGCCATAACAGAGTAAATCATGCTTTCATAGAAATCAAAAGTTTCAGAAGTTGCAATTCTGGTTGGAATGGAAACCAGCATACAGAGGGGGTCCCCAGACACAAGTTTGGGAAGCACTGCTGTAAGGGCAGGAAATTATGTGAGGGTAAAAAAAACACCTTTCTGGTCTACAAGTTCACCATCACTCCAGAACTAACACAGCCGAGTGCACCGCTTATTTTAATATTCATATTCCATTTAAAGCACAGATTTACACACTTTCACCATAGTATGTTACAAATACAGTACAGCTCATTCAAACCACTCAGCGCTCACATCTTAAGGGCACTGATACGTCTGTTTGCTGGAACATTCTGTAGTTCCGCTTAAACTCATAATTTTAATAAATATCTAGCTCAAGCTTGAAAATAGTACATATGTATAATTTCAAGTGGATGAAGAAATACAATGGCATAAACATTTCATATTTATTGGGGGACGTTGGCCCATTTTGGCCTGTCATTCAATTAAAATCTTTGTAGAATCTGTGAGAATAAAAGTTTAGTTTGCGGCTCTGTTCTTTTTTCGAAAGGTGTAATAGCAAAGGTGTAAATAAAAAAAAAAGAGTGGAAGTAGAAATGAAAAGGAGGATGTCAGAGTGTGGTGAAGGATTTCCTTGAACCAAAGGGTGGTGCGAGGTGAGTGTGAACACGATCACATGCGCTCAGCTTCCTTTTTCAAACAGACACAAGTTCTTATTCATTTCCTTCCACAGTGCTTAGTAGACTAGCAGTGTGGAAGCAGCGAGACACCAGGTGTCTGGCCTGCCCCCCCCATCCGCACCATGAGCGCCCTGTTCCTTATCTACGTGGGCTGGCTAGCGGGGACCTTGGGCACTGGTAAGTACCATTTCTGTCCTCAATTGCTCCTCAGTTCTCAGGTGTTTGTGGAGAGACACGCTTTGGTACACCTTGCCTTTAACCTCTGATGTCCTCACATCTTTTTTTTTGTTTCTTCCCCATTTCTGGGTTCTTGGTTGCCCTTTTTCCCCTTCCTCCGTTCTGTAAAGAGGAAGACCTGCCTCTTCAGGTTATCTGTTTAAAATGGCCTGGTAATCTTGTGGCCAGCCCATCATAAATATGACGTATATGGAGAGATGTGTGGCGAAATGTGTTCCATCATTACCCATTTTTTATTTTTCAGTGGTAAAAAAAAAATAATAATAATGGATTAAAACACATGTGTTTTTGTAGTGTATGATGTCAAGTGTTATCACTGAACCAGTGCATCAAAAGTTATTACTAAACCTATATATAAATAAATCGTTATGACTAAACCTATAAATCAAGAATTATCACTAACCCATTGTATAACTCTTAATAAGATATTTTCTTATTAATATTAGCTATTGGAACGATAACTAATGAAGTAAATGAATGGTAAAATGAATGGCTCATGATGCTGGAATATATAATTTCACACGCCGTAACACACAAACATGCCAACCAAAACAATTGCCAATTTTGTTGTTGCATAACTCTAAAGTTCTCTTCAATGTAATTCGCTGGAGAAAAAATAAGCGCATTAGGCAAAATTGAACTTATCCCCATAACATGGGTCTGACCACAAAGGCGACAAATATTAGGCCAATGCCTACATGCTATAAAGTTTTTTTTACAGCTATGTATTATTGCAATTAATATGCTAATTCATACAATTAGTACTCTTTCTGGTTGGTTAAACTCTAATAAAAGCAAGCCGAGAGCTGTTATTTCACTATTTATGATGGTCACAGACCAGTGTCATTTGTTGATTGGCAGCAACGGTCCTGATAAAGTAATTGAAACAATGCGTTTATTTGTCTTCAGTGGTATGTGAACGGACACACAACCCTCCTCTGCCTGGAACAGAAGTAAATTTGAAGATATATTTTCCTATGTCTCATATCGCAATCGTTGCTGCTTGTTGCCTAACCTCTTTTGTATACTTTAGTAAATCTAAAGGATAAAAGTGTCTGCTAAGTAAGTACATTTAAATGTAATTATCTGACCTTTTGGACTCCCTGCGTAAACTCTTTGGTGTATATAGGCTGAAATATGAATCAAAATGCATATTAAAGGCTGCATGCTTTTATTTGGATGTTTTAGATGTAAGTATGTAGTTAGAGATGACATGTGATCAAAAGTAACACACAAATCATAAATGCCCAACCTTGCACAAGCAGCATCCACCATCAAGACAGCCGTCTCGATTTTAATACCTTGTTTTAGCCGCCAGCGATGGTAAAAATAATAAACACGCAGCCAATGTTTGATAGATATTGTATAATACATAAATGAATAATAAAGCAATAATTCATACTGTGCTTTTCAAAAAGGACATTAAAGGTAGGGGAGAGCGGGGTATGTTGTCACACTTTTCACTCTGTCTTACCTGTACTGGGCGCAATACATCGCAATGGTATAAATGTCATACCAAATGAAAGGTGGAAGTCTTGGGCACATATTTTGTATTCGTTACATATTCATATCTTATCTATCCACATTGGATTATCAACAAATAAGAATACAACTAAATAATTGAGAATATAATTTTTTTAATTTCAAATTGAAAACCAAATAAATGTAATTAAAGAACTCATTCATTAAAGAACAAATGAAAACAATCATGCTTAGTCTTAACAAACAGACGTGGTGTAATGCACAATGAAACTCTTCTAATTAGACTCATCTTCAGAGTCACAGTTCTGGCACAAATAAATTGCCTGGCCTGGGGTGCAAGCATCATGGGCCCACTTCTTGCATCTCACACACTGCACCCAAGTCTCTTTTGGGCGGCTGTTAGAAAATGGCTCCATGCAGACTAGGCAGAAACACTCCTCTTCATCTGATGATGACTCGTCTATTTTTCTTTTTTTTGTTGCCTTTTTGTTCTTGGCGGATCCAGATTTGCACTTTGCTTCCGTTCCTCCAGAAACAGCCTATTTTTAGATCGTGATTTTTCCATTTGTAGTGCTTGCCTCACTGGTGTGTCTATTAGAATTGCGGTTTTGCGCCGCTTTCTTCCATTATTAGTTTGTTTTCGGGGACCAGCTTTTGGAAATGGTCAGAGGTCCTCTGGAGTTGGTAGTCTGCTGCCAGCACTGGCATTGCTGGGTAAGGATGAGCTGGCATGGCAACTGAACAGGTCTGCGTCTGTGCTTGTGCCTGGCAGGGCAGGGTTGGTACTGGGGCCTGGCGGGGCAGGGCGATCCATAACATAGGATGGTGCAAACTCGGTTTCCAAAAATACATCCCTGTTGCAAGGCTGTACCCCAGCTACCCTAAAGCCAGCCTGAATGTTCAAGGGGGTTGCAGCCACAGGATAAGCGATTGCCACAATCCCAGGAATGTCATAAATTGACATTGTTTTCCCAGGATTGTTCCTCATCCAGGCATCACACTCTGTGTTGATGTGCCTTTTAGCGGCCTGTAGACAGACCTGTTTAAGGGTTGAAGCCGATGAGAGCAGTGGGGTGGGAATGACACCATAATTATGCAATTTTCTTTGGCATAATTGAGTCCATCAATGGACATATGAGATTTGTGGTTGTCCAAAAGGAATAAACATGGTTTCTCCTTTGAGAAATTTGTATGCTCAATTAAATGTTTCAGGAAGTCAACAAAGTGCACATCTTTCGTTCACCCCGAGGGATTTGCTGCTCCCTTGCTGCCAGGTGGTCCATTGATAAAAAAATGGTCGCGGAAGTTGACACGGGGAAATATGAAATATGGAGGTATACTACACTGCCCGTCCCAAAAAAAAGTCACACACACTAATATTTCGTTGGACCGCCTTTAGCTTTGATTACGGCATGCATTCACCATGGCATCGTTTTGATAAGCTTCTGCAATGTCACAACATTTATTTCCGTCCAGAGTTGCATTAATTTTTCGCCAAGATCTTGTATTGATGATGGGAAAGTCAGACCGCTGCGCAAAGTCTTCTCCAGCACATCCCAAAGATTCTCAATAGGGTTAAGGTCTGGACTCTGTGGTGGCCAATCCATGTGTGAAAATGATGTCTCATGCTACCTGAACCACTCTTTCACAATTTGAGCCCGATTAATCGTGGCATTGTCATCTTGGAATATGCCCGTGCCATCAGGGAAGAAAAAATCCATTGATGGAAAAACCTGGTCATTCAGTATATTCAGGTAGTCAGCTGACCTCATTCTTTGGGCACATAACGTTGCTGAACCTAGACCTGACCAACAGCAGCAACCCCAGATCATAACACTGCCCCCACAGGCTTGTACAGTAGGCACTAGGCATGATGGGTGCATCACTTCATCCGCCTCTCTTCTTACCTTGATGCGCCCATCACTCTGGAACAGGGTAAATCTGGACTCAGACCACATGACCTTCTTCCACTGCTCCAGAGTCCAATCTTTATGCTCCCTAGCAAATTGAAGCCTTTTTTTCTGATTAGCCTCACTGACAAGTGGTTTTCTTAAGGCTACACAGCTGTTTAATCCCAATCCCTTGAGTTCCCTTTGCATTGTGCATGTGGAAATGCTCTTACTTTCACTATTAAACATAGCCGTGAGTTATACTGTAGATTTTTTACGATATGATTTCACCAAACGTTTAAGTGATTGCTGATCACGATCATTCAAGATTTTTTTCCGACCACATTTCTTGCTCAAAGATGATGGTTCACCACTATCCTTCCAGATTTTAATAATGCGTTGGACAGTTCTTAACCCAATGTTAGTAGTTTCAGCAATCTCTTTAGTTGTTTTCTTTGCTTGATGCAGGCCAATAATTTGACCCTTCTGAAACAGATTAACATCTTTTCCACGACCACAGGATATGTCTTCCAACATGGTTGTTTAAGAAATGAGAAGCTACTCACTGCATCAGTTAGGGTTAAATAACTTGTTGCCAGCTAAAACATATTAATCACTGCAGTAATTATCCAATGGAAGGCTCTTACCTATTTGCTTAGTTAAATCCAGGTGGTGACTTTTTTTTGGGCCAGGCAGTGTATTTCCTGTGGCTGAGACAGCACAGGCCAGTGTGACAAGCGTCCCCCTTTCAGTGGAGGTGAGTGACTCTACTTGTTTGAATCCACGTCTGGCCACTACTTTGTCAGGTTTATGGACCGTGGTCACCCCAGTTTCATCAACATTCCATATGTCCCCTGGTCCAAATTGATGTCTGTCTAGCACATTTGCTAAATTGTCTAAAGAAGGCATTAACATTTTCTTGGTTGAAGCTACTAGCTCTGGCAAGGCTAGTTACCTCAGGCCTTCTTAGTGACAGCATTGGGTGCCGTTTTAAGAAGGCTGTAAACCACTCCGAGCTGGCCTTTTCTTTTTCTGCCCACATTGGTGTGAACTTCAGCTTGTGTGCCACAGCAAACTGGTAGGCAAGTCTTTTGATCTCACTTGGCAAAATAAATGTATAAATAGCTGACCTAGCGATATAATGAACAAGCTGCATCTCCAAATCAGGTCTAAATACCTGCCGTGGCTTTCCATAGCCAACCACTGTTGTTGGCACGGCTGCCTGACTGACAATTTCTTCACTGGTAACCTTTTCACGATACCGAGTCAGAGTACGGTAATTTATATTGAAATCCTTCGCTGTGCTTCTGATAGATTTTTTCTCTAACTTCACCTGCCTCACTGCCTTCAACATTATGTCAGGAGGTGTGCTGCCATTCTCTGTCTTTCTTTTATAATTTCTCACCATATTTCTTTCTTTCCTTCCTTCCTTTCTTTCTTTCTTCCTTCAATCCTTCTTTCCTTCCAAAACACATTTCAATTAACCTAATATCACAAAGCTTTTTGTGCATATTCTATGTGTCTATACTGGGGCAAGTCGTCTCATGTGACAACTTGCCTCAAAGTCACTGAGACAACTTGCCCCAAACGGACATGTGGACTAATGTTCGCTAAATTTCGAGACTAGTTCAACATAGCACTGCAGCTAACGTATCAAGAGACACCTTATTGTCTCCTTTATTCAGTACACAAATATAATTTTGAACATTTATACCTAACACAGTTTTATTACATAAAGTAAAGGTTTTTTTACCTTTCAAGCTGAAAAATAAGAAAAATGTGCTCACCTCTGATTAAAGTGACCGTTAGTCGACCATAGACTAACCAAAGTTGACCATAGAACATGTTGTCACACAAAGTAGCTATTTGATTTTTGAGATAGCGCCCCTGTGGTTGGAGGTATGAACAGTGTGACAACTTACCTGTGTGACAACTTACCCCGCTCTCCCCTATGTAGTTAGAGATTACATGTGATCAAAAGTAACACACAAACCATAAATGCCCAACCTTGCACAAGCAGCATCTTTAAAAACACTGTATTTTTCGAAAACCCAGTTCAATTCAAGTTCAACATGAATTTCAAACTATTTTTAATTGAAAAGCAATTTAAGTAAAACAATTAAATTAAATTTCCTACCACAAACAAAATTATTCACACTAGATCCATTGCATGCAGGAATTTAAGCTAGTTACTTACCTTCATGTGTATGAGTTTCTGTTTTGAATTATATTTCGTGTTTGATATTCTGTGGTTTGTGTGTGTTACACCACCATCAAGACAGCCGTCTCGATTTTAATACCTTGTTTTAGCCGCCAGCGATGGTAAAAATAATAAACACGCAGCCAATGTTTGATAGATATTGTATAATAAATAAATAAATACTGTGCTTTTCAACTTCCAAATGAAAAAGGGGCAATTGAAATAAACACACACACAATATAAGCATTTAAAAGGGTATAGTCATAAAAACCATGCCATGAAGTCATTACGTTAAGAAAAGGAAGGAAAAAAAGAAATAAATAGATAAAAAAGGAATGGAGATATGCCCTTGTGTCACAGGAAGCGTTGAACGTAGAACTAACCAGACCGTACAATGCGACACGAAAGCAGAGGCGTTAAAATTCCACTTTAAATGACACTGGCCAAAAAAGCACTCCACTCCACAAACCAGTGAATGAAACTACCAATAAAACCAACATAACAACTCGTATAACTCTGACAAACTGTAAAGGACACAAATACTATTTCTGATAAAAATTAGTGTGTTATGGGCATTACAAGAGTAAACAATAGAATCTCTAGTAAAACGTATGACATGTAGTATGTTTAGTAGCTCATTCAAACATGAATTGTCTTATTTTGACCGAAAACATTTTTGCCACATTTTCCATAGGGTTGGGAAACTGAGATAAAATAGGATGGGCATTTAAAAATACTAATAAAACATCATTATAGTCCATTCCACCAACGGGAATGTACCACTGGTGTATTTTTTAATCCAGAGGGTTTAGTTGTATGTGACAGACAGGCACTTCTGTGTTTTTGTGACCACTGGAGAGGACTAGTCTATTTTTAGCTGTGGTGTTTGGCAGCTAACCTGCAAAGTGTGATCCATTGAACTGTTTGCACAAACATTTGCAGACAGAATTATATAGTTGACAACAGCGCTAACATTCTGGCTACATAGCAGACTAAAGGGAAAATTCATGTTTGTATTGTAGCCTACAGGAGTTTAGTGTATCGATTTTCTTTAAGGGAAATTTATGATATTCAGAAAACAGTATCTTGTGAGGGCTTGTAGGGGTGAGGCCCAAGGGGGGCCAATGGGGAATAAGGCTCAGGAACACTCCTGAACAATCAGGATGTCACTAAAACACAATAGGGAGCAAGGAGCGTTAACCCGCGAGAATCGCTACAGAAAATAAAACAAAACTCCCAGCGTAATACGAAATAATAACTAGCCCTAAAAAGGGACGATAGTAAAACCAAACAGAAATTTCTGACGTGTAGCCCAACACCACATGCGGAGGAAAAAGGAAATAAAATAACTTGAGTCGCAACAGAAGCAAAAAGAAAACAAAGCTGGAATAGAACCCAGACGCCTAAGACGCAGCTTAGGAAAACGAACAGCAAAAATAAGTGCCCTGGGTCTGCCGGTAAGTAACCCCGAAACACAGACCAAACAAAATAAGAAAAGCTAGACTTCCGTAGAAGTGGCGAGAACGCTGAAGTGAACTACGTTTTTCTAAGACTGATACCGTACCGGCGTCAACGCCAAATGAATAGACACTGAAGCACGGAGAAGTGAAAGCAGCGAGCTGAAGTAGGCAGTGAACACCTGAAAACAATCCGCTGATTATATAGGGAAATCCGCAGGAACGTACTCACAAGGATAGAAAAGGAGTACGCCCACACAGGGCTAAACAGGCAGGTTCATTAGCGTCAACTCCAGAGGCCCCGTAGTTTAAAGCTATGGTGTAAAATTTGGTTATTGCCCAGCTCTAATGCACAATGTTCTTGTTGCTTTAAGACATGCTGTTTTTGTTGACAGTGTCAAGCAGAAAAATGTCAGCTGTGTGGGTGCATTACAAGGTGTTGGAGAAAAACAACTTGATATTTGTAACAAATGCTCCAGTGAGATTTCAAGAGGAGGCAAATCAAGCAAGGTTTTTTAAACATCAAATTTGGTTATGTGAAAGAATGTTCCAATAAAATCTGTTCCATACATTTGTATGATTGAATTTGTGCTCATTGAAAAGTATAATGAAGGGCAGAATAAAATAAAAAAATCAGAGGGCACAAATAGGACAATAAATAACAAAATATTGGTATCAGTATTGACCAACCGGTCCAGAATTTTCATATCGGTGCATCCCTACATTATTTTTTATATACGTTTGGTTTATGATTTTTCCCTGTTTTTCTAACCAATTTGGAAGCCAATTATACCCTCTATTTATTTTGATTAACCCTCCCCCACGAACTCACCGCCCGTCCGATGATCCACCTCCTTTGAGACGGAACTCACCGACCCCCTTTCTGGAGACACCCTTATGTGCTTCACAGAATTCGTACCGACCACCTTCCCTCCCTCAGGAGCAGACAGACAAATGCCGCCCCGATTGGGGCTAATGGACAGGGCCGGTCTGACAGAGACAGGTTTTGAACCATGTCCCTGATAGGCAGCTCACACTTGTACAGGACCAGCCAAATACGGGTGTGTTAGACCGCTACACCATCCGTCAGCCCCCTGATGTATTATTTTAGAGTTTAACCCTCACTGCATTTATAAAAGTCAAACTTACGGACAGATGCTCAATCAATGGGTGTGTCTCTGGTACTTAAGTGGGGTTGACAGACAGACTCATTCAAGCCTGTGGCGTCAGCCATATATATATATATATATATATATATATATATATATCTTTTATCAATTTTGTTTCAGATTTTATGCAATTTTTCTCCAAATTTAGTAACCAATTACACCCTCTCTTTTTCATGTCAATCCCCCCCTTGTATTGTGAGTTCTTTGCCGTAGCCCCGAGACTGGCAGTGACCGAGACCGTAGCCCTGAGATGGCACTCACCAAGCTGTCGACCGTACTCCAGAGCCACTCCTATACGCAACAAACTCATGTTGGCTTCCCTCCCCTCTCCCTGGGGAGAACAGCCAATTGCCACCCCCTAGTTGCACTCCTAGCCAGAGCCGACTCTGGCGCGGCGGGTGGAATCGAACCCATCGCAGTGGCCAGCGTCGAACGTTGTAACCGCTAGACCACCCAGGAGGTCCTGGTGCCAGCCATATTTGAAGGCTGTTCTTCATGCCTCCTGTGAATGCATCCTGTGTTGCTGCTCAAGCCATGGTGCTTTATAGTAGAGCTACAAGTGGTAAAAGTCAAAGTTATGGACAGATGCTCAATCAATGCAATAATCAGCTTTAAATGTTTGATTATTTAACAGATGTGTAATCTGTGCATTTTCATTGTAACTACTAATCTACTAAACTACAATTAAATCACATTGAATTCACATAGAATTGTCATGTTGTTAGGATTACACATATATCCACACATTTTATCTTAATATTCTTGAAAATAAGGGATTTCTGTCTTTTTATTTTATCACCTGTTTCTTGGGAAATTTTGTGTTCTTCAGATTTTCTTTTTCTTTTGTTTCCTGATGTGCATCAATTTGTCATTCTAGATGCTGTAACTCCTAAACTTGTGGTGTATCAGCATCCACATATTGAAGCTGAGATTGGATATGCTGTCACTTTGACCTGCAACTTTAACTACTATGGAGAAAAGGATAAAATCTTTGGAAAATTCTACAAAGGAAGTTTAGAATTTGGCGGGCAGTTAAATTGCCAGCCATTTGTATCCAGTGACTATCCTTCAGCTTGTGAACTTTCTAACACCATTCATAACACCAGTCCTGTGGATGAGGGTGTGTACTACTGTGAAGTGATAATACCAAGCCATAACGGTGACATAACAGCAAGAGGCACTGGAACAAACCTTTCACTTCATGGTGAGTGAATATAATTTAATTTGATTACATTATAATTTGATTCTTTCAATCCTGTGTTTGTCACCATTATAATTACACATTTGTATAATTCCAGTTTACAGTATATACAGAATAACAAAATCACTGTACCACAGTCAAAGGAATATAAATATGTATGCATCTCTTTTATTAAACAAACAGCTGATAAAGAATATGTAGAACATATAGACAACCATAAACTTATTTTTGATAGACAGAACAAAACAAAGAGTAACGTTTTCCAGAATGATTTCATCTCTGGATATGAGATGAATGTTCTTATGTTCTTATGAGATGAGCATTTGAAGTGATCATTTGTGTGAATACATTGACACAATATTCCCTACAGCTGAACCATGTGTGATTAATCCTCTGTGTTCCAGCTGAGCCCTCATCTGTAGAAATCGGAGTGCCCTCGCCCCTGGTCTCTGGACGCCAGGCCACCCTAAACTGCAAGGTTTCTGGGTTCTACCCTCAGAACCCTGCAGTGATCTGGCTCCACAGCGGAATCCTGTTGCCCAGCAACATCACCAAACCCACCACCATGGAAAATGGCACTTTCTCCCTGCAGAGTCAATACAAATTCAGCCCCACGGTGGCAGATCACATGATGAAATACACCTGCCAGGTTTCTCACCGAGCCTGGAAACAGCAGAGGACAGCTAGCATCACCCTTAACGTCAGCTGTGAGTACTCTGACCATCACAAACAGGGCCTTCCTGTAAGAAAATAAAACAAAGGGAAAGTGTTTGGTTGTACAAGCATACCGAAATCTGTCTTGTAAGAGCTATGGATGAAGCTCTTTGTTATGAAAGTTAAATGTTTTGAATTATTGATTAGCATTTATTATGATATCAGTATTTGCTCAAAATAATGTTAGTATTAAAGCCTTGGATAAATTAGTTGCCACTGTACTTGTCCTTACTGAAACATGCTGCCATTCAACACCAACTTCTCTCTCTCTCTCACTACCTCCTCTCTTTCACCACCTCCTCGGTCTCTCACCACAACCTCTTCTCTGGCTTTCTCTCCAGATGGGCCAATAGCTGTTAGTGTGTCTTCTGACTCAGGTGCTGTGACTGATGGCTTAGTGCTTATAACAAATGGGTCCCACCTGAACCTGAGGTGTGCTTCTGATGGCAACCCCAGGCCTAAGACACAGTGGCTGGGGGGAAGCCTTAAAGAAGTGCGCCCTGTCGAGACTCTTCACATTTCAGCAGTGCAGAAGGAAGACGAGGGCCTTTATTGGTGTTTGGCAAAGAACGAGTATGGAGAGCGGAACACCACCATCACACTCCTGGTGTCTGACAGCGACCATGGCGCTAACTCTGGTGAGTGAAGAGTCCCGCATGTATGCAGCGCTCTGTTTTACACCATGTGATGTGATGTCATCCATGCAAAATGTTACATACACAGGAAGGTCACCACAGTTTCAATGGAGATAGAGGGTAGGAGGGGTAGTGTATGCTGGGTGCAGGAAACAGAGGTGATTAACACAATAACAGAACAGGCACCACTTAGTTTACAACCCTCTAGTGGTAAAACCATGTTACTGCAGTAGCTATCAGTCCTGTGAAGGGCACAAACTGCCTCAGGGACTAGTCCACTGTTGCAGCTGAAGATTAGACTTCCCTAAGAATGTGCATTTTCCTGTTGTTCCTAGGAGGACATAAAGCACTTTGCGGTCTGGCTGTAATTCCCGTTGCCATGGTTGCGGTGATCGTTGTCATGTCTCTGCAGAAAAAAGGAATGAAAAAGAACAGCGCACAAGCAGGTCGAGGTACAGTTTCACTCCTCCATTTTAGTCTGTTTCAGACAGAACCAAGTGTTTCTACTATGTGCTAACACAGAGCCTCACTGCACACTCGACAGCATCCAGAGTGGCTGTGCGGCGTTGTGCTTTGGGAGATTGACAGGTAACCAGGAGGTTGCCAGTTTGAATCATTTGTGGGACTCTATTGTGCCCTTGAACACAGCACTCACACCCAGCTGTGTCAAATTTGAGCGACACAACTCAGTATCAATAAAGACGTCTACTACCACAAGCAAATAAATAACATGACAAAAACATTAATGAGTTATGAAAGTAAATGTTGAACATGGCACATGATCTGACCCGTTTCTAACTGATGACCTTCATCTTGATGATCTGTTCCCAGGTCTTCAGCCCGAGAGGTAAGTTTGGACACAGTTTCACACACTTTCTTTCGCAATGCTTTGCAAAAAGAGCAGAGAGCCTACAATAGAGTACAGTGTGGGTCAAAAGGGGAAATGCAACCGCTTTCACAATTGTGTATTTCAAAGAACTGCAGAGTCTGCGTATAGATTTGGCTAGATAGATAGTCAAGAGAAGAGACTAAGCGCTCACCGCAGTCAGACCCTACCCGCGCCTCGCGCTCTCTTTTGCACACTCCAGCTCTGCTCACCCTGCTGGCATTCTCTGACTGGTAGCTCCGTGGCTGTGTAGTAGTTGGTTTGTTGGATATCGCGCTTCAGCGATACACAAAATCTGCATCCAATATGTGCTTATAACATCCGCTATAAAACCGGCTAGCTAAAAGCAACTGACCAGCACGGCGAGGGATTGCAATCCGCTGCGGGCTCTGCTTGCCTGCACAGCTGCAGGTGCCTATCGAGATGCACCAGTTTGCGCGACGCCCTGCGGCTTTGCTCGCTGGCTCCAGATGCCTGTGCGATGTGTGTCTGGAGGGTTTTGTGGTTGCTGAAGGGAGATGCGTGGGGAGGTACGGACGACTGGGGCCGACAGTTATGAAAGTATGAATTATGGTGCTCGCTCTTTGAAGCTCCTGTCGTTCTCACCCACGAAAAACTGGCGCACGTTCACTGAAGTGGCAGTACAATGCAAGTCACACCCTTGGAAAACACTTTCACACAACCACTTAAAGTTCACGGAGGGTGGTTAGCGTGAGGAAACCATTTATCTAGCTTGCCGTGGTCATTATTTTACATTGATCTTTCGGCCGTGCATGCTTCAGATCATTTTGAAAGTTCCCACTGCTTTATAAAGTTTTTTGTTTTCTTTCAGAGAAGAACTGTTGGGTTTCAGGGCTGGTGAGCAAAACAAATGGTTTTAAAACCTAAAAATCAACTGCTGATTTAAAGAATAAAGAGTAATTAGATCTAGTTATTGTTGGTTTTGTTACTGACCAGCAGTTTAGTTTTCTTTCGGAGGCACTGGCGCGTGTAAATTTGGCACACACGCACACAGGGATTTCCTGTGTGCGCTCAGCAGCCACTGCCTCGCCATTCACTCACACCAGACTACCACAGGCCCAGCAGCAAGAGAGTTTGAGTACAAAATATGCCATTTTATAAGCGTTCATTTGCACCGTCATTAATGTGTCTCCCCTTCTATTTCTCAGTCTGGAGCCTTCGCACGACGAACTCACGCCATCTCAAGGTATCGCGACCATTTCACAGTTACGATCTAAGATCTTAACTGATAATGGCAGAATGGATGTTAACAGCCTACATAAGAAATGTCCCGATATTATATGATAGAAAAGCTGCAAGAAGAGTTAAAATGGTAGTCACAGTACTGTGGCAATGCATTGAATTTCCTGCCTGATTTAGATGGTGGTCATGCGATATCCGCATATCTGTTTCCACTGCAGATAAGAAGAGCCGCAAAAAGAAATGCAAGCAGAAGAGGGGAGGTCAGCCAGGTTAGTTTGGTGAAATCGGCCATAGTTTGTTTGGTCTGTGTCTTTATATTCTGTTCGCTGATATCCACCCTCCACTTCCCTAAAGTTACCAACTCTTTGGATGAATCCCAGTTGGTGTACGCAGAAATCGTGTTCCAGCCACCCAGGAACATGAACATAACGGTAAATATTTACATTTGTATTTTTCGAAATGACTGCTTTAGTGATCGGTAATAAGGTGTACGTATGTAATTGCAATGACGTATTTTATAAAGATATTAGTGCATATGCGGTAGGTCTCGCCGGCTGCCCTGCAACATCCTGGATGTCGCATTGCAGTCGCCTTGCAGTCGCTTGAGCATGTAGAGGCCTTCTAGGATGTCGTGTACCTAGCACAAAAATCATACTCACGACCGCAGCACAACAGTTTGCGGAGATGTTGCGTATCATTGATTGGTAATAAGGTGTACGTATGTAATTGCGATGACGTATTTTATAAAGGGGTCATTCCACGAATCCGGTCCGATTTGGATTTTCATATTTTTTACCAAGAGGTATTACTTTTCTGAACACTCCACAAGATTAAGAACATATTTAACTTCCAGAAAAATATATTTTCCCATCTCAGGCATGAAATCCCTATTATTATTGGTCATTATTGTATGATATGGGCACCACTATTCTTCAACCCCGTTATGGACACTCTGGAAGCTCTCTGAATAAGATTACAACATGTATTTGTGATAAAGTCAACATTTTTATAATAATTAGATGTCCCTCACACCATTTCAATAATTGCTAGTGTAAAAATGACATAAAATCTCACACTTTTGCTATTCTAAAGCCTGAAATGGGCCGCATGATTTTTCATCAAACATGTGGTTTGACTTCAGAATTTAAACTAAAATCAATATTCTTATGTTTGCTCTAAACGTTTCAGACAAAATTCATCAAAAGTTGAATTAGTTTTTCATAAACTTGAAGAAATAATGAATAAAAATGTAAGTGTAATGGGGTTGAGACTAGGGTAACGGGGTTGAAAATGGTAACGGGGTTGAAGAGACAAATACAGCTTAACATATAAATAGTTGTTTTTTACTCTTAAATTTACTATAAGACTTTCTATAATCATTGCATTTTATTATTTAACCATTTAAGAAGGACAATAGATATAACTTGCAATGAACTGAGTTTTATTAATCCAAGGAAAAGCAATGATACATTAAAATCATTGAAATCATTAAAATCATACATTAAAACATTGTAATGTGACTGAATAGGGCTTCAAAATAAAACATATAACTTGTGTGCCCCTCATACTTGAAAAGTTATAGGGGATTTAATTGATACAAATATATGTATATGCACTGGGATGGAATGTTGGGGGTTAAAATCACAACCCTGTTACAATCTCACATCCCCGTTACGATCAAACATGTAACGGGGTTGAGTGTGACGGGGTTGAGATTTTTGCACAAAATGGCTGCTACTCCACATGTGGTGAATACCAGGAGAGCACACATGGCATGCATGAGATTAAGAAATCATCTATATTTTTTAAATAACAAAGATCATTTTCACAAGTAATAGTTTTCTATCTTTTTTTCATGTGACGGTGTTGAGTCATTATGCTTGACTACCATAATATTACAAGATAAATGACTCAAAATATAGTAAAATAAGGTAGCTACTTGCCTGTTTCTGATGTTATGTTTTTCAATGTTGTCACTTCCTGTTGTACATGCTTATAGGGATCGAACCATTATTTTTGTGGGGGGAGAATGCTCCGTGTAACGGGGTTGAGGAGTTACTGAGGTACAGAACTAAATAATGTTATTTTAATGAATAATTATTCATTTATTTTGAAATAAATCATTACAAGCATAAAAACACAAATAGATGTTTATGTTCATAGAAAAAAGTATGGCCTTTTTACTAATTTTGTTCGTCATATCCCAAATTCATTTTCATAGAAGGCCACGAGGGACATGTCAAAATACATGGTGTCAACTGAAAAAAACAACATAATGCATCATTTAAAAATAACATTTATGCAATGTTTTTACACTTTATTAAAGGGGACATTTCAACTGAAATAAAAAGCTTTTCAAAATACATTTTGGTGACTGAATAGATAAAAGCCACTTAAAAAAGGGACTCAAATCGGACCGGATTCGTGGAATGACTCAAAGATATTAGTGCATATGCGATAGGTCTCGCCAGCTGCCCTGCAACATCCTGGATGTCGCATTGCAGTCGCGTTGCAGTCGCTTGAGCATGTAGAGGCCTTCTAGGATGTCGTGTACCTAGCACAAAAATCATACTCACGACCGCAGCACAACAGTTTGCGGAGATGTTGCGTATCATTGATTGGTTGGTTAGCGAATGGAGCCGGGCCTGTCATAGTCATAGTTCATTGAGCTAGTACACCATTTTTTAACATTTGAAGCATTTAGCTGACGCTCTTATCCAGAGCGACTTACCAAATGTGCATTAATACATGGTAAGAACAATCATAGTTTGCCCAAGAGATCAGTGCAGTAATGCAGCAATAAACATTGTTGTTAGCAGCTGCATACCATAGACTACCTGTATATATCTATGTTAACATTAGCTAAGCAAAACGATAAATATCTAGCTAGCTAGCTAGCTAGCAATGTAGTATCACGACCAAATAAAGCTTACTAACAGTAGCTAACAATATAGGTAGCTAGCATCATTTGTTTGACACGGTATAAAATGAACCAGCTTCAAGAAAGATTGGCTGAAGAAGTTTGAAGGTACAGGAGATTCCCTGCTTTCATGAAAACTTTACCGACCTTGTTCAATACATTGACTCCTACTACTGTACAGAAGTGTAAGGACACTATGTCGCATAGGTTGCGCAGAAGTATAAATTGCAGAGTGCTTGCGACATGTTGCATTGCGCGAACCGCGAAGATGTCGCACAAGTTAGGTCACACCAGGATTGAACCAGGCGAAGATTATTCGCAGTGCGTTGCAAAAAATGGGCGGTCATGGATCTGATGTTATTTTCGTACATGGGGTCAAGAAATCCTACCCACTCCTCTGGTATTAGTTTAGCAGCAGTGAGTTGCATGGCACTTTGCCAGTCAAAGTTCACCAAACTTGAACTCAGTGCAAAATTTGCCACCGGAAGCATTTTTAAAATTCGTCCACGCTGTGGAAACTTACCTCGGAGACACGGTGCAGTAAGCAAGCAGGTGGTCATGGGAAAACAACACGTTTACCCAAAATAAACTTTGTTCAATTCCATGTTATAATTGTCCATCCAGAGCGAAGCGACTACATCCATTTACAGTGAAGTTGGGAATGGGAGAGGATGCAATGGTGAAAGAAGAGACCAGAAGGGGGCGCTGGACAGCATCTACACCCTGGCGGAGCTGCCGAAATGAAGCCTGCGAGAGACGGGGGGCAGAGATTTCCCCCCTGACACGCAGTCTCATTCACTGGGAGCCGGCAGCGTGCAGGAAAGGCTCAACAAACCGCTGCGACACTTTCTATTAGGCTACGTTTACACCGTCTGATAAAAGTAACCTAATTCCACATTTTTACTCACGTGGCACATATCTGATATGTATTATGAACGTGTAAACAGGGACAACGCACATGGAATTGTATATTTACAGATCCGTTTTGGGCCACATTCATATGTGGAAATAAATCTAAATGCACAGATCGGAATTTCCCTGCCATTGCGATTGCACGTCATTCAACGTGTAACGTTTCACATGCACCACCAGAAGTGAAAGATTCATTCGTCGTGGTCCTTTAAAGATGCTTTGGAATGCAATAGCTTGAATGATTATTTCTGTCTCGTTTGTGTCCATTGCAGATGGCGATATGGCTGAGCCGGTGTGGTTGTTGTATCCATATAGTATCCAAATCCTTGTGTAGGCTACGCATGTGGGCTGTTTCAAGTGTAAACCGTGTAAACACAGGTATCGGATATGGGTCACTTTTAAAAGTAGATATGAACAGTCGGTAAAAAAAAAACGGATATAGGCAAAACATTGGAACTGGGCATCAAGGCCTGCAGTGTAAACGTAGCCTTAAACACCCTGTAACGAGACCCCCGCCCAAGAGCCCGCCCCCCTGGCCAGGCTGTTCATAACTCTGGTGATGCTGAGTGGTGGATCCAGACCTGGGCTTATTACTTTAAGTTTGCAGGTTAGATTCCAGAGGGTTGTAAACTCGAGCCAAGCACTCAACTTTATTGCTTCGGTTAATAATACCCGGCTGTATAAATGTAAATATATGTACTGTATGCAGAGAATTTACTTGGGGAACCCACCTGGGGGATTTTTTTGCAAACAAAACAGCAAAAGGCTTCATTCTAGTGCATTTTTTCAAAAGCTTTGTAACTTAATTGTGTATGATTTTGTATGAGTTAAATCCCAAAGGATTTCAGAGACTTTCAGAGAAAGTTGCTGTTTTAGTAAGAAAATACCCACAGATTTAGATTTCCTATATAGTAATCTCATTTGCACATGAGGGTATTCCACCTATTTTAAAGGTAATAGTAACTGTTGTAAATACTTAATGTTGGTTGGAAGACAAGACTTAGAACATCCATCTCTTGGCTGAACAACTCAGCACATTCATCTTTTGTCTGAACAACATTGTTGTTCTGGTCTGTCTCATCAGTTGTTGAAAATAGATTATGTATCAAAGAATAATCAAAGCTTAAATGTATGTGATGGATCAACATATTAATAGTTACATATAATGTACTAAATATAATGTTGAGTAACAATGGACCAATGTTACGTGTATCCACTCTGGTATCCCCATTGCCTGGAGAGTAGCTGTGTGGGGTGAGTGTGGGGTGAGCTCGCAAAATGTTCTTTAAATATCTACTTTTGTTGCTTTATATCTCATTTAAAAAATGTATACATATTAAATCTGAAACGGAACATGCGTTCTGCGGTCAAATTCACTTCTGGAATGCTTTTCTGGTGCGTTCCGGCCCAATGACAGCACTGACTGTATCTATGATAATATGTAAACTATGAGCTGTAAGGGCTTTTCCAAGCAAATATACACTGTAATGGAAATATGATTTCTTAGTCTGGGTGGAAACCCAGAGGCCAAAAGAAAGAGCATGTTCTCAGCTTGAATATGATCCAAGGCATTTTTTGATGAGTTGCAATGTTTTGTTTCATTGCTGCTTGTTTTCTGGAAGCCATGTTCAAAAAAAAAGGAAATCAGAGCTGTAAATACACTCTTTCAATTGCCAGCTTCGGTTCACCTCAAATTCAAACACACCTGAATGACTTTGCACACAGCACTTCATTAAGCACACTGTCGTTGGGTGAGTGCAAAGTGTACATACAGCTATGGCCTTGACTCACCACAATGAGCCACGGCCTGGACCCACTCTGATGAGCCATGGTCTGGACTCACTCTGATGAAGCCACGTTCAGGACTCACTCTGCTGAACCTAGGCTCACCATGATGAGTTACGGCCTGGACTCATCCTGATGAGCCACGGCCTGGACTCACTAGGGTGGCTTTCAGCTGAACTGTTCTTGATTAACCTGGACTCACCGTGATGAGTTACGGCCTGGACTCACTCTGATGAGCTATAGGCTGGACTCACTGTGATGACAGGGATCACCTTCACTGCTCATGGAATGAAAGCAAATTATACTTTCTCAGCGCTACAAATTTAATATATGCCATTTAACAGATGGCATTTGTGGAATTTCATTCCATTTTGCCAAGTGAATGCCTTACTGCCAAGCAATTGTATTTCATTAAAACAAAATTTTGCCCCATGTTGAAATTGAGCAAGTACTTTCTGTTTTATTTATTTCCTGTCCAGGTCAAAGGCTTTTTTGCTTGTAGACAGGATTCTCAAGATATCTGTGTCAAAATGACAGCCTCAGGCCTAAACGAGGAAGTGTAACAATGAGCCATGTTATCACAAGAGAGTCTGACTACTCTGTTGGCCTTTCACTTAAATTCAATATATTGTTGGTCTTTACAGTTCTATTGAACTTGCCAGGCCTGCTGTTCCATTCCATTTTCCTCATTACTAACTTCAACATTAGTGTGTTAATAGATTCCCAAATACTGTCCGTGTAATTATTTCTGTAGCGCTGTATGAGCTCAATCTGACTCGACCACACCACGCTCTCAGATCCGCTTATAGTCAACATCCCCTGCAGGGGGTCTGCAGTTCAGCAACAGAGCACCTCGCTCTGACCTGAGTTTCTGGTGAGCGAGACCGTTTGTTTTGCTGCTATGCAACAAAACCTCAGCTTTCACTGAAGGCATGGGTATATGCTGTGCATTCTTCTGCGTTCTGGCTCATCTGTAGAGGTGTGATAGGGGTTTCACAGCCCCAAACCTCTCTTCTCACACGTAAAACCACATCACCGCTTCGGCCTTCAAATGTAAAAAATCTTACACAATTACACATTGTGAGAAACGTGCGGCAACATTCGTCTTCTTAATTCTTCTTCCCACCTGTTTTTTGTCATGTTGTGTTCATCATCATTATCATTCTGCAGTATTTTGTATTAGGTGTTCTGTAACATTTTTTTTACTTTAGAGTTTCCATATTATTTCATTATATACAACAAAAGGGGATGGATATCCCGTGATGTTTTAATCTTTAATAGAGTCTTCATTAAGTAACTTCTTATTTGAAAATACCTACAAAAAATAAAATTGGGGGAATGACATATTTTCTTGATAAAAAAAAAGGAATCCATCCTTCTTTCATGGTACATTTGGTAATATCTAGTCAGTCCATTGTATTAGGGTTAAAATGGATCCTGTGAGATTTCCCTTATAAGTATCAATTCATCGCTTTTTGTTTTACATGCTGTTCTCCAGATTTTTAATGTGTTCCTAAGCGTAAACAAAGGGTCTTTTGGGTCATTTTTGAATTTCCAAAGCATATTAATATATTTAGAGATTATGTTAGGTTAGTTTATATTTTCTTCCATGTTGTAGTTGATGTATCATTCATCCATGTCAAAATGGGTTTACTCTGGGCTGCATAGTAATAGTTAATTAAATTTGGGACTGCTAGTCCACCTTTATCTTTAAATTATTTCAATGTTTGTTCACTCTTGGCTTCTTTTCATCCCAAATAAACTTACCCAAAAATGTATCCCATTCTCTAAAAGTTTTTATTGGGATTGGAATTAGTACATTTTGAAACAAAAATAAAAATCTGGGGAGTACATCTGGGGGTATCAACTTTTTCAGATATTGATAGAGGTAACCTCCATCTATTTAGATCTTGTCTCAGCTGATTTTTCAGTACTTCCTAATTGTGTTGATACAGTAGATCTAAATTTGGGGGGATATTAACTCCTAAGTATTTCAGTTTCTTTTGATCCCATTTTAAATTCCCTCTCGTATCCTTTCAAACTCTAGCACTTTCAGTTTGAAAGGACACAATGACAATGAGATTGAAGTGCAGACTGTCAGCTTTAATTTGAGGGTATTTTCATCCATATCCTTTCAATCTCAAAGTGCTAGAGTACAGAACCAAAATAACAAAAAATGTGTCACTGTCCAATTAATTATGGTGCTCACTGTATACCTTCCTTCATTGTCTATACTCTTTTCTCATTTAAATGGTACATGATTTAAAAAAATAATGGCTACCCCCATCTGGCTGAGTTATATGATGATGAGTACACTTGGGCTGAGGCTCTTTTCTCTAGTTTTTCATCTTCTTTTTTAATTAAGTGTATCTCCTGCAAAAATATAATATCCCCCTTATCTTTTTTGAGTTTTTGAAAAACGTTCTTTTTATTAGATTGTTAAGGCCATTTACATTGAGAGATATTATTCTAATTTCTCCCATTAGTCTCTAATTCATCTTTAAATTCATACAATTTAAACAGTATCACCTCCGACCCCTAGAGACACAATCTACCCCCTGGCAAAGGTAAACATTTGATAAGCAGTAAAACAAAAAACATAGATTAAGAAAATACAAAAAATACTAATCACAGTGCATGAAATTACGGTATAAATGGGGGGGAAGGGGGACTTAGTCCGAGATCTGAACTCTCACTCGAAGTCCCACAAATGCCATTATTTTATGTTCTTCCTTGTTTTTGGCTCTAGCTAACTATCTAGGTAGAAAGATATAAGAAAATTAAGAAAGGAACGCATGAAAATGAAGGCTACGTATGTATGCCCATGCCCATTGATTTCTACGAATTTTTCCTACTCACTTATTTTTGCTCCCATGCTCACATTTAACTCCTCATACTCATCACACCTGCCCAGCTACTATATTTTTACTTCATAACATTCACAATCTGTCATAGGATTACGTGTTATTACACATGCTCACACTAACCCTCGGTCATCTTCATGTTCATGAACCTTTGCGCATAGCTGTTGAAGTAAATATGATGATGAGTACACTTGAGCAGAGGCACATCGTGACTTCATTTATAATCAGCATTATTTCATACGGAGATAATCTATTACTTTCAGCATTAATTACACTAATTTCAGTTTGCATTATCTCATCTCGACCTAAATTAACCAACTAACATTTTTAAACAGGAAAATCCATTCTGATTTGTCTTCTTATTTATTTTCCCCATATATGACTAACTGCATTTGACTTTTAAATGTTAATGTATTTTTAATCGGTCAATAAAAGAACAGTTATCAATGATCTTCTAAATTCTCAAAGAAATATAGAGTAAACAGTACACGGTACCTTGTTGCAGACTGCTCTTTCACTTCTATCAGTCCTGACTTAACTCACAGTAGCCTATCTATTTGCTCCATCCATGGGCTTTAAGTTTATCCTCCTAGTTGTCTGGGTCATCTTCTTGAAGGGAAATTCCCGCTGGGCTTTTCCCGCTGCTTGTGGATTTCTGTAGATCACAGCTCCATCCTTCCCAAACACCCGGAGCTTCGCCGGGTATAAACTGTGGAATATAATGTCATTCTCCTTCCGAATTGGTTTGTATTGAGTGCACTGTTGTCGGAGTTTAACGTGAGGTCCTGTTCGAAGTAAATTAGAGCTCCTTGGAATTCCAAATCCCTTTTTGCCCTTGCAGTTTTAAGAACAAGTTGTTTGATGTCCCGATTAAGGAAGCACGCGATGATGGAATGGGGACGCGCACCTTCGTTTGGGGTCCTGTCCATGGGGGAACGGTGTGCTCCTGTTTGAGCTCTTTCTGTTCCTCCTTTAGTTGAATTAACTCTTGCTTTTATTCAGCCCTGAATGCTTTGAAGTCTTATCTGAAATGTTTCAGCTGTTTGACGATTTCACCGGTAACTTATTTTCATTTTGATTTACTTATCTCATTTATGCGAGCTTAAACCATTATGTTTGTTAGTAGTCGCGGCTTTCCTCTCTTCGTTTTAGGGTTTTCTGTTTGTTCTGCAACTGCACCTGAACGTAATCGCATTCCTTGTTTAAAGTTAGCTAATGTTTCATACATCAATTTAGGCAAAAATATGTAATTTCTTAGTTTATTCCGACTTTTAAAGAGGTGCGGGAATAGAGAATTGCGCTACACTACGCCGACATCCTGCCTGTTCACCACCACTGGAAGTGAGGTGTCCGCTTTTAAGAGCGTTCAGACAGCACCGTGGGAGTCTTTAACTGGGCCCAGCGATCTCATGATTTTACCCCAGTGTTCGTGTCTCTGGAGAAGAGGTAGCGGGAAAGATTCAGGTAATAAACCTAACCTAAGTAACAGCTTCCCTCTCTCCAGCACAGGTTCAGTGATCCCCAGGACACAGGCAAACAAGAGGTGAATTTTCAGACAAATCTTTATTGACAGCAAAGTAGTAAAATAATAGAAGGACACAGGAACCACCAACCTGACTTAAATAAGAGTAGGCCTACAGGATGCTAATCGACCGACCTCTAGCAGGCACTGATCCTCATGACATTTCTGTAAGCGTTTATGGTTACACGGCAAATGGTTCAAAGTAAATCAAAAGAAAACGAAACCCTTCAGTTAGGCTAGGGAATACCGTAGCGGATATCAGTTACACAGTGAACTCCAAGCAAGTTCAAACATGAATAGTCATAAGGTTGCCAAACACACAGCAAGCGAGGGTTACTCAGATAGTCAAACCATTTAATTCAAATTGTAAAATTAAGAAAAATTATACTAGCTAGAGCTCATCAGTACGTGAGGCTCCACTACAGGGGCATCCTAAGGCAAATCACTCCACAGATATATCAGCCATTAAAAGGAAGGTCACGTTAGAGGCATGTTACAGAATTGCCAGGAGGGGGCGCCAACAGCAGAGATTGGATATGGGTTGTCTTAACTTCTCTTACAGGTGGTGGTTTATACAGTTAAAAGCAAATAGTACGTCCGGGGGCACGTAGAGCCCCCAAAATAAACATACCAACAATTTAATAGCAAAGAAATTATATAACAAACAAACAGCTGAGGGAAAGTCAAATTTGCTAAAAGTCCATATAAAAGAGAGTCCAATGTAAGTGGCTTTAACAGTTTACTCTCTGGGATTCGAGCCAGAGCCAATGGGGGCAACCTTTAGCCTCACCAAAATGGCCCGACTTTGGGGAGGGTGGAGCCTCATCTGGAAGATCCACCAATTAGAAGTACTGGTGGAATCCGGTGGTAATCCCGCCACATCACCAGAATGCGAGACTGCGTCAGAGCGATGAGGTCAGGACCAGGAAGTCTAAAGAGAAGCCAGCAACACGGCACAATGAGCGGTGATAAATTGAAATGGGGGAAACGCACACACTGAAACTTTTTTTCTTTTTATCATTTTCTTTTCCAATTTTCCCCATTTTTTCTCCCAATTTGGTAGCCAATTACCCGTGTGCTTCAATCCCCCTACCCTTATAGTTCGCTGCCGTAGTCCTGTGACCTGCAGTGATAAGGGCGTAGCGCTGCCTCCTCCGTCGTGCCGTCAACTGTAATTCCGGCACCCCAGAACCACTCCTGTGCGGAGCGAACTGTGTGTGTCGGCTTTCCTCCCCCCTCCCTGGTGCGGACAGCCAATTGCCGCCCCTGGTGGCACTCCCTGCCAGAGCCGACTCTGGTGGGACGGGGAATCGAACCCCGGTCTCCGTGGCCTGTGTCGAACGTTGTATCCACTGGACCATGTGGGAGGCCCCCACACTGAAACTTTTGAATGGAATTAACTCATCCCTTTCGGGGCGGATTAGTGAGCGTTGTAATCATTTCAGAAGTTTCGTCCCATTCACAGTTCTGGTCCACTCCCCATCGGTCTCCCCGGTCGCGGCGGCTCTGGTTACACAGCTAGGGAGAAGACCGGATCAGCATACAACACAACAAAAAAAACAATGGCTAGAAGCCACACTCACGCCCAATTGGATCAGAAGTAGTTTTAACATCCGTTTTCGGTTGGATCAGCAGGCAGAAGGATTACGGGCATCAGAAATCAGCGGGGTCGTGGCATGTATTTTTCCAATCCAGAGGTACTTTTTAAACGTAATGTAGGGGCGTGCCGCGGATCATGTGGAAGATCTCGCCGCTGTGGCAATTGGTGGAGCTGATGGTAATCATTCAATTAGCTACAGAATGATAGGAGGAAGGAGAGGAAAGGAGAGCAAACAGGGAAAACAGCACCTGGAGCATAGACAACAGACAGGCACAAATTGTCCATCTAGTTATTGTCCTGTCACTTTAGTCCAAGGGTGACATTAGTGACAGCCGAATCCTCATCCTCGCTGGGCACACACAACGCTGCAAGGCCCTGCCTCACACACAAGCAGGCCACGCCCTCTCCTACTCACAACCCCACACAACCTTAGGGCGCAGGGAGAAGGGGTACCCCTTGCCACATCTATGTACGGTGTGGTATGATGAGTGGCTAGCCACAAAGGGAACCAGACCTGGGTCAAATACGGATTTGAAATACATCTCTTTTAACACACCTACAGGTCCTTGAGTTTATCTGTGAAAACATGTTTCTTTTTACCAAAACAAGACACATTTTGGTTGACACGGTCTTCATCATTTGGGACCTGCTAAGACTTGAGTTCTGAAACTGTGTACAGAAACATTATTTTCCCAAAAGGTCTGTTCCCTGACATGAAGGCCACGTCGTCATCGATCGCTGAAAGATCATAGTTTATTCTGTATTACAGTAAAGGTGATCCAGACACCTGCATCAAAAGTGGAACTTCCCTGCCTCTGGGATTTTCCTTTGGTAAGAAAATAATGTATAATGTAAACCAGCTATTGAGAACTACAGTGCATCCGGAAAGTATTCACATCGCTTCACTTTTTCCACATTTTGTTATGTTACAGCTTTATTCCAAAATGGATTAAATTCATTTTTTTTCTCAGAATTCTACACACAATACCCCATAATGACAAAGTGAAAAAAGGTTTTTTAGAAATGTTTGCAAATGTATTAAAAATAAAAAACGAAAATATCACATGTACATAAGTATTCATGCCGTTTGCTATGACACTCAAAATTGAGCTCAGGTGCATCCTGTTTCCACTGATCATCCTTGAGATGTTTCTAGAACTTCATTGGAGACCACCTGTGGTAAATTGAATTGATTGGACATGATTTGGAAAGGCACACACCTGTCTATGTAAGGTCCCACAGTTGACAGTGCATGTCAGAGTAAAAACCAAGCCATGAAGTCCTAGGAACTCTCCATAGACCTCCGAGATAGAATTGTGTTGAGGCATAGATCTGGGGAAGGGTATAAAAACATTGCTAAAGCATTGAAAGCACCCAGGAGAACAGTGGGCTCCATCATTGTGAAATGGAATAAGTTTGGAACCACCACAACTCTTCTTAGAGCTGGCCGTCTGGGCAAACTCAGTAACCGGGCAAGAAGGGCCATGGTCAGGGAGGTGACAATCAGACCTTTATGGTAGTGGCTAGACGGAAGCTACTTCTGAGTGAAAGGCATATGACAGCCCACCTGGAGTTTGCCAAATGGTACTTAAAGGACTCTAAGAGCATCAGGAAAAAGATTATCCAGTCTGATGAGACACAAATTGAACTTTTTGGCCTGAATGCCAAGTGCTACCATAAAGGTCTGATTGATGGAGTACTGCAGAGATGTTTGTCCTTCTACCAGGTTCTCCCATTGCTGCAGAGGAACTCTGAAGCTCTCTTAGAGTGGCCATTGGGTTCTTGGTCACCTCCCTGACCATGGCCCTTCTTGCCCGGTTACTGAGTTTGGCCAGACGGCCAGCTCTAAGAAGAGTTGTGGTGGTTCCAAACTTATTCCATTTCACAACGATGGAGCCCACTGTTCTCCTGGGTGCTTTCAATGCTTTAGCAATGTTTTTATACCAAAATGTGGAAAAAGTGAAGCGATGTGAATACTTTCCGGATGCACTGTATATCTGGTGTTTTATCTGTCTTTTTTTATATGGTCAAGGCACTGGCCAGCAAGCAAGCACCTATTGAACCGTCGTCGGCTACAGCTGTCGACAGGCTAGCTGCAAGGCTGGCAGATCCGCCTCCTCCGAGACGGAACCCAACCACGTACATAAAATGTTTGTACAGGGACGCCCTTCCACTCCTCGACGGACTCGTGCCTGATCGGGGCTAACGGCCAAGGCCGGTCTGGTAGAGACGGGTTTCGAACCACGTCCCTGATAGGCAACTCACACTTGTGCGGGACCAGCCAAAGATAGGTGCGTTAGACCACCATGAATGGTGAATACCCCTGAATACTTTTTTAACCGCAGGAAACTTACAAAATTACTTCAAGCATGCAGTTTATGTGTAGCGATGAAGCGCGATATCCAACAAACCTTCAAACTACACAGCCACGGAGCTACCAGTCAGAGAATGCCAGCAGCGCGAGCAGAGCTGGAGCATGCAAAAGAGAGAGCGCGAGGCGCGGGTAGAGTCTGACTGCGGTGAGCGCTTAAGTCTCTTCTCTTGGTTATCTATCTTGCCAAATCTATACACAGACTCTGCGGTACTTTAGAATGCACAATTGTGAAAGCGGTTGCATTTCCCCTTTTGCACCACACTGTACTACATTGCGGGCTTTCTGCTCTTGCACAGTTTGCAAAGCATTGTGAAAGAAAGTGTGTGAAACTGTGTCCAAACTTACAACTGGGGCTGTAGACCTGGGGACAGATCATCAAGGTGAAGGTCATCAGTTAGAAACGGGTCAGATCATGTGCAATGTCCAACATTTACTTTCATAGATTATTTTGTTTAACTTAAAATATGTTTTTGTCATGTTATTTATTTGCTTCCGGTAGCAGACATCTTTATCGATAGTGAATTACGTAGCTCAAGTTTGACACAGCTGGGTGTGAGTGCTGTGTAGAAGGGCACAATAGGTCCCACAAATGATTCAAACTGGCAACCTCCTGGTTACCTGCCAATCTCTCAAAGCACGACGCCACACAGCTACTATGGATGCTGTCGAGTGTGCAGTGAGGCTCTGTGTTAGCACAAGTAGCCACGCTGGTTCTGTCTGAAACAGAGTAAAACGGAGGAGTGAAACTCTACCTCGGCCCGCTTGTGTGCTGTTCTTTTTCTCTCCTTTTTTCTGCAGTTCTCTCCTCTATCTCCATTGAAACTGCGATGTCCTTCCTGTGTAAACTCTGATAAATCAGCCACATTTCCCACCTATCAATCAGCGTTGGGCTGCATAAAACAGAGCGCTGCACTTCCTGCTTGCTGAATACATCTGTGACTCTTCACTCACCGGAGTTAGCACCATGGTTGCTGTCAGACACCAGTAGTTTGATAGTGATGTTCCGCTCTCCATACTCGTTCTTTGCCAAACACCAATAAAGGCCCTCGTCTTCCTTCTGCACTGCTGAAATGTGAAGAGTCTCGACATGGTGCACTTCTTTTAAGGCTTCCCCCCAGCCACTGTGTCTTAGGCCTGGGCTTCCCATCAGAAGCACACCTCAGGTTCAGGTGGAACCCATTTGTTAGAAGCACTAAGCCATCAGTCACAGCACCTGAGTCAGAAGACACACTAACAGCTATCGGCCCATCTGGAGAGAAAGCCAGAGAAGAGGTTGTGGTGAGAGACCGAGGAGGTGGTGAAAGAGAAGAGGTAGTGAGAGAGAGAGAGAAGTTGGTGTTGAACGGCAGCATGTTTCAGTAAGGACAAGTACAGTGGCAACTAATTTATCCAAGGCTTCAATACTAACATTATTTTGAGCAAATACTGATATCATAATAAATGCTAATCAGTAATAATATTCAAAGCATTTAACTTTCATAACAAAGAGCTTTATCCATAGCTCTGGCATCCAGAGACCAGGGGCAAGGGCACCCAGATTTCTACAGAGGAGGGCTCAGCTGGAACACAGAGGGTTAATCACACACGGTTCAGCCGTAGGGAATATTGTTTCAATGCATTCACACAAATGATCACTTCAAATGCTCATCTCATATCAAGAGATGAAATCATTCTGGAAAATGCTACTCTTTTGTTTTGTTCTGTCTATGAAAACGAACTTTATGGTTTTCTATATGTTCTACATATTCTTTATCAGCTGTTTGTTTAATACATATATATATTCCTTTGACTGTGGTACAGTGATTTAGTTTTTCTGTATATATACAGGAATTATACAAATGTGTAATTATCATAATGGTGACAAAGACAGGATTGAAAGGATCTATATGTAATCAAATTAAATTATATTCACTCACCATGAAGTGAAAGGTTTGTTCCAGTGCCTCTTGCTTTTATGTCAGCCTCAGTGCTTGGTATTATCACTTCACAGTGGTACACACCCTCATCCATAGGACTGGTGTTATTAATGGTACAAGAAAGTTCACAAGCTGAATAATAGTCACTGGATACAAATGGCTGGCACTTTTTCTCCCCGTAACATTCTAAACTTCCTTTGTAGAATGTTGCAAAGATTGTATCCTCTTCTCCATAGTAGTTAAAGTTGCAGGTCAAAGTGACAGCGTATCCAATCTCAGCTTCAATATGTGGGTGCTGATACACCACAAGTGCAGGAGTTACAGCATCTAGAATGACAAATTGATGCACATCAGGAAACAAAAGAAAAACAAATCTGAAGAACACTAAATGCTCCCAGGAAACAGGTGACAAAAATAAAATATCTATAAACTATTCACAGGATACATTCACAAGGCATGAAGAACAGCCTTCAAATATGTCTGACACCACTGGCTTAGATGAGTCTGTCAACTCCACTTTAGTATCAGATACAGCCGTCGATTCAAACAACATATGTCCGTAACTTTGACTTTTACAGTGAGAAGTGAGAACACTCAAAAATAATTCCTTAACAGATTTATATTTACATTGAACATTTAAAGTATTTAATATGTATGAACAAAATGTTCCAGCTGCTGGGCCTGTATCATTAAAATACCTGTAAAAGCATGCATTTTGGGGGATCTACTTACCTATTAAACATAATACTGATCTTTTCATATACAGTGGTTGTTATGTTTATCTTGCATTTTACTTACAAACAAATAAAAGCATAATTTAAGTTTAAAAAAAAGAAAAAATAGTGAACTTATTGTTATTTAAAAAAAATCTATCTTTGTAAACATTTATGAAATGCGTGGACATGGCTCCAACACGCTGCACCGTTCTCTTAATGTGTATATATTGTAGTGCTACTGGGGGTGGGGTGACACTCAAGGACCTTTTTAGAAGGCGTAGGCAATTGAAGAATCTAGAGGAGGCAGTATTTTAAACAAAACTGTAATTTTATTTAACTGATTACTGACAAAAAACACAAAATAATCCATAATCTTGTTGTTTTTGTCCGTAATCCAAGACGTTAATCCAAGCCAGTTCCTCATACAATCCACAGTTGTTACACAAACAGGGTTCTCAAAACAATCCAATTCCAATCCAAACAATTCTGTAATTCTCCAGCCTGCACCACCCAATGTGACACAAAACAGTCCTTTATACATTTCCCAAATTGACATCAGCTGCCAGCGATCCTCATTGCTTCATGTGCTTCAGCTGTTAGTCAGGTGTGGGACTGCAGGCTGCTGGGAACTGTAGTCCTTTTGGCTCTAGTGGCTCATGACAGTTAAAGGGGCAGGCAACCATTTCCTTGTACTGCCCCTTGGGATGCCACAATATATATATATATATATATTATGGGGGGAAATAATTTTGATGGAACTATTGGCAAAGCTTGTTTGATATTAGCATTGACATTTTTAACATTGTGGGGGATAAAATTGTGGTTGTGCTGAAACAGATGTCTTTAAACACTGATAAACAAGAGTATCTGCTTGTTCTTTTTGTAACTATCTTTGAAGGCTAAAGTTTTTGCTCATTATTTTTTTGCTCATCATTTATTTTATCACCATTGCCAGGGTGACGGGACTGTAACTAGTCAAAGGCTTGAGACTTGATAAAGACATCTGAGGTGCTGTATTACGTAATGCATATGGGTGTGACTATTATGTGTGTACAAATTGTAAGAGTACCTCCGAGAAAGCTCAGAGCTAATGCAAACGCCTCGTTATGTCTTTCCTCTACATGCATGAATAAATTTCTCTTCACAGTCCTAAACTCTGGTGATTTTCCACAACAACATGTAGGCTTTATCTGATTCATTGACATTTTTAGATTTGAATATGGCAAGAATTTGGATTAGGTTAATTAAGGGGTCCTTATTTTCTGGATAATCAAGCAATGTGATTTCTAATTGTTCAAGTCAATAGGCAACTGAATTCAACATGTAATTAAGTGATGCAAAGACAGTGCATTTACATTTGCTGTTGGCAAATGATTGAGAGCTATCATGAAACCATGATGATATTGATACGATCCTCAAGGTGTCTTTGTGTTCTTTGTAATGTGTTTACATTCATTTGATCATGCCCATGTGGAAGGCACACACACACCTGTGTGGCATTTTCGTAATGTACCTGTGTGCTTAAAACTGCTCTGCTTCTCTGAGTATGTGTCTGGAAACGGGAGCAGAATTCTGGGAGGAGAGACCGCTAAAACTCGAAACAACAAACCAAGATAATAAACAAAATAAAAATGGCCGTTTCGGCAGGACACAATACATTCTTTTAACTTTTCAGTTGTTGTCTCGTGTGGTCTCTCCTCCCAGGATCTTTCTCCCGTTTCCAGCCACCTACTCAGAAAGCAGAGAAGTTTGAAGCACACTAGTACATTATGAAAATGCCTTACCCTGACAAAGGTTATATGCCAAAAAACAAATAAACAATAACTTTCTTAATAAGAGAGAAAATGATCTAATTCTGCAAAATAATTATGTAAATCTTCCATGTTGCGCAAATAAATGTATAAAAAAATTCTACTAAAAGGCTGCCTTGTTTGTGTACCACCACTTACAATTACCCTAGCTATCATAGACCGGCACAATGAACCAGCAGATGGTCGTTGTATGTCGTTGTGAAGGGGATAAGTAGCAAAATGCTTGCCTTACTTAGGACAGGATATTCAGCTTTGATGCTTATCCAGAATGAAGATAATGGCATGCATTCATGTCTTCTTTTCAGCGTGCGATCGCTGCTCAGCTATAACAGCTCTGTTTCTTCAGCAGGAGTTAGTCCCAGATCCAGAAATGACTCTGGGTTTTCAAATTCAAAGGGATTTTGAATCCACCTTTTTTCACTCAAAATGTCATATTTCTCCGTTGGGTAATAGCGAGTGCAACTATGTGTGTCTGAATAAGTCCAGTCAGACATTTCACATCTGTGTCAGTGACATCATTTTCCTCTATGTGCTGTAACACAGTGGGAAACATGTAGTGGCTTGGGTTTGGCTGGCTGAGTCGTGCAAGCCACAGCTTCAGGGACTTTTGAAAAGTGAGAACATCGTCGTGCTGTCCTTGCAATTTCAAATTCAGCTCATTCAGGGATGAAAAGATATCTGCCAGATACGACAAAATGAAAAGCCAATCATCAGTGAACAAATCGGCAAGGGAGGACTTCTTCTCGAGGAGGAAAGCATGAATTTCGTTTCTCAGTTCATACACCCTGCTAAGAACTCTGCCTTTTGACAGCCAGCGCACTTCCGCATTGCAGTGCCCAGCTGATCAAAAAGCAGATTGTTGAGTGCGCTGCCTTTAATAAAGTTTACAATGCGGATAAGTTATTTTAGTGCTTTGTCTAGATTGGGAGGCATTCCTTTGCATGCCAACGCCTGTCGATGAATGAAGCAATGATTGTACTGTACTGAGTGTACTGCATATATAATTCTTAAACAGGCCTATACATACTGTGGGAAAAAAATCCTCAAATTAATTTGGCGACGCCTATAAAATCTCATATGACCCAGCTGTGGGTCGTGACCCAGTCTTTGGGAAACAATGCACTAGAGGCCACTATAATACCTGTGCCCAAGTCGCCCAAAGCATCGGATTTAAATGACTTCAGACCTGTGGCTTTGACCTCTGTGGCCATGAAAGCCTTCGAACGGCATATCAAGATCATTTATTTAAATAAGGAAGAGCAGAGGTCCCAGCACCGATCCCTGCAGAACACCACTGCTCACAGTACCGAGGTCAGATACGGCCCCACCTACTGTTACTCTTTGTATTCGCCCTTGCAGCCAATTATGAACCCATTCTGAAACTACTACTACTGCAATTCCTACTGAATTCATTTTAGCAATGAGCCTCTCATGTGGTACCTTGTCAAATGCTTTCTGAAAGTCCAAATATATAATATCATAAGCCTGGTTCAGGTCAACATACTTTGTAGCCTCTTCAAAAAGTCCAGGAGGTTTGTTAGGCATGACCTCCCTTTGAGAAAACCATGTTGGCTCTCCCTTAAAATACTATTACTTTTCGGGCCTCCCGGGTGGCCCAGTGGTTACAACGTCCGACGCTGGCCATGGATTTCATGGGGGTTTCACGGGTTCAATTCCCCGTCTCGCCAGAGTCGGCTCTGGTCGGGAGCGACACCAGGGGCGGCAATTGGCTGTCCGCCCCACGGAGGGGGGAGGGAAGCCGACATGAGATTCGCTGCGCATAACAGTGGCCCTGCAGTATACCGGGTTACGGTTGATATGGTTACCGTTTCGGAAGAGGTGTCAGGTCGCGTGTCGCTACCAGTTGCAGTAACTCACATTACTAGGGGGGGGGGATTGACTTAAATAGCGGGTCTAATTGGCTACCAAATTGGGAGAAAATGGGATAAAAATTTGAAACAAAAAATACTATTATTTTTCAAGAATGATTCCAACTTATCCCTAATAATACATTCCAGCATTTTACATGTGATGCAAGTTAAACTGACAGGCCTATAGTTCCCTGGGTCAGTATGGTCCCCCTTCTTATATATTGGAATTATACTACCCTGCTCCAGTCATCTGGTATTTCTCCAGTGATTATGGATTGAATGAAAATATCTTTCAATGGTCAATGGTATAATTTCATTATATTAAATAAATAACTAACAAAATAAAATAAATAAAATAAAAATAATAATAATATTGTTATTATTCTTACTTTTAATATTATACAACACCTACCTATGCCTTTATAGTGGCACAAACCACACTCAAAATATCAAATATGAAATATCAATCAAAACACATATACAGGAAGGCATAATAACTAGCTTCAATTCCTAACCATGTCTAGAGAGCAGTTTTAGCTTCATTATAAAAGTGAAACTGCAATAAAAATATTTATATGCAGGATGTAGCTGTACAGCACACCCTATGATGAATTAAATTACCAGAAAATGAAACATTATTTCATATCTGTGGCATAGGCCTGGATCATCATTTGTCTTTTAACTTTGACTTAGAAATCATTGGTAGGTTTTTTAACAGTTTCGCAAGAGTTCAGTTATCACCAAAATCTGGTCTCAGACAAATATTGACTGAATAAAAAATAGCCGCAATGTGTAGGCAGTCTGCAGTTCTGAAAATGTTTATCCAATTAAAGGAGTCTTTAACTTCCCTTATGTGAGTACCTTCTACCATTTGTAAGTTAATGCTTTAAAGAGTTAAATAATTTTGTGACAGCTACTGAGCCCCTTAAATATTTATAAAGTAGCTGTCATACATTGGACCATTATAATTGGAATTATAGGTGTAAACTGGACTTCACATATAAACTTTTGAACCTTACTGCTCTTCATTTGGAACCATCTTCAACCATCAGCCCTTTGGTTCACTGCACTCTGACATCCTTCTTTTCCACTTTTCTTTGTATCTATGCCTTTGTTCTTACACTTTTCTGGAATCATCAAAAGCACACAGCCACATAGCTGCCTCCCTCCTCTCCAATCACCTGCTGATTTAAGTCTATGGGTGGATGACATGGTATTTAAGTAAAACCAACTAAAAGTGGGAAATGTTTAAAAAACCTGTATTATATTGAAATTCAGCTAAATTGACGCATAATATTTGAAACATCAATAACTGTGGAGCTCTAAAAAGCATTTGTAAGAAAATATAACCCAGGTATGAGATGTTGGTTATAAACACCAAACATTTACAAATCTGCCTTGTGGGAACTGTCCTATTAAACCATTTGCCTGCAATTTTCAATTGCTGATGGAGTTTTGTGTATAATAATATACTTGAACTAGATATTCATATTAACTGACAGATTTACAGTATTTACCCTCTGTCATAATGGATAACGTCCGCTCCCGGCCAATAAAGTGGATGAGCTCGCAACGTATCTAAAGCACAATTGCTCATTTCACCAATGTAGCTTATTATGCTTCACTGAGAGATGGCTACATGAAGGGATCCCTACATCATACATGGATATGGATGACTTTTTGCTATTCAGGATGGACAGAGACCCTGCCAAATCCAGAAAGAAATCAGGAGGTGGATTATGACTCTACGTCAACAAACAATGGTGTCATCCCGATCATGTTACCGAGAAAAGCAGGCTGTGTACTCCAGACGCTGAACTGCTCACGGTGAGTTGCCAGCCGTACTATATTCCCAGGGAGTTCTCACATGTGATCAATATTGTTGTGTACATCCTGCCATCTGCCAATGCGAAGACGGCTACTGAAACTATATCGAAAATATTCCATGAACTACAACGAAACTCGCCTGATGCACTCGTACTAATAAACGGGGATTTGAATCACTGCACATTAGCGTTGGCTCTCCCCTCATTCAAACAGTTTGTCTCCTACCCAACAAGGAATGATAAAACGATTGATTTATTCTACGCTAATGTTAAGGACAGCTACACCGCATCTGCTCTCCCCCCGTTGGGTAATTCGGATCATAATCTGGTGCACTTGATTCCTAAATACCTCCCTCTTGTTCGCCGGCAACCTATGTCAACAAAGACTGTACGCGTATGGTCTGAGGAGGCCTGTGAGGAACTGAAAGGGTGTTTTGAATGCACGGACTGGTCCATTTTTACCGACATGAATGATGAACTCTCTGTTTGCATTACTGACTATATTCATTTCTGTGTGGACAATGTTATACCACGTAAAACTGTTAAATGTTTCTCTAATAACAAACCATGGATAACTAAAGACATCAAAGAAGCTATTAACCTAAAGAAAATTGCTTTTTTAAGTGGCGATAAAGATAGTCTTAAGGTGGCTCAAAAAGAGCTCAAAAGAAAGATACAGGCTAGTAAAAATGATTAAAAACAGAAGGTTGAGGGCCAGTTACAGGACAGTAACATTAAAGGCTTGTGGGATGGCATGAAATTGATAACTGGCTATGGTACCTCCAACATGAGTGCACCTGGGTCCCTAAATGCCAATGAGGCAAATGTATTTTTTAGCAGATTTGACCAGCTTGATTTTTCATTAGAACAACAGCAGATTTATTCAGATTTGCCCAGTCTCTGCAACTCTAACACATCCAAATCCATCATGTTGTGTGTTGATGAGGTTCAGACCCACTTAAGACGCATCAAAGTCAACAAATCTGCAGGCCCAGATGGTGTCAAACCACAGGTTCTTAAGGTCTGTGCTGACCAGCTTTGTGGAATCCTACACCAGCTCTTTTCACTTTCACTCTCCATCTCTAAGATCCCCCAGGCATGGAAAACCTCTTGCATTATCCCTATCCCTAAGAAAGCTAGGGTAGAACTTATCAAAGATTTTAGGCCTATTGCCTTAACTTCACAGATCATGAAGTGTTTTGAAAGAGTCGTCCTGGAGCAGGTCTGCCATTTTCAGGACCCCTTACAATTTGCCTACCGAAAAAATGTTGGAGTGGACAACGCCCTACTCTACATGCTTAACTCCATGCTTTTAATACATTACAACCCCACCTTTTAGCCAACAAACGTATTGATTTGAACTTGCACAGTTCTACCATTGCCTGGATTCTGAACTACCTCACCTCTAGACCTCAGCATGTCAAAATCAATAATCAAGTGTCGGAAACCATTTTAACAAACACAGGCGCCCCGCAAGGTACAGTTTTATCCCCATTTTTATTCACCCTCTATACCTCTGACTGTTGGCATACCCAGGCCTCATGTCACCTCCAAAAAGTTTCTGATGATTCAGCCATAGTGGGCCATATTTTAAATGACAACACAGACAAAAGCTACAGGCATGAAGTCAACCAGTTTGTTAACTGGTGTGATGACAATTTCCTTGACCTAAATATGACCAAAACAAAGGAGTTGGTCATCGATTTTAGAAAGAAAAAAAGGGTTGAGGTTGCCCCAGTCTCAGTCAAAGGCCACACAGTCCTACAAATACCTGGGTACCCACATTGATGCAAAACTGGACTGGAAGGAGAACACCAATGCCATTTTTTAAAAAGCCCAGTCTAGACTTTTCTTCCTGCGGAAACTCAGACCTTTTAATGTCAGCAGCAAACTCCTCAGTGTCTTTTATCAGAGCATTTTAGTTAGTGTTTTATTTTATGCAGTGGCTTGCTGGGGTGGCAGCATTGCCTCAGAAGATAGGAACAGGCTGAATAAACTAATCAAAAAGGCTGGTTCCATTATTGGTATCCCCCCTGATTCTTTGGAGATTGTCACAGAGCAACGTACAAAGAAAAAACTACGCTCCATACTGCAGTATGAGGGTCATCCTCTGCATGGGTCTTTTAAAAGCCTGAGGAGCACTTTTAGCGGTTGTTTTATACTACCAAGGTGTAATACTGTAATACAGGTGCGTTTTAGGAAGTCCTTTATCCCCACTGCCATAAGGTATTTCAATGAGGCAGCTGTCTAATTGATGAACTGTACTGTATGTAGTGATCTTTGTTTTATATTGTACAGTTGTGTGATGGTGGCTGTCCCGTTTAAAAAATATATATATATATTATTTTTTTTTTTTGTCTTTTATTTTCTCATTTGTTTGTTTGTCTCTATTTTAAACTGCATGTTCTGCGCTGGTGACATTATGAATTTCCCCTTTGGGGAACAATAAAGTATATCTATCTATCTATCTATCTATCTATCACCTCCGGGTCCCTCAGCCAACAAAGGAGGTCCTCCACCTCTGGGCTGGTCCAGGTCACAGCACGCCAGGGCTCATGTCCACCAGGGCTCGAGGCTGTCTCCAAAATGACCCCAGCCGCTATACACAGCAGTTCTCCCTGCATCTCGGGGGAGCAGGCTTCCAGGTCCTCCCAGCAGGGTATCCCAAAATAATTTTCTTTGTTGGCTACAGAAGATCGTGTTTCCAGGACAGAGCTTGATTGATTTCCATGCCCCAGGATTTTTTTTTCTCTTATTAAAACACATTTTAAACTGCAATACTGGCCCAAAGAGTGGTTGGGCATGCTGATTGGTTAACAAATAACAGTTTGGGAGGGGGGGTATGGCATGGTCTTGGCCTTCTAGACCCATGTCATTGCTAGCTGAAGGGTGCTACAATTTAAAATCTTACAATTTAGTTATTTGGCAGACACTTTTATCCAAAGTGACTTACAAGGCTAGCTATTGAATATATCCAATAAAATATGACTTTTTTTTTCTTACCAACAGCTAATCACCTCCCCGAATGGGGCTCCCGGGCAAAGCCAGGGATTGAACCTCAGTGGACAACTCCATACGAGTGCCTTTACCTTTATGCCACCCAGGGGACTGAAATATGACTTTATTTAATGTGACTTTATTATCCTTCATTGGTCTTTGTGCACATGAAGACAATGTATTCATGATAAGATACAAAAATTAGAGCACAAGACAACACATCAACACTATCACGCAGGAAGACACATATTACCCATTTCAGAAATATATAACAGTTAAGGAAGTGCAAGAGTGTTACCATTTTTTTAAAATATCATTGAGCAGCCTAATTGCAGTCGGAACAAATGAGTTCCTGTATATACTTGTTTTAGCAGAGGGTTATTTAAGTGCTAGGGCAGAACTTAGTGTGGATGGGCTGCTCCCTTCCCCTCCACTTTTGATAGCAGGAGTTTGGTGAAGAGGTGTACCACTGACTTGGTCAAGATTGCGTGGTGTACCTGCAGTGTTGGAACTGAATTGGAACTTTATCCAGAGGAATTTTGGTTGGGTTCACAAGGCTAGACCAAAATTCATTTGAGAAGGGAGTAGAGAGATTTGTGTGATTTTACAAATCAATTTAATTAAACACAAAGCAATCGCCATTGCAAAACGCCAGTGCAACCTCCATCAACGAAATGTGCTTTCCATTAAATTTGGTCACTATTAATGCTCTCTTAAAGTGAAATAGAATAATGCCTGGGTTCCGAGATGTGGATTGTATTTCATTAAATCACAAAGTATTCATACCAAGCAAAACACTGGAGATGAAAAACAATACACTGTGCATTGTTTTTCATTAGGTCGCAATAATTTGTGTTATTATAAAAGCAATAAAAATGCATTGTTTTGCAATATGTATACATACATATGTACTCTTTTCGATCCAGGGATTACCCTTCCATTGCCCCCTGGTGGTCCTGTATATAAAATGTACACACGACACACTCACACGCACCGTACATTTTTCATTTCATTTCATTTCATTTCATTTATTTATATTGCCCCCCAACCAATAGTCTGAGGAAGAGGAAAACAAAAGATAAGAACAATAGGAACATGCAACTTACAAAGTCATCCAAAACAAAACAAAGAACATAAAAGACATAAGTACATCTGTCACACAACTAAAAGCTAACTCAGGGATTGTCTCCAGGGCCTTAAAAGTCTGTAGGGTGTTTCAGACTTGATGTTTAAAGGAGCTTATTCCATAATTTGAATGCTCACCATTCCATTCATGGAATATTAATGCACATGTATACCATTCAATACTTGTTTGTTTTTAATGTCCTATTGAGACATTAGTAATGATATGAACAGGACAATGTCAGGCCAGTAAACGCTGTAGAATGTAATTATATATTATATTAATATTAATGTTTTCTAGATATTTTTCAGTCGGTGTGGTATCACTCAATTGAATTCCACAAATGTCTCGCTTTTAATCTGTTATGTGCGCTGTTTTCTAACTAACACAAAACCGCATCGGACGCACTAATGTCATAATAAATGGCAATAAATGACCGGGCCATTGTTTTGTCTTCGGTAAAATGTCCAGGATCAGCTGCTCGACATCGCAGAACAGGCGACACCTCTAGCCTTTATCCGCTCCACACCCCCGTACAGTAGGTGGCCCTGTGCACACTGTTTGACGTTAACTGATGCATTGATCGAAAGAAGAAGAGGAATAAACACAAGTGCCCCTGAAAACAATTCCCCGAAGACGGAAGTGCAGCATTTGGGTTCCGAGAGGAAATGTGCCGTAACGTGTGGTGGTGAAAGAAACAAAACAATATATTTGTAATGTTTATGTAGACGAAAATAATAGGGAAAATATTAAAACTAGGAATTAAAACTGACATACAGAAAATGTTGTTTAGCTAGCAAGTTGCTCATCCCTGTAGCCGCACTGGTTGAACAATGCGATGGACACTGGCGAAGAGCTTCAGGAATCACCAATGATTCACGGAAAAGAGCAGCCGAGGCCTCGAATTGATAGAAGTGGGGTAGGTTCAAATGTTCTTATTAAGCATGGCTACATACTAAGACCAACACCATTTGGTATCTCACAGCCGTTGTTTCCGAGTTGTGAGACACATGCACAATAGAATGCACATGCAGAATAGCTAGCCTAACTGGCTAATTAGCCTCGATGCATACTTGCCAATGTTGTTGATCGTTTTGTTTTGTGACATGAATAGTACATGCACAATAGAAAGCTTTCTAAATGCTGAATTTAGCCACTGGCAATCAGAAAATGTGGCTAACTAAGCTACGTTACTTACCTATCACAACTACCTATGATTTTGGCTGACTGATGTTTACAACCAAATCAGCATTTCGCTACCTTAGCTAGATGGAAGCCTGCTGCTCTGTACACTGGCTAAATGTCTATCGTGTTGTCGCAGCCATCCAGCAGCAGCCAGACCCCGGGCACACCTCTTTCACCGATGGACCCCCTGAACACTCTCTCAAACTTCGAATCAGAGATGGAGCCAGACGGACAGGGCAGTTACTCACTGTTCCCCGCCTTGGACAACATGGCCAGCCTGTCCGGGACTTCCGAGACTCTGGAGGCGTAAGTTAAGGACTTTTTCTGGAGCTGAGCTGTGGGGAAAAACGTCACGATTGGTCTGTGCAGAACACGCGCATATGAGTATGGTAGGCCTGACACGATGTTACTGGCAGTCAAATGCCCTTGTTTAAGCTCTCTTAAGAGCTGGTTTATTAGGTTACAACACTAAGACAAAGACAAAATAGTCAACTTCCAATCTACAGACGTAGGTTCAACTACCTTAACAAGTATTAAATCATAGACATGAAAATGACATGCAACAATCGCGAAAGAGAGGGCAGAACCCCCAAATTGTGGTGTATGATATATAGGCGTGTAAATTTAGTGTGCTGATCCAATATGGATGACACTGGCTGCCAAAGCCACATACACTAGTGCCCTGGTTTCATTCACGAGGTAATACAACCTCTCAGTGAATTTAACAGGGAAGACCATGTTTATTTATGAACAATTAGGTTAGGCCGGGCCATATTCTGTTTGCCTGTGCAGGATCACAAAATGCACCTCCCCGACGCTGTGGTTGAGGGAGAAATCATTGACATTGATCGCCTGATTGTGTATGTTCACATACAAATCATCTGTAAGGAACTGTTTATTTCTCTAAACTTTTTAGCGAGCCACCAAGTGATGTGTCAGACAAACCCAACCTCACCTGGCTGGATGCTGCTCAGGTGTGTTGTCTCATTTGGTCAGTTTGTAGGTTTGCTGGCTTAACTGGACAGTGCGCGGCATTAACAATAATTTTGTAGAATACGGTTTCATGCTGAGCCTTCCCCTTTCCTCCAGGAAATAAAGTTCTCTCTCGATTCCGTTTCAGATTGTTCTAGAGGAAGCTGGGCGACCGATGCACATAAAAGAAATCAAACAGAGGATAATTGACAGAGGCCTGGTGCAGTCAAAGTACAGACGTTTATCATTTCATTTGTAGATATCTTGCCTTCCAAAGCACAGTGAAACAACAGTCCGTTGCTCCTGCAATGGCCTTGAAATGCAGCTCCGTTTGAGGAGTCTGTCTCAAAGCATTGGAAGCATATTGAAAATGTTTTTATGTCCCAAACTCAGTACCTCGTCCTTGTTTTTCTGCAGTGCAAAGTCAAGCTTAGAAGCTGTGATGTACCGTGAGGTAAGACATGCAGAGACATACACTACCAGCTTCAGCAAGAACTTCAGAGCTTGAAACATATGCTTCAGCTGTTGGCTTTAAAGTAGAATCCACCACTCATGTTGAAACCGATTAAGTGACAAGGTCGTGCACTCCTTGTAGCTGTTGGGTTCTTTCTTCCATACCCAGAGTTTTACATTTAAGGTGTACAGTCACATACAATAGCCTGTGGAGTGCTAATAGCATCATTATGTATGCATCTTCATTTAACCTGCTTGTTCAAACATTTCTGTTTGCTTTCTCGCATGTTGTCTCCTTCGTTTTCACATCAGTTTGTTTTCCGTTCTGTTTTAGTTAGCTTTTGCAAGGAAAGGGATTAGCAGAGCAGCAGAGAGGAATGGAATCTTGAGATTCAGCGGTGCTGCAGCCAATCAAAGTGTCAGAAATCCACTGCCTTGTTGTGGGTACCAGTTTTGGGAAAAGGTTTTTTTCTCTAAGTCAGGCCGAGGTTTTATGAAATGTTTTCTTAAAATGTTGAAAAAGAAATGGGAAGCACACGGGAGGTTTGGTTGCACTTCTTAGCTCAAGATAAAGAAGTAGGAATAAGGTATACAGTATGTGTATATATACACTCAGTGGCCACTTTATTAGGTACACCTTTCTAGCACTGGGTAGGACCCCCCTTTGCCCCCAGAACAGCCTGAATTCTTCCTGGCGTGGATTAAACAAGGTGCTGGAAACATTCATCAGAGATTCTGGTCCATGTTGACATGATAGCATCACGCAGTTGCTGCAGATTTGTCGGCTGCACATTCATATTGCGAATCTCCCATTCCACCACATCCCAAAGGTGCTCTATTGGAGATCTGGTGACTGTGGAGACCATTGGAGTACACTGAACTCATTATTATGTTTGTGGAACCAGCTTGAGATGACATGTGCTTTGTGACATGGCACATTATCCTGCTGGAAGTAGCCATTAGAAGATGGGTAGACTGTGGCCATAAAGGGATGCACATGGTCAGCAACAAGACTCCGGTAGGCTGTGGCATTTAAACGATGCTCAATTGATATTAAGGGGCGTAATGTGTGCCAAGAAAACATTCCCCACACCATTACACCACCGCTACCACCACCAGCCTGATCTGTTGACACAAGGCAGGATGGATGTATGGAATCATGCTGTTTATGCCAAATTCTGACCCTCCCATCTGCATGTCGCAGCAGAAATCGAGATTCGTCAGACCAGGCGACGTTTTTCCAATCTTCAACTGTCCAGTTCTGGTGAGCCACACTTTCCTGTTCTTAGCTGACAGGAGTGGAACCTGGGGGGTTTCCGGTGCTGTAGCCCATCCAGTAGCCCAAGGTTCGACGTGTTGTGCATTCAGAGATGTTCTTCTGCATACCACTGTTGTAACGCATGGTTATTTGAGTTACTGTCACCTTCCTGTCAGAGTTAACAAGGCATTTTCGCACACAGAACTGCCGTTTTTTGTTTTTCACACCATTCTCTGTAAACTCCAGAGACTGTTGTGTGTGAAAATCCCATGAGATCAGCAGTTTCTGAGATACTCAAATCACCCCGCCTGGCACCAACAATCATTCCACAGTCAGTCACTTAGATCACATTTATTCCCTATTCAGATTTTTGGTCTGAACAACAACTGAACCTCTTGACCATGTCTGCATGATTTTATGCATTGAGTTGCTGCCACATGATTGGCTGATTAGATCATTGCATTAACAAGCATGTGTACAGGTGTACCTAATAAAGTGGCCACTGAGTGTGTGTATATATATACATACGTAAACATAAAAGCCTGGTAATGGCACAATGTTAAATGGCAGCTATCTGAACTTCCCCCAGAGTGTGTGGATAATCACAAAGAGCAAATTGATTATTTGGCGTCTGAGCCAAGAGGTGCTGCAGAAAGTTTTTATTCTAATGACTCAATCAGAGAACACGGACGACCGCGCAGTACTTCCTGTCAGCTGTTTGAAAGTGAGGGCCTGAGAGAAGGATGTCCTGTCCTGCAGTGCTGTTTGAGACGGTAGGGAGGGTCGACCCTGCTGCTCACTGGGAGGGTCCAGTGCACCCTGCCTTCAGGCCTGCAGGCTTCAGTGTCCCACTATGTTACAGACTCAGAAAGGAAGCAAGCGCTTCAAGAGGATTGAGAACAGAAATGGCGTCTTTGCGCTGTTGGTAAGTCGCCACTGCAAGGGATGATGTCAAAGGAAGCTTTAATTTTAATTGAGCAGAGTAACGAAAAATAAAACAATTAAAGCCTTTGCATAAAATAACTTGCAGTTGGGGTGGGAGGAGGGGGGTGGTGAGATAATCTAGTCTCGTATTGTAAGTATCCATGAAGAAATTTTACATGATTTATTTTATCTTATGTTTGTTTCAGTCACGTTGTAGATCCCATGTAATTATTTGTTTTTGTTGATCAGTTCAGACTTTTATTAGCATTACTGTTTCAGCCTATCACTCCTGTGACATGCTCTATATGTGCATTATTCAGATGGCCTCGTCCACTCATATGTCAGCAGTATTCATATAGTCTGTGACTCGGTGAGTGCTGACAAACATCTGTGTGACTAACGTTTTGTCCTGTCTTGGGTTTCCCTCCACACACACACACATACACGCACACACACACTCACACACATACACACACACACACACACCCACATACTCTCACTGACTCACTCACTCGCTTACTCACATAAATACACACTCTCACACACACACACACACACACACACACACACTCGTGCAGACGGACGAGGAGCGGCAGCAGGCGCTGCGGGTGTTCACAGCCCCCTCTTTCCTGGGGTCCCCCGGCCAGACGGCCTTCTCCAGCTCCAGCTCAGGGGCGTCCCTGCCCCCCTTCCCCTCCCCGCCGGGCCTGTCTGAGTCACGGCCCAAATCCAAGAAGGTCTTGCGCAAGAACCAAAAGGAGAAGTACAGGCTGAAGTATCTGAGACTGCGCAAGGCAGCGCGTGCCATGATATTTGTGAGTCTCTCACGCCACCTCCTCCACCATACTGCTCATTGTCTGCTCTTTTATTTCTGAGTTTAAACAGCCCGGAGTGGTTTATTCTACTTATAACAGGGCCACTTGGAACAGAAATAAATCAACACTCATAATACAATTAAACAAAATTGTTGTAGCGCTATGTTGTCATTGTTGTCAACTTGTTATTTTTTTGTCATGATATTAATTTGTAAATAGATTTTCTTGTGTATTCATTTGGAATGGTGATAAGGCCGCTTTTGCTGGAAGTTAATAGGAAGGAAGTTAATAGCCATGCATTACTGTTTCTCCTAGTGGGTTATCAGGAAAATAATCAACAACACTGCCTCATCCAATCAGAATCGAGTATTTAAGCCATGGTATAAATCATTTTAAAGTGATGAAATGTGGCCCCCATGGTGTCAGAACCCCCCCCCCCCCACTCCAGAAGTCTGTATGTCTTAGTACTAGTGAAATAAAGTAGTACAGTATAAAAATGCCTGTTTGCAGCAGCTAGACCAGGGGTGTCAAACTCATTCCATCGTGGGCCGAGTGTATGCAGGTTTTTGTTGCAACCAGTGCACTACATCAGGTGATTTCACTTATTGAAATCACCTGGTGTTGTGCACTGGTTGCAACAAAAACCTGCATACACTCGGCCCACGATGGAATGAGTTTGACACCCCTGAACTAGACCATTCTGGAATAATCAGCTTGAGTGCTGTATTTTGATATTGGCTTTTGTTTGAATTTTTGTGAATCCATCACCTGCGTAATGCTCTGTGAAAAGTGTGACCTTTGACCCCTCTCAGGAGAACGCTGCTCTCTGTGATGAGGTAGCCCACCTGGAGGAGAAGTTTATAAGAGCAAAAGAAGAGCGCAGGTGTGTGTTTATCCTTAGCTGCCCTGCACGTTGATGCAGGGCAGCAGGGTAGTGGAGGGGTTAATCAACTGGGCTTGTAACTGAAGAGGTTGCAGGTTCAAATCTCAGGATGGCAACTGCTGTATTGCCCTTGAGCGAAGGTAGTTAACCTGAATTGCTTCGGTAAAATATCCAGTTGTAGAAATGGATAGTGTATAAAACAGCACCTGCAAGCAGTTAAATAATGTATACAGGAATACACATAAGAATATAAGAATACATAATGACGTGAACGGGCCTTTCAGCCCATCTAACACATTTGCCAGTCTCTAATTTAAGTGCACTGGAATACACATAAGAATATAAGAATACATACTGACGCGAACGGGCCTTTCAGCCCATCTAACACATTTGCCAGTCTCTAATTTAAGTGCACTGGCATTTCCAATCCTTGGCTTAAAATGGAAATCTGAAAATATGTCCTATGGATGCCAGATGCATAAATAGGGACACCTTGCACTGTGTCTTTGTTTTCTCCAGTCTAAAGACAGTCCTGCCAGTACCAGTGTGAGAATGTGTTTGTGTCTGTACCGCCGTGATTTGTTGATCGATTGTTCCGCTGTTCTGGCAGGTTCCTGCTGAAGACCCTGCTGCAGTACCAGTCGCTGTCAGAGGGGGAGCTGCTCTCAGCCCCCAGCACCAGCTCTCACGCCCCTGCGGCCTACGCCTCAGGCCCAGCCGGGAGCGCCTCTCTCCTCGCCGGGGGCCATGGCCTGGGCCCCAGCGTCTCCGGGGGCGAAGAGGGCCCCCCCAAGAAGCCCAAGAAAGAGCGGAAGGAGCGAGGGAGAGAGAACGGGAGAGAGGAAGGTGGGCAGGGTGCAGGTCTGGAGTAGCAATTGGCCGTGGTGGTTTAGGGACAAGGCTTGTAACCAGAAGTTTGTAGGTTCAAATCCTGCATGGGGCACTGCTGTGGAACCCTTGAGGAACCTACATTACCTGAATTGCTCAAATATGGAGTGGTAAAAAAAGAAAAGGAAAATGAGCTGTGTAAGTCACTCCTGTATTAATGGATTAATTAATTAATTAATTAATTGTATTAATGTATCTAATAAATAGAGTATCTCTCTAACATCAGTCATGGTGGGCTGTATCTCATAGACTCTCTCTCTCCAGTGCTGAAGAAGGTGTCGAAGAAGAGGAAGGTGATGGAGGGTGGGGCACGCCGGCTGGTGCAGCCCATCTCCCTGGACTCCTCGGGACGTCCCGTCTTCCCCATCGTCCTGGGGGGCCTGACCGTGTACAGCCTGGGGGAGGTCAGTGTCTCACCGTCTGTAACGGGGCTTCCGATTGGAGGAAGTACTGTCAGTGGCTCTTTGAAACAGGGTTTCTGATTGGAGGAAGTGCTGTCAGAGGCTCTTGGAAACAGGGCTTCTGATTGGAGGAAGCACCCCCAGCTTGTGATTAGTCCTCTTCTAAGCTTGCTTTTGGGGAAATGAAGCTGGAACGCCCAGTGACGCTGTATCTGTGTGAAACACGACTCTGTGATTCCCGTCACTGCTCTGAACCCTCAGAACACAACTGCACTGGTACTCCTTTGGTTCTACTTACCATGGATATCACAGTTATAACTGTCATAACGGTTATTAATTCTACAGGCTTGCCTCTTCATGAATATTCATAAAAAGAGGCGATCACCAGAGCTCTACAGCAGAAACGGCGTCACCATGGCGATTAAAGATGGCTGCGAATGCGTCTCTCTCCCCAGATCATCACGGATCGAGCGCACTTCCATGACGAGAGTGCCATCTACCCGGCGGGGTTCTGCAGCACCCGCGTGTTTGCCAGTGTGAAGAGTCCCGAACAGCAGTGCTTGTACACCTGCCAGATCAAAGATGGGGGTGCTGGACCACAGGTACACACACACACACATGCACACACAAGCACCCACCCACGCACACACAAGCACCCACACACATGCACCCACCCACGCACACACACACAAGCGCCCACGCACGCGCACATACACACGCACACACACACGCGCATGCACACGCACGCACACGCACACACACGCACACGCACATGCACCCAACCATCCACACACCCACCCACGCACACACACACACACACACGCACGCACGCACCCAACCATCCACCCACATACGCACGCACACTCACGCACTCACGCACACAGGCAGGCACGCACGCACGCACCCACGCACCCACGCACCCATTAAAGCACATGCATCTTCATACTTCATACGTCCTAACAGAGGACTCTAAACACCTGGAGCATTATGGACTCATAAACAAGCTTCATCCTTCTGAGGATGTTACTTGGAAAGGAGTGAAAGAACGAAAGAGAGAGCTTGTCTCTGGTGTGTACATAAGAGTGGGATTAGACCGCTTTGTGATGTTGTCAAATGAACCCCAGCTGATGCCCTACGTCTGGGGCGAGCAGTGAGTGTAACACAGCCATGAGCGCACTCTGACCGTGTGAATGATATGAGGCGCTGTGGGTTGTCATGGAGACGCTGTGCTCGTTGCAGTTCGAGATTGTTCCCGAAGAAGACCCCCAGAACGCCATAGTGGCCGGCTCGGCCCTCGCCTGCCACACCAACCTGCTGAAAGCCATCGCAGCGATGAGGTACGTGGGCAGCACAATGCCCGTCTCTGTCCACGCTATCACATTTTTTACTGTGTACTCTTTTCCCGATATAACAAAGCTTTGTACCTTTACCAGAACATGTTATGTGGATTCACACATTATTATGGGGCGGCATGGTAATGGTTATATTATGGTATAATGGTTAGGGAACTGCTCTTGAGGTTGCAGGTTCTATTCCCAGATGGGCCACTGCTGCTGTGCCCTTTAGATGGGGACTGCATTTCACCAGCAAACACCCAGCTGTATAAATGGGTAGATGTGACCCCCTATCCTGGGGTTCTCTGTTTGGACCCCCTGTACCACCATTCTGTGTGCTGCAGTCGTCCCGTTGTTAAAAAAGCCTCATGCCTCTCCCCCATCCCAGGGGTAAACCTCTGGCCCCCATTGTCCCATCCGGAGCGGACTTTTTTGGGTTTTCCCATCCCACCATCCAGAACCTGATCCAGAGCTGCCCAGGCGCCAGGAAGTGTGGGAAGTGAGTGTCACGTCCTTTCCTGTCCCCCTTTACTTATCTACAAATACAACACATTCCTTTATCAGGGATGGTGTACAACATTAGTGATGCACTATACTCTGCACCGTACACAATTTAGCCACAAGCTAGCATTCATTGATATGACATATCAGGTAATGGAAAAATAAACTAAAAACATCAAAACTTTGTTAAAGCACAGACTGGGTCAGCAAAGACTGCACACGTTTGCCACCTGAACACAAACAGAACAGCTTGTCATGTTTTTAGCTAAATCAACCTCAGTTGCTCATGTATGTTAAACTGGAGACGTTTCGGGTCACCCCATTGATGATAACGATGATGGTGGACATACATAGTCAAAGAAGAATGACCAAAAAGGTCAAAATGCCCCGCCCCTTTCAGGATCTGAAAGACCTTTTCCTCCCCTCCTCCAGTTACCGGTGGGTGCGTTTCGAAGTGTGTCGCCCTGGCGATGGACGCTTGCCACACGCTCTGTCGGAGGACGATGCCTCCATCAACTTCGAGGCATTCCAGCGGCAACAGGGCTACGAGGACGCCGTGGCGGGGCCAGAGCTCAGCGTGGCAGGTGTGTGTGTGTGAGTGTGTGTGTGCGGGGAGGGGCAGAGCTCAGTGTGGCGTGTGTATGTGTATGTGTGCGTGTAAGAGTGTCTGAGAGAGTGTGTCTGTGGGTGTATGTGTGTGAGAGTATGTGTGTCTGTGGGTGTATGTATGTGAGAGAGTGTATGTGTGTGTGGGGGCAGAGCTCAGCATGGAAGGTATGTGTGTATGTGTGCCTGCACGTGCACGCGTGTGTGCAGGGGTGGGCAGAGCTCAGCGTGATGTGTGTGTCTGCATGTGCGTGCCACCTCCAAAGCATGTCTGCTCATTCGCTTTGGGGTTGGGTAAATGATAGTGATTGGTTAATGATGTGTCATGACTCATGAAAATGGGTGGAACCTCCATATGTTACCAGTGAAGCGCAAAAGCCTTCCTGCATCAAGCTTGGAATATCTGAAGTGTTTCTGCCTTAATGACCTGGAAAGCTGTTCTACACATTGACAACATTGATCACATTGTCTGTGTGAAAAAATACTTCCTGATATCAGTTCGTAATTTACCTGTAAAACACATGTGCCCTCTTGTTCTGCTGACTGCAATAAAACCTACAAAAATCTTTGTTAATCCTTTTTATGAATGTAAAACTCTCTAGTCTCCTTTTGCTAAACTTGAATAGAGAAAGTGTCTTAATCTTTGGATTGGTCGAAATAAGTCAGTGATTGACAGCTAGCTGTAGCTCCACCCATTTTCGGTGTCAGGATACCTTGTAATCCCTTCACCAGTTGTTTGGGGGGGGCAGCATAACCATAACGTAACTATAATGTAACCGTGACTTAACCGTGACACACTCCCTCTCTGATTTCCCCAGGACGGCCCCCACCAGTGCCCATCTCCTCCCACCCCCGCCTCCTGGGCTCTCCCACCCTACAACCTTCCTCCTCCTCTTCCTCACACTTCAGCAGTGCTTGAACCCCCGCCCCCCACCCCACCCCGGTCTCCGAGAGGAAGAGACCCCAGCAACCGACAACCAATCATGTCACTCCGCTGGCAGCCATGGTTAAAGTGGAGCGGAATGAATTGCTTGTGCATGGCTGTAAAAAACAAAGAAACAATGTTTCACGTGGGTAAAAAAGTAATTATGAGGGACCAGATAATCATGCTTTCTTGATGTAATGTTTTCTAAACTCTTCACTTCAGACAATGCTCCTAAATCAAGTAAACACCCTTTAACTGCAATGGGATAAATGGAGTGATCACGGTGCCGCCTGAAACAGCCCTTATGTGGACAGTGTGTTGAGTACGTTTCAGGACGTCCTTGTAGTTTGCCATAGAAATGAAATAGACTGTCTTGTGAGTCACTTCTTTAAAGCTCAGTTAATTAAATGTAAGTGGAACAGTAAATTGTGTTTTCAATTTGCATATTTACTGCAGTAAAACATGACTTCATATAGTGGCAACATTAGCATACAGCAGAGTGGAAGGCTAAAAGATTAATGTGGTATGTTGCAGAAAAGAACGCACCATCCCTCAGAATAAAGAAAAACTACTAAAAAATTTAAGAAAAGATTTTAATCAGACTAAAGACTGAAAATGCACACATGCACAGCAAGTTCACCATCACATTCTATTCATTGTAAATCAGACTATACAAAAGTATACACTCTTGACAGTAAACCCAGGAATATATCATTACATATATAATTTCTTATAGTTCAGTTTATCATTTGTGAGAAGTCAGAGTTGGTAGACTTATCAGTATTGATGATCTGTCCTGGTATGGAAGCTTAAAAAGGCTCCAACTTGGGAATGAAGCCAGTGATCCTATAGTGGTTCACTGAAGTACTGCACCATAGTTAAACTCATCCGGTCTTGTTTCTAGGATACAGACTAATAATACAGTTATCACTGTTGTTATTAATCCCAGGTTCCACCCAGAACTACGTCATTAGAGAGGGATCCACCCAGAGCTACATCATTAGAGAGGGATCCACCCAGAGCTACGTCATTAGAGAGGGATCCACCCAGAGCTAGTCATTAGAGAGGATCCACCCAGAGCTCCATTAGAGAGGGATCCACCCAGAGCTACATCATTAGAGAGGGATCAGAGCTATGTCATTAGAGAGGGATCCACCCAGAGCTACGTCATTAGAGAGGGATCCACCCAGAGCTACGTCATTAGAGAGGGATCCACCCAGAGCTACGTCATTAGAGAGGGATCCACCCAGAGCTACGTCATTAGAGAGGGATCCACCCAGAGCTATGTCATTAGAGAGGGATCCACCCAGAGCTAATTCCATAAAACATTTTACATTTACATTTTAGGCATTTAGCAGACACTCTTATCCAGAGCGACTTACAAAAAGTGCATTAATACATGGTAAGATTCATCTTGGTTAGTGCAAGAGATCAGTGTAGTAACTGCAATATACATCATTGTTGGCAGCTGTACACCGTACCTATAACACAGGGAAAGTTAGTTAAACATTTTTTTATATATAAACATGTATACAGTGGTAATGGTAGTTAATTAATGTACAGTTTTAATTGGTAGTGGAGTCTGAAGATGTGAGTTTTTAGTCTCTTGTGTAAGATGGCCAGTGATTCCGCGGTCCTGACTGAGAATATTATTCCATCACCGAGGGGTCAGGACAGAGAAGAGGCGAGACCATGAGTAGCGGCTGCCTGGGGCTGGGAGGGATGGGACAGTCAGTTTGCCAGAGGAGGTGGAGCGGAAGGGTCTGGCTGGGGTGTAGGGTGTAATGAGTGTCTGGAGGTAGGAGGGAGCAGTGCCGCTTGATATGCCAGCACCAGTGATTTAAATGTGATATGTGCTGCAATAGGGAGCCAGTGCAGAGAGGTGGTGGAGTGATGTGTGAACTTGGGTTGGTTGAAGACTAAACGTGCGGCGGCATTCTGCACTAGTTGCAGTGGCTTGATGGCACAGGCTGGTAAGCCTGCCAGCAAGGAATTACAGTAGTCCATATGTGAGATCACCAAAGCCTGGACCAGGAGTTGTGTGGCCTCTTGGGTGAGGAACAGGCAAATTCTCTGGATTTGTGGAGGGAGAATTGGCAGGTCCGGATGATCGCTGCGATGCGCCCCGAGAAGCACAGCTGGTCATCCAGAGTCACTCCAAGTCATAAAAGAATTGAGAAAATGGTGGAAAAAACTGTTAAATAAAGACCCTGATGTTTGTTGCCCCCGCTACGGCCAGCGGTTGGTGGTGAAGGGCGGGGCGGGGAGCTCTTGGTCGGCGCTGTAGACTGGGCAGGCCTTGAAGTCACAGGGCCAGTCCCTCCATGCATAGCGCAGGCCTGACACCACTTCCTCACACATGGCCGCGGACACCTGGACGGAGCTCCTGCCCCACTGCATGATGGGAGCCGGCAGCCATTTTGAATCGGAGCTGCAAGGCTCCTGTACCTTGGTGCAGCAGATCTGGGGTGGGAAACGAGAGGAAGTGGCACAACTGAAATCCCATCCGCTCTTCTGTTCAGTTTACGATAATGAATATTAATAAATAAATATAACTGTACAATGGCCCCACAAGATTTACCTCAAATATAGTTATCGACAGGGAGACGGAGATAGCCTGAGTGTAGAAGATGTTGATGCTGTCTTGGCTGAGCAGGACTTTGACAGGAAACGGCCCCTGAAACGACACGCCCTTCTCTCGGTAGGCCACGGCTCGTGCCCCCAGGGTCAATCTGTGGGCCACATCCTGTTTGTCACGCGGGTGGATGCTGGAATGCAGAAGAACCATGTAAGCGCTGCTCTCCAGAAGGAAGCAAACCCCAGAAAAGGGGTCTGAAGGCCTGAACGTGGTGCTGGAAATCCATCCTCTTTCTATCTCACTGTTCAACGGTCAGGCCAGAGTACACACTGACCCAGGAATGAGGTGTTTTCATTAGACACCAGAGAAAAGCCAGAAAGTCTGGGCCCAAGTACAAAATTCAAGGCACAAACTCAAAACATCCAGGCTTACTTAAAAGACAAAACAAGTGGGTCCTGAAATTCCACTTGAGCTTCCAAAGAAAGGACACACAAACACCTTCAGCAAGTTTCCAGTCAGCTGAAAAGCCACTGTTTATCCAAAGAACCAGAAATAAAGTAATACACTGAAACCAAGCCCCAGAATAATATGGTTTGCTTTATGACCTATTATTCGACAACAGAGTGATATTGCCACATTGTTAAAAAGGTAGGATTCTGAACAGGGCAGGAATGCAGTGGTACAAAGCTCTTCTGTGTCACGTCGGCTGTCTAACAGGTGTGATTGCCAAACTTGGAACACTTTTGCAGGAGTCGGCCCATGTCAAGCCTGAATTCTGTCACTATGCTGGTTCTGGTTCTGATGACAGCTGCCATCTAAAGCTCGATTTATGCTTGATCCGGCATGCATGGTGCAGAGAGCTGCGTGGATGAAATGGCGCTACTGCAACCAAAACAACAGTGTGTGTTGGGCGCAATTGGGTTTGCGTGCCGTGCACCTCTTACATTCTTTTAAACCATGCGTACAGCCCCGTGGAGGCTACATTCGATACACAGATAATGATTGGTTGCCTATCCAGATGGGGGAGGTGTTTCCAGTAGTTTACTTCACTTACAAATAAATCATCTATACTGTCACCTATTGTCCTGGAGTGTAATGACACGCACAGCTCTTTGGAGTGCAAGAACCATGAATGTCTTGGAAGTTTACAGTGACCGTTTGTGACTGAATGCCGTGGATGCTGGATAGAGCAAGCTTTGATGTTATGGTTTTAGCTGCGCATCAACACAATTACCTGCCCCAAGGTGACCCCTCGTCTGGCAGATCCAGAGCGACCGCCATGAAGGTGTTCTGCATGCGGGGGTTTGGGGAAAATCCGTATCCCGCCGTTTGGTGCCAGCGTAGCTCTGGGAAACCGTCCTTAACGGCACCCTTGAAATGCGTGCTAAGCTGGGGAAGAACCAGAACCACGACCACCAACTTAATCAATCAACTAATCAATCAATTAATTAATCAATCCTCAAAAGGTGCCATTTACGCAGTTGTCACGCAGTGCTTCACAGTCGACCTGGTGACTAGTTGTGTGTTTTCAGGCCATACTTCATCATCAAGCCTCAAGCAGGGGACAGGTGTGGATTATAGGCAGCAGGTGTGGGTTATAGGGGACAGGTGTGGATTATAGTGGACAAGTGTGGATTATAGGGGGCAAGTGTGGGTTATAGAGGATATGTGTGGATTATAGGGGGCAGATGTGGATTATAAGCAGCAGGTGTGGGTTATAGGGGACAGGAGGCTTAAAAGAGGCTTAACTTCTGAGTCTGGATTTAAAACCCGAAACAGTTTTTTCTTCCCACACAATCTTGGGAAGGTAATTCCAAAGCTTGGGAGTCCTAACACTAAAAGCTCTGCTGTCAGCTTTAACCTTTAGGGCACAGACAAATGTAACATAAACGGGGTAGGGTTAAGATAAGTCAATGCCACTTCCACAGAGGAATCGGGAAAGTAAGTTCATTATTATATATTATATTATATTAAATTCAGTAGCCGTGGAAACGAGGAGAGCGGACAGCGCTAGTGCTTGGAGAGCAAGGTTTTGTGAACTCCATAAAGGGTGTAGCTACAATATGATCAAATGTTTTTTCTCTCCAAAGCAAAACACAATGATTGGTTCAAATCTGTATGTTACTGTTAGTGTATGGTAGCACCACCCAGTTCGAGGTAAACAGGTGCAGGGGTTACCTGTACAAAGCCAAAAGGGCAAGGAGTTAATTCCTGTGCCTAACTGTGAAATGTTGCATCAGTGTCCCAAGGCAGAATTAGAAAAGTAAGTTCACTAGTCGTGGAAACAAGCAGAGGGCACAGGGTAGGGGCTGGGGTACCTGTACGAATCCAAAAGGGAAGTCTGCCGCGGTCTGCCCCCCCGAGCCCTGGTGGAAAGACGCTCTCCAGTCGTCGATCATGGCGGGGAAGCTGCAGCCGTACTTGTCGAGATGGTACTGTGTGTTATCCTCACCTGGGGCAGAAGGCCAGCGCAATATGTACACTTACATCGACAAAAACACAGCCATACGTTGAATGACCATATCAATGAAAACACCCTTAAGGCCTCAGTATACTTCAAACGAAATTGAATTTAGAGTGTTCCCACAGGCAAGATGGTGGGTTTGCGACCAAAACAAAGTGCCGCATTGGGTGTTGATCGTCACAGTGTGAGCAGGCTGCAATTGGTCAACAATTCGATTCGATTTCGTTTGAGGCGTTCGTCTGAGGTGTTTAAACGCCAAAGGTTCCACAGTTGCTTGAGCGGTCAGTTCTGCCAAAACAGCAAATTAAGCAAAATTGCCAAGCACACCAAAATTTGATTTTGTAAGATAATCAAGCAATTTAGTGACGGAAATGTGGCTGGATTTAAAAAAAAAAACTTTTTTGTTCATTCTAAGAACAAGTGTTGCGTAAGTATTGTGGTTATAGTTAATCAAGAACTGAAAGTCTTGTAAAAAAAATATATGTTTAAAAGAAGGCTTTAGGTGTGCTTGATAGTTCATAAAAACAAGGGGATTCAGTGTGCGAATTTGCTTCATAGAATGTCACCATTTTTGTCAATTTTAAAAAGCTAAAAGCGTGCTCACTGGAATCACAAGTATATAAATCAAGATTGAAAAACTAAAAACACAAAATGCATCCATGTGAAAATCCTGGGGTAAAATTTCTGGAGCAATGTTATAAAAAACTCCAAGGCACTAATTTTGTTAAAGATGAAAAAGCTCTTTATTTACTCTAAAGGATTAGAACCACTTGCCAACGAGTTGCGGCTGTACGCTGGCCTTCATTAGGGCGTGGCTGTTCACAGAAACATTTAAGGAGGGTGCTCTACTATGACTAACCTTGCAATTTCCATATCGAAGAGCAACAATGGTAGTGGATGGGAGTAGCACCCCTATACATTCCCTAATACACGTCACCACTTTGTATGCAAGCATTTTAATTTGTAGAACTTGCATTTAAAAACATGGGGAAACATTTCGGCACCCACTGGTGATGTTTGTCAGCCATATTTCTACCATGTTTTTAATATCTAGACCATTACAGAGCCCTGGCTCTACACATAGAAGCCCCCACTGGGAGCTCTCACCTTGATACCAAATGGCTCCTTGAATGGTCATATTGAGCAGAGGGTGAATCATGGCGTTCCACAGCACTGAGTTGTCCCTCTTTGGCGATGGTTCCATTTCATTTGGAGAGACAGAAAGGTAACTGGAGGACAAGACATATGAAACTTACAGTAATGTCAGGGGCGTGGATGAAACACTCACTGTCATTGCTGACACCTAGACACGGCAGACATTGGCGAGGATTAGTGATAAGCTAGCTAACACTCAGGCCAACGTCATGGTATCATGAAAGCACTGCTAACAATCTCTGATCACTGCTCGTATCTTTTGTATTTTGTTTTGAGACATGGCGGCAAACACGTCTAAAAGACAGCCAACTAGATCTTTTAATAAAATTGAACATTACATCCAAGTTAAGGAACTGAAGCGAGTGAGTGAATGAGTGAGTCAGCCAGTCAGTCCTGTTGCATTGTGGGCCGTTACCTGTTGTCCTCCTGCTCTTCCAGGCTGCACTTATGCAGGGCGCGGGGGGAAGACCAGGCCTCCACAGGGGTCCCCCCCCAGCAGGACTCCACCAGCCCCACCGGGTACCCCAGGGTCTCGTACAGGTAACGCCCAAACAGCCAGCAGACCGCCGAGAAGTTTCCCAGCAGCTCTGGCCCAGGGAGAGCAGACAAACAGCGTCCTGTCACCATGAGTCAGTCACTGCTGTCAGACAGGCTATGGCATTGCATGTGCTTATCAATGACTTATAAATATGTGACGCCATGTTAACAAAGGTGTTATAAATGTTTTGTCAAGGCTTTTGAGAACACACAGTGTATAAAGTGAGACCATAGAATGGGCTATGTGCTGGTGGTTCGATTGCGAGACTGAAAGCTGATAACATGACGGGGCGATGTTTCATAAAATGGCACCACTGTGTGAATCCAGGACAGGGACTGAGTAACACTGGTAAAAAAATCACATGAATGTGAAGGAAAGGAAAGCAGATGTCCAGAAGAGTCTGGCTCCTAAACTCTGGGTTCTCCACAGAAACTCCCTTAGAGCACCTTTACCTGTGGAGGGCAGGGACCAGGGCATCTCAACCTTGGGCAGGTCAATCAGCTCTTTCTTGCTCAGTTCCAAGGCAGCCATGAAGATTCTCACGTGAGAGAATTTGGGTGCCAGCGCAAGCTCTTCTGATGCGTTGAACACCTTGGAGAGAGGACAGCACTGTAACTGGCTGTAATTATCTTGAACTGCTGCAGCCTGGCAGCCATGAAAGGTGGCACCTCTGACTGTTGGTGTCGACTTTGGCCAGGAGTCCCCCGGGGTGATCCATGATTGGCCACAGGGATCACCCTGCCTTGTTGCTCAACAGCGACCCCCTCTGGCCAGTCGTGTGCCTGTGGTCTGCCTACGCCAGCTGTGCAGTCCTCTGGCACAGCAGATGCACAGCTTGGGTGGTGCATCGCAGAATAGAAAGACGCCGACAGGCAGACTGCATGCGTTTCGGAAAAGAGCATGCTTCCTGAAAATGACAGTGGACTTTGCGGCATTTGGATGGACCAACTATGTGTGCAATTTGCAAGTCCTATACGGAAAATTGCACACATACAGTAACACAAAAAATCAGCAGCAAAACAAAATTTCCCAGAGACAAGAAAGACTTTCTCTACTATACTGTTAGAACTGGCCATTCCAAACTGGGAGAGAGGAGAGAAAAAAAACTAGGAGTAAAAAGTTGGATAAAAACATAATAAAATGCGGCACCTTGGAAAGCAGGAAGACCATGTTACTCTGGCCCCCGCACAGCCACACATCCCCGAACAGCACGTCTGTCAGAGTGACCTGGGCGTGGGCGGGGCCTTGCTGGACGGCGGTCACGTTGTAGGGGCCGCCGGCGTTCACTGGGTCCAGAGTCACCCTCCATGTCCCTGTCAAAAGTTCCAGAGACCAGGGCACAATAACATTTAGCAGATGCTCTCATCCATACAAAGTGTAATACAAAAGTTTAGGCAACGAGCAGTAACGATTCTAAGACGGAAGTATGTGTCATTACGCAATTTACAACATATCGCTAAGTGGCCGTAGTAGGTGAAAGAGTTTGAGGGTATGGTGCTTTAGTAGCATAAGGGATTTGAGCACATAGTGCTAAATGTAGCATTGGTATCATCAAGGATATTTAACCCAGAATAAGTGCTCAGAGCTTGAGGGAAGAGTTAGTTTGCAGAGCCAAGCTGCAGTTTGAAGAGGTGCATCTTTAGCCGTGACTCGGCTGTCCTGACTGGTGGGGAGCTCACGATGAGCTGCAGCGTTCTGGATTAATCGGACCAGGGCTACCCCACAGCTCTGTAGAACACCGCTGTGGATTAAATCAACATTTGTCCTCAACTTTGATTTTAAAATAAATGCACGTGTTCCACTTTTTCCAAATTCAAACCCAATAATTCAGTGAGGAAAGCCCACAGGCTTGCATATTCCTCATTTATACTTGTTTAACAGGACATTCAGGCTTTAAGCCCAGAGTGTGGTTAGTGGCGACAGAGAAATATCCATTTCCCCTTTGTGCCTGCAGGCCACTCACCGTTTTGCACATACGCAGCTTGTTTTTTGATCTCTTGTTGCCCTGCTAAAATGACAAAGACTTTGGACCTGTCCGAGGCGTATCCCCACAGCACCGCTCTCTCCGGCGCTTTCTGCAGGACCATGTGATCGCCATAATAGGAGGCGAAGCGGAACTCTGGCCCTAAAAGAAACAAACAGCATTTGAAGAACCCTGTGACCAAGGAGATAGGGCAGGAAAGGACCATTCAAACAGGCTTTCATTGCTATATAAAGGAGGAACAATTTTAAAGAGATTTACTAATAACTTGTTTTTGGCATTGTGTATTGAATCTTAATTGCATGGAGTGAAGCTTTAGAGCAATACTATATGGCAAAGAGCTAGAAAGGACTCTAGTACTCAAAGGCAATTGCTGGAAATACTGTCTGAGGAACGTCAGCTTTGTTGAAATGTGCTGCTTGAGTCTGAGTGAATGTACTTTCACACTCGGTTCCATCTGTTACATTTTGAGCACAACTGTGTATTCTCCGACACTGTGTCTCCTGGTATTGTGTTAAAATGTCATCCTATGCAATTTAGAGACTTTGTTTTCTCCACATTTATCAAAAGAAATGAATCAAGGAATTAACACATCTGGCAGCAGAATCTTATTGCTGTATTGCCATGGGACACAATGTCCCAGGTGGACCAATTAAACACAGTGTGCAGGAAATGTTTCGCCCCTGTAGTCCTTCTGCCCATGTGGACGTCCTGTCCATAGATCAATTCTACTGCCACTCGCTTAATTCTCAACCTATTTTCGTGACACTTGGCTGGTTATAAACGTGAGAAATTTCTGCATAACATGCAGGTTACTTGATTTCCAAATTTCACAATTGTTGAGTTTCCTCAACGATTTTCCGCAGAACCTGGCTGTGAACACGGTACGAAGAGGAATTAGCCTATGAAAAACAGGCACAAAGTTGTGCAGCATGTGGCTGTACAAATAGGAGGAAACATAGAAGCAAGGCTTGTGCGTAACTTTTCACAGGTAAGTGGCTATTTCACTGTCACTTAAAGCTGACATTGAATGACCCACAGATATCGCCATGATTATAACAAAACATATAACGTTAGCTAGTTATCAAACTACTGCATGACCAACTGACTGAAAGCAATATTTACTTGATTGTCATCTAATTCGTTATCATTGGTATATTGTATTGACAAGTGTGTGTTTCTTTGTTTGTTTGTTTGTTGGGGGGATGATGAGATTAAAATAAATAGATACATCTATCATTGTTATATTGTATTGACAAGTGTGTGTTTGTTTGTTTGTTGGGGGATGATGAGATTCCCCCCAATATTCACCTTATGCTCAAAAATGTGACTATCAAGTACATATATTTCAGTCCTTGGTTAGCTGATATGAAAAATATAAATGTTTTGTTATTTGGATATCTGTCGGTCAATGTTGACTATCCATGGTTGCTTCGGCCTTGACATCCAAATACTTACGTGGCCTCTGCAACAACGATTTAGATGACTATCAAGTACATAACACACAGACATGTTTTGCAGAAAACCATTGGAAATTAGGAAATCAAATAACCTGCATATTATGCAGACATTTCTCACGTTTATAACAAGCCAAAAGTCACGAAAACTGGTTGAGAATTAAGCGAGTTAAGGTAGATTTTATCAGGTAAATCTGCATCTCTCAATACAAATGCGTTTGTTTAGACGAAGATCTTGCCCGCCCCAGTATGACGGCAGTGCAGACGTATCGCTGCAACATACAACCAGCAGGCAATGCGGTATCTCCGTATTTATATCTATGGTCCTGTCAGTATGGCTACGCCACACTTTTCGCAGAGGAGCCCGCAGCTGGTATTAATTCGGTTCGGTCGCTCGTTTTACGGATCCTCTTATTTATAACCCGCGTACACAGCGCTACATTGAAACGTAGCAACAGTTTATTTAACATTGAAATAAATGTTACAACATCATTATCAAGTGTCCCCACTGTTCTCTCTAGAAATGTTGTTTGGTGAACAAGAGCACGCACATAATATCAGCGTTAGCCTACCTATTTTTTGTCAGAGTGCCGTCAGAATTCTGCGCTCCCCAAATAATTAAAAGACAAAATACTGTACTTACAAACGGCGTTTGCGGCAGAAACAACGCAGAGGAGACTAAGCACATACCGGCCGACCATCGTTAAACCTGCACTCATTTCAAACAAGGAAGTAGGCAATGTTTTGAGCCGGCGTTCGAACGTGCCTCCAGAGCTACAGTGTCCACTCGCACTGAAAACCTGCCCGTGAGAACGACTAAAAAAAACGAATAACGTTCTTATGGAGCGATATTAGTGTATGGAAGAAAGAGTGAAACAACTTCCAAAAACAATCAAATTCAGTACACCAAAAAAATGCAGTTTTCTGAAATACATCTGGGCACTGAGCTAGGAAGAAGTAGAAAATCATGGGTTTAATCTAACTCCCTTCCAACCGACCACGCAGGAGAACGGGGACCACCTGACCTCAGAAATCTGGGCAATAAATAAATGCCTTTGCCAATGGCAGGGAAAAATGGTACAACTTGAATTGACTCGGATTTTTTTTGTAATTGATGATGTTGGTCTTCCAGAATTAAATTGGGGGATTACTGTGGAGTAACCGAGATGACTGGAAGCGACGATGGAGGGCTCGTCTGAGGACGACCTAGAGAGAGAACCGACGTTTGCCGGTCCCATACACAATAAGAACCAGGGTGGAAATTGGATCACGCTGACTGTTTTCAACTTCATGATTCACAATCAGGAGGTGTAAATCATTATGCCCACTGATTTAAATTTTGTTCATGACTCATGTAAACTCTGCTAGCTTATATTAAAAACATACATCTTGTTTGCTATGACATCCCCCACTCTGTTTAATACATTGATTAATAAATCGTATAATTTTAGTATACACCGATCAGCCACAACATTAAAACCACCTGCCTAATATTGTGTAGGTCCCCCTCTTGCCACCAAAACAGCTCTGACCCGTTGAGGCATGGACTCCACAAGACCTCTGAATGTGTCCTGTGGAATCTGGCACCAAGACGTTAGCAGCAGATCCTTTGAGTCCTGTAAGTTGCGAGGTGATGCCTCCATGGATCGGACTTGTTGGTCGGACACGGTCCACATCCCACAGATCCAACAATTTGGAGGACAAGTCAACAACTTGAACTCTTTGTCATGTTCCTCAAACCATTCCTGAACATTTTTGCAGTGTGGCAGGGCGCATTATCCTGCTGAAAGAGGCCACTACCATCAGGGAATACCATTGCCATGAAGGGGTGTACTTGGTCTGCAACAATGTTTAGGTAGGTGGTATGTGTCAAAGTAACATCCACATAAATGCCAGGACCCAAGGTTTCCAAGCAGAACATTGCCCAGAGCATCACACTGCCTCCGTCGGCTTGCCTTCTTCCCATAGTGCACCCTGATGCCATCTCTTCCCCAGGTGAACGACGCACATGCTCCCGACCATCCACATGATGTAAAAGAAAACGTGATTCATCAGCCCAGCCCACCTTCTTCCATTGCTCCATGGTCCAGTTCTGACGCTCACGTGCCCATTGTAGGGGCTTTCGGCGGTGGACAGGGGTCAGAATAGGCACTCCCCCGGTCTGCAGCTACGCAGCCCCATACCCAGCAAGCTGCAATGCACTGTTTGTTCTGACACCTTTCTATCATAGCCAGCATTAACTTTTTCAGCAATTTGTGCTACAGTAGCTCTTCTGTGGGATCGGACCAGATGGGCTAGCCTTCGCTCCCCATGCACATCAATGAGCCTTGGGCGCCCATGACCCTGTTGCCGGTTCACCGGTTGTCCTTCCTTGGTAGGTACTAACCACTGCATACCGGGAACACCCCACAAGACCTGCCTTTTGGAGATGCTCTGACCCAGTCGTCTAGCCATCACAATTTGGCCCTGCTTCCAATGCATCAACTTCAAGAACTGACTGTTCACTTGCTGCTTAATATATCCTACCCCTTGACAGGTGCCGTTGTAACGAGACGATCAATGTTATTCACTTCACCTGTCAGTGGTTTTAATGTTGTGGCTGATCGGTGCCTTTTGATGGTGTAGGAAACTACTCACTGCCAAAGTTTTTTGGTAACCTAGACTTTTTTTGTTTTAACCTCTGGCAGTTTACCACTTACCTTTGTACCATTTCATGTTATTCACTGGACTTGAACTGCTTACATTTCAGTAAAAACTGGAAAAATGGGGGTGTTCTAAATATTTTGACCGGTAGTGTATATATTTACTATACAGTGGTTTGCAAGAGGAAGAATGGCAGCATTGTTACTTCTCAAAGATATCGCCAACCGCGTTATAAGAAGGGAGCGAGTTATTAGAGATTTTGACCTCAGTTTTAAATCAGACCACTTTTTCTTTACGTCCTTCAGGGACCTTTGCTGCCCCCCATTCACAGCCTGGGCTACAGACTGCCAGGCCATGTACTTGGTTTTACTGGTAAAGCCACTGGAAAGGCTCCCAAACAGTGTCCCTGCACGCATCTGCACCTCCGCCAACCGGACCTCGATTTCGGTCTCGCTAAAATTATTTTTCTTGCAGCTCGCCATTATCAAGTAGAGGATTTGTGTTTTGATTCGAGCTCCTTTATATGCTAATGATATTAATTAGGAGAGTTTACAAGGCGGAGATCTAAACCCATTCAGCTATGCACAATTTCAAGATCATTTTTGATTTATAGATTTCACATCTGGGAGAGTGGCGTACGCATGTTTTTTTGTGCGTACGTTCAGTTTCTCTGAATCACACTTACGCACATTTCATAAATGATCTTAGATCAAATGTAGGGTAGTTTCTACGCAACTTTTTATAAATGAGGCCCCTGGTCTCTCATTTGATAGTCACATCAAAAACATTTCCAGAGTAGCCTTTTTTCACTTGAGGAATATTGCCAAAATTAGGGGCTTCCTGTCATTAATAGATGCAGAAAAATTGGTACATGCCTTTGTTACATCTAGATTAGATTATTGCAATGCATTACTGTCTGGCTGTTCCAATACCTCACTCGGGAGCCTACAACTCGTACCGAATGCTGCTGCAAGGATCCTGACTAGAACAAAGAAGTATGAGCACATTAGTCCTGTGTTAGCGTCACTTCACTGGCTTCCTATAAACTATCGTGTAGACTATTAGGTACTTCTCTTAATTTATAAGGTGTTGCATGGACTTGCACCCTCTTATTTGACGGATCTACTTCATCCCTACAACCCCCCACGTTTGCTTCGTTCACAAGATGCAAGCAACTTGGTAGTCCCTAGAATTTAAAAAAATACAGCAGGTGGCAGAGCTTTCTCCTATAGAGCTCCTTTACTGTGGAACAGTCTACCCGTCTCTGTGAAGGAGTCAGACACGGTCTCAATTTTCAAGTCTAGGTTAAAAACACATCTCTTTAGTCTCTCTTATAGTCATTAGGTGCAGATGTGGAGGGGGCGTAGCAATAGAGCCTTCTGGTGCAATTAGCTATCCTTACTGTCACCAATCATAAGTGATGATCCGCCCCTATCAGGACTGCTGATGATGTGGTGGGATGGTCTCTGAGTGCCCTCATGGCTGCGTGCTCCCTGTGCCACTCACCTAATTAGTTATGCTGCCCTAGATTACTTCTGCTGGTGCAAAAGTGTTATCACTCTACTCTTTCCCCTGATCCGGTGTGGTATTTATCATAGTCATAATTGCACCTTTCCTCTTTTCTCCCTGGCTTCGTGGCACCTGCCCGAGCTCACCTGCCCCAGAGTCAACCCCCACCCCTGCCATGTGTTAGCCGGATGCTGCTGGCCCGGACCCTAGCTGCTGGTTCCATCCCCCACCCTGCCCTGGTATCTGGAGGGATGAGGTCCACCCCACCCCTACACTTAGAATGCCCTTCCAGTGGTCTGTTAAGCCTCATGAGCCTCAAGGACTATTTGTTTTGTTTTTCTCTGTATCCCACCATTTTCCAGGAGTTCATCTCGACCGCCTTTTAAGGGGTCAGGGAATAATTTTCCAGTCTCCCACATTGGTTCCAATGGTTTTCTGTTTTTTTGATTCCCTCTGGAAAATGCCAATTGTGAAGCGCTGTGTGACAACCTGTTTGTAAATGGCGCTATACAAAAATAAAGATTGATTGATTGATAGGGGTAACGCTCCTACCTCCAGACACTCATCACACCCGACACCCCAGCGAGACCCCTCCACTCTGCCTCCTATGACAAACTGACTGTCCCATCCCTCCAGGCCCCAGGTTGCCGCTCCTCACAGTCTCGCCTCTTCTCTGTCCTGACCCCCAGTGATGGAATGATCTTCCGTACTCGGTCAGGACTGCAGGATCACTGGCCATCTTCCACAAGAGACTCAAAACCCACCTCTTCACACTCCACTACCACTGACTCTGTATATTAACTAATTGTCATAACCACTGGTTTCATGTTTAGTACTGTATTTCGTATTTGTATTTATGTATTAAAAATGTATACTATTAAAAAATATATAATAAAAAAGATTCTACTAACCTTTTCATGCAGCTACCGACAATGATGTATATTGCTGTATTACTGCACTGACCTCTTACACTAACCATGTTTAATCTTACCATGTACTGTATAAATGTACATCTTGTAAGTTGCTCTGGATCAGAGATTTAAATGTAAATGAATAGTTAGGGGTGTGCTTTCTGTGGCAACCTCACCTTCCTAGCCTCACCATGCGAAGACTCAATGTACAAAGATGAAGGAGTCTACCTACAGGAGTCCACGGAGGGAGGCAAGCTAGGGAGTGAATGCCATATAGTAAGTAACATAATGTTGTCTCTTCCAACATTACTTTTTCCACATCTAACACAATGTGCAACCTCTCTATTCCAGTCTGTGTCTTCTCTTCTAGATTTCCTAGAAGGAGAGATGCAACTCACAAGCTCAACCTCTCCAATCTAATTCACCCTCCTAGATCCACCGGTGTTGATGTCATGGTAGCAGCTGGCCTATGGAACTGCCAGTCTGCAGTCCGGAAGGCTGATTTCATCTCAGCCCAGGCCTTCTTACTCTCCCTGGAGTTCCTGGCGCTCACCAAGACATGAATCACCTCGCAGAACACGGCCACCCCTGCTGGTCTCTCCACTGCCTACACCTTCCCCCACACTCCATGACCCACAGGTAGAGGTGGAGTGACAGGCATACTGATCTTCCCCCTGTGGAGATTTGGTATCATTCCTCTTCCTCACTTCTCACCCTCCTCCTTTGAATCATGCTGTCACCGTCATTGTTCCATGTAAACTTTACATTATTGTTCTCTATCGCCCACCAGGTCCACTGGGGAGTTTCCTAGATGAGATGGATGCCTTACTCAGCTCCTTCCCTGAGGATGGCACTCCCGTCCTACTCCTCGGTGACTTCAACTGGACACCGCTCAGTCCTCCACAATTCTTCCCCCGGCTTCAATCCTTTGACTTCACCATGGCTCCACCCACAAGGCCGGCAAACAACTGGACCTGGTCTTCACCAGGAATTTCACCTCACCCAACTTTGTAGTATCTCCCCTTCATGTGTCTGACCACTGCTTTCTGTCTTTTTAATAATAATAATAATAATAATAATAATAATAATAAACAAGTTATTTCAAACAAGTATCAAACAAAGTGACATTGCAAAAAACTGTAGTACACTTTAAAAAGAGAGACCAAGAAATTGCACATCATAATAATACATGGCTAAAAAATAAGTTAAAAAAAGAGGTTTTTAGATGAAGCCAATGCGGTACAGGTTGGTTTTGAGTCCAGTTTTGAATGAGGAGAGTGTTTGAGATAGCTGGAGGTGGTTGGGCAATGTGTTCCAGAGGTGGGGGGCAACAGTGCTGAAAGAACGGTCACCTATGGTGCGGAGTCTTCTCCTGGGAATCTAGAGTTTGGGGGTGGCCTTGGACTGTGGGTGGGGGCTTGGGAATATAGTACGTCCTTCAGATAGGTGAGTGAGTGCATGTGAGTGGATGCATTTGAATGTCAGGAGGAGGATTTTGTATTGGATTCTTTGGGTTTTGGGGAGTCAGTGAAGAGATGCCAGTGTGGGGGTGATGTGTTCATGTTTTCAGACTCGCATGAGAATCCGGGCTGCACTCCAGGGTGATGAGGATATGAGAGTTCTAATATTGTTGACTTTGTTTTTGAAGAACTCAATGACGTTGTTGCACTAAGATTGGGTTGCTGTTACTTCGATTGGGGATTGGGTTGCTGGTTTTAAGAGGTGGTTAATTGTTGAGAAGAGGTGCCTAGGGTTGCCAGCATCATAGTCAGATACTTTTTGACCTACATAGGCCTTCAAGCTTACATCCAGCCGTCTTCATCTTTCGTAGCTCAGGGGTGTACCAGGGGGCAGAGTGTGAGAAGGACACAGGGCGTGTTTTGAAGGGAGCAAACTGGTTGAGTGTGACATTCCAAAGGTTATTATACGAGCAACGGATTCCTCAGCAGATAAGTCAGCTGGAGGAGAGGCTGTAGACTGAAGTTACTGGGTAAACTGCTCTGTGTCAATGGATTTAGCTCAGAACATCTTTTTTTTCAGATTAAATGTTTAATGTTCCTCAGTCTCAGCAGCTCGGAGACTGCGTATGTTGTCATGATGAAAACAGTTAAAAAGTATAAACGGCTAAGCATGGACCGCACTACCATTTGCAGTTGGACTACAGATCAGCCAGACACCCCCACCCCCGTTGGAGAACTCTGTGATGCCCAGGTGCCAAAGATACACCGCAAACTGACTGACTGATAGTGGGGGTCAGCAGAACAAGAGGCCACAGGTAGAAATTAGTTAAAGGCAAATTCTGCACAGATATTAGGATGTTTTTCTTTACACAGAGAGTTGTCAGTGCCTGGAACAGCTTACCAGGTCGGGTAGTAGAGGCAGAAACACTTGGGAAATTCAAGTCCATGCTAGATGCAGTACTAGATACTCTTTACATTAGGACATGACAAGCCTAGATGGGCTGAACAGCCTGTTCTCGTCACTATGTATTCTTTTGTTCTTATGTTCTTATATGATCATTTGTTCATCTTTATCAAGGGTATAAATATGAAATACACCTCTATAATTATTATTTGTCAACTGCTAACATCAGTGAGTACATGTTTTTATTCTAGCTCAACACTAAAACAACTGGTCTTGATTATTTGAATCAGACCTTTCTTGGATGGCAACCCCTGGTTCAAAAAACATGCTTTAAAGTGATAAGAAAAGAAGAAACTAATTTGCATTTGTCTACTTTGACTGCTAACTAGCTAGCTTCGTGTTTGCTGCTTTGGTGGCCTCTGGCATTGCCAGCGGCACCATGACCGTACCAAAACGTGAACTGACAATGAATACATTTTTTCTCATTTCACTGTATGAATATTGCGAGCAGGCAAACCACAAGTCATTGTAGGAAACTCGTCAGTGGCTGTTGTAAGACTTGTAGCTACTTGGCGAAGTTTCAGAATAGGAGGGTGTTATAGAGGTGATTACTGTGGAGTAAACAATGTCTGCCCATCACATACACGTCAAGAACCAGGGTGGAAGTTGGGTCACCCTGACTGTGCCCATCTGTGAAAATAAGAGCATGTCTGCCTGTCTGCCTTTCTTGGTCACTGCTCCCTGACTAAATGCAAACTATATTGTTCAGAAAGAATAAACATGTCATTAACCTGACACCATGACTTGAAGTTAATCTTTGAAGTTATGTTGGCATTACTGAACATTTCAAGCACGTTGTCAGCCATTCTATTAAACCATATTATTCTGTCATAAAATAGTAAAAGTAGCCGGAATTAACTTAGCTATTATTAAATAGTTAGTGTTATCTATGATCGTTTGGAAAATTGGTAGCCTAGATCACACGTAAACACATATATGTAACAATGACCACTACATATCTATCCCTTAGGCCAGGGGTCGGCAACCTGCGGCTCCGGAGCCGCATGCGGCTCTTTCAGCCTTATGTTGCGGCTCCGCGTGGTTTGGGAAAATAAATAAAAAGTATCCAATTGAATCGGGCGCAAAAGCACCCCCAAGAATTATTTTCGCGTTGCACCCCCGGTCCACGAAATAAATGAACTGGTCGCACCTTTTTTTCGCGTAGCACCCCCCACCCCCGTCGACAGAAAATGCGGCTCCCAGTGTTTTCTTTTCCGTGGAAACCGGGTCCAAATGGCTCTTTGAGTGCTACGGGTTGCCGACCCCTGCCTTAGGCCTACCTGGTGCTAGCAGTTGGCAAAAATATATACAAAGGTGTATTTCATGTTACAACCCTAGCTACTTACATACATACTAAAATTATATGATTTATAAACTGTTAACATAAGAATACATAATGACGAGAAGACGAGAATGACTAGGCTTGTCATGTCCTAATAAATATAGTAACCTAACCCTTTTAAATATAGTCAATTTTTCATTCACAGTTCTGCAATCTAGAAGTTTTACCCAATCTATATTACTTAAATTCTCTCTCATTTTATTAAAGTCAGCTTGTCTAAAATTTAAAATTCTAGAGTTAGAGGAAGCTGTTTTAACTTGCCAAAAAATATCAAAAATAACTGCACTGTGGTCACTTGCCCCTAATGGTTCTCCTACCTCTGTGCTGCAAATTCTATCAGGATTGTTACACAATACCAGATCCAGTATTGATTTCCCTCTCATAGGCTGAGTAACAGACTGTACAAAAAAGCAGTCATTGACCATATCTAAAAACTCCTCGGCCATTATTATCGTCTCTCCTTCAGCACAGGTTTGTTTTATGTTACCAAAGAGCATACTATTTATGTTACTGTCTGAAGCTGGAGGTCTATAGCATACTCCTATATTAAGGCCCTTCCAATGATCTCGCAGTAATCTAATCCAGATGTCCTCACAAGAAACGAATGAGTTAATACCTGGAATTTCCTACACATTAAGGGCCCTATTTTCATGCCAGTGATAAGCGGCGTTATGACCTAGCGCTGGCGAATTGCCAGTTTCGTCTATCGCAAACTGAATATTTCCCGCCTCCGCCGAGTTTGGCAATTTCGTGGTGCGCAATGAATGCGTTTGCATGACTATGGTTTGGGCAGTGCAATAAGGGGTGTGACAATGAAAACAGTCGGTGCTATGCAAGTTTGGTGTCAAATAATGAGTTTGCGTTAACGTCCAACTAGACCACCTCTTAACGCAAATGCTGGCGCTCTGTGCAATTTGGTGGCTTTATTGATGCGCACATATGAACATAGGGTTATCTGAAATCACATGAGAATGTTTTGTGAATATTGTGATTTTCCCCCCATGTTGAGGCAAATCGTCCAAACCATGGGTAACTTGCAAGCTGTAATCAACTAAGCTAAAAACGATTTAACCACAGCTTGTGGTTATTCAATGCACGGACATGAAAGACTGAAGTCAGCAAGCCATCCATCACTAGGTCTTCTGTTCGGCAGGCCTTGGGGCGACCTTCAGCCAGCGGACCTGCACATGGAGCGCAGTCGTGTTGTTTTATTGATATAACTTTTAAAAATGAATTATTATTATTATTATTATTATTTATGTCCGCAAATGGGGGCGTAGCGGGGAGGCTTAAGAAATTTCATTTCTGATTAATGTTTCATTTTATTTTTTAGAAAAACAATAGGTTGTGACAAATAAAAATCTATTAAATCAATTAAAACATTTCCCCATTGCCTTTGTTTCAATATCACGAGTATAATACTTTAAATGACACACATCTTTTCATGCAATGATTACCTGGTAAGCCAACCTCTAGCCCTCCGAAACCCTGTACCCTCTCCGTGGGGAGTGTAGAGGCGGCTATCTCCTCCGCTGGCGTGAGTGACAACCCTCTGGTTGACCGTGTGTCCCTTTGGCAAGAGGCAAGTTTTCTCTTGCCTCTTCGCTTCACATCATTGAACCGCTTCCTACGTTGGACCACCAGAGAATGAGGCAGTGATTATGGCTGCCACTGCCTCCCAAGCTGCCTTCACATCATTAGCCCTTGGGGGGTTCTTTGGGGTGCCATAAATCTGCACCCTAAATGACTTAGGACGATTCTGCACCTCCTGCACAAGCAAATCGCTCTCCTTTTTTGAGAAGCGCTCCTGGCGCAGACACACAAAACTGTCATCCATGTCAGGAAAGAAAAATAAAAAAAGGGTTTCGTGCTCGAGCTCTTGGCAGCTCAGAGCGTGGCCCCCATTTCTCTCTCACCCCTCTCTCAGTGCATGCCCCCTATTTCTCTCAGGTCCCTCTCTAAAAAGTCAGCAAAAACGCCGTCCTGGAGGAGGTTTTGGATCTTCCTCCAGGGAATGACCAGGTCCACTGTTTGTTTTTGGTAGACCCTGTGCCAAAATAATGTTGGTAATGTCTGGGACCCCCTGCCCCCTTTCTCCTCCTCCTTCATTAGGGTTTTCCTCCTCCAGCTCCACCTCCCCCTCCCGTCGGCTTGGAAGGTGTCCCCAAGGAGCTTAATGTTTCCTGAGCAAACAGGGAAAGGACAGGTTGATGACTCACTCCATGACGATAGGGATAGCTCACTCTTGCCCCAGTTGACCAGGGCGCCCATGGCCGCACAGAAGGCCTTCACCACCTTGGTAACAGTGGTGATGGAACGACTATCTGTGCTGACAATGGTGATGTCGTCCATGTACACCATCACCCTGAGCCGTTCCCCACGGCCATCCGGCAGTGGGTAGCCTCAGATGTTGTCATTCAGTCGGATGGCTTGAAGAAACAGTTCAAGGTAGATGACGTACAGCAGGGGTGCTAGAGGGCATCCCTGCCAGATGCCAGACCTGATGGCGAACGGGGCAGAGAGGTGTTTGTCAACCACCACTCTGCCCGAGATGTCTTCCAAACATAGCAGAAGGTGTGTTTGGAATATAAAAATTTTCTGCGCCTTCACACTCACTTAATAGTGTGATGTTGCATTTAACTCTGCATTGACGTTACTTGCATGTGAGTCAGGCAGGCATTCCCTTACTTCCACAGATAGACAGTCAGGGTGACACAACATCCACAATGGTTCTTAACATGTGTGATGGCCAGGCATTGGTCACTCCACAGTAATCTCCCCATTTAATTCTGGAACACCACCATGATCATTTAAAACAATTGTCAGTTCAAATTGTAGTATTTCACACTGTCAGCGGCAGAGTCACTTTTTACTTACTGCACAAACTTCTGAGGCCAGGTGGTCACCCATTCTCCTGTGTGATTGGTTGGAAAGGAGTTTGATAAAATCTACTTTTTCCCAGCTAAATTCCTGGATGTGTCTCAGAAAACGGAATTTTTTGGTGAACTGAATTTTAAAACTGAATTTGATTGTTTTTTTTAAGTTGAATGTAACTTTTTTGTAAAAGTTTTATGTTTGCTGTACAAGGCAACAACATTCTCATGCAATAATCAATACCATACAGGTCTGATTGATGGAGTGCTGCAGAGATGTTTGTCCTTCTACCAGGTTCTCCCATCGCTGCAGAGGAACTCTGAAGCTCTCTTAGAGTGGCCATTGGGTTCTTGGTCACCTCCCTGACCATGGCCCTTCTTGCCCGGTTACTGAGTTTGGCCAGATGGCCAGCTCTAAGAAGAGTTGTGGTGGTTCCAAACTTCTTCCGTTTCACAATGATGGAGCCCACTGTTCTCCTGGGTGCTTTCAATGCTTTAGCAATGTTTTTATACCCTTCCCCAGATCTATGCCTTAACACAATTCTATCTCGGAGGTCTATGCAGAGTTCTTAGGACTTCATGGCTTGGTTTCTACTCTGACATGCACTGCCAACTGTGGGACCTTATATAGACAGGTGTGTGCCTTTCCAAATCATGTCCAATCAATTTAATTTACCACAGGTGGACTAGAATCAAGTTGCAGAAACATCTCAAGCAGTATCAGTGGAAACAAAATGCACCTCAGCTCACTTTTCGGTGTCATATCAAAGGGTGTGCACACTTGTGTACATATGATATTTTACATTTAGATTTTTAATAAATTAGCACAAATGTCTAAAAACCTGTTTTCACTTTGTCATTATGGGCTATTTTGTGTAGAATTTTGAGACAAAAAATGAACTTAATCTATTGTAGAATAAGTCTGTAACGCAATGAAACGTGGAGAGGGTGAAAGGGGTGTGCAGACTTTCTGGCTTGACTGTATATATATATACAAAAAACAAACAAAAAACCCCCTTAAAAAACATTAAAACAGTAAATGTAGGGAATTGAGGCTAATCCAATTGGTTTTGTATAGTAACCAGATTACTAGGAAAAAGTCTAGGAATGGACCCCATATTTCCCTGAATCTTGAGTAATTTTCCCTTACACAGTATGATATCTTTTCTGGGGTGCAATATGACAATCTCATTGAACCACTGTTTAGAGGAAGGAGCATGTTCAGATTTCCATTTTGTGAAGATACATTTTTCCCAGCTGTAGCAGCCAAAAGTATGAAGTAGTTATTCAGTCTGATATTTAATAATGTTACGTCCCCAAGGAGCCATATTCTAGGATCATCTGAAACATAATATGTCTGTTGTCACTTTTATAATGTTTTTTCTAATTGAGGACAATTCCATAACATATGCAATAAGTCCCCAGTTTTTACTTTACATCTAGGAGATGTATCTGTTATTTCATTGTTAAGTATGTGTAGTATATACGGGGTCCTGAGCAATATATTCAATTCAAATCAAATGTTGCACTTTGGGGGTATTCAATTTTTTTTTCATGAAATGAATGAATTTGGGATCAAAATTCATATTTTTCAAAACTTGTAGTACACATTTTACATCTCTTAACAAGACCATTGATTCCCCTTACATTCCATGTAACACTGGTCAACGGCAGTGTCATATCATTGATCAAATGAAATCTCGTCTCAGATATCCCAAAGATATTGTCAAACCCCAACCCTAAAGGAATCGCTTTGTAATGAGGGTTCATCTCTCTTTATCTAAAAAGTAAATTACTTCCTGAGGCGTTTGGAAAAACCTCCCTGACCCATTGATGGACACTCGCAACTTGGCAGGGAAAAGTAAGGCGTATTTCAGTCCTCTCTCTTGTAGCCATTTTTTCACCACGTCGAACACTCTCCATTGTTTCTGTATCTCGATAGGGTAGTCGGGAAAAAAAGAAAATGATTATTTTTTCAAAATAAACCTCCTTCTGTTGTGCCACCAAAAGTACGAATGTTTCTTTGTCCTGATAATTAAGGAATTTGACAATGAATTGTCGTGGCCTATCTGAACGTCGGACACCTATGCAATGACTTCTCTCCAGCGGAATGGATTCAGGAAAATTCTCAGAACCCAGCACTTTTGGAATGAGATCGGAAACAAATGCCACTGCGTCCCGTCCCTCTGATTCAGGTACATTTATAATGTGGAGATTAGATCGTCTGGATCTTGCCTCCAAATCCACAATCTTCTCTTTTAGATAACTAATCTTTCTCAAATTTTCAGTGTGTTTGTGAGTGTCAGTCAAATTGTCCTTGATAGCGCTAACTCTCCGTTCCATTTCAGTTACCTGCTCTGTCAGCATTGATAAGGATGTTTGAATACTAGAGTTTAGTTTGAATGTAAAATGTTGTTATCGATGAGTTTAGCTATGTCCTCTTTGCTCTCCTGTATTCCCTTCCATAGCATTTCCAGAGAAATGTCTTCTTCATGTGGGTTCTCGTCCGCCATTTTCGATCTCTTTGTTAGCTTGTTGGCTAGGTTTCCTTTGAGGCAAAAACACTTTTCTAGGTCTCGAGTTTCGACTTGGCATATACCCAAACACCTCACAATATTTAAATTGCCATTAATTATTCTAACTGTGATTGATAAATGTTGAATAAAAGGCAAATATGATAGCACACCGAAGAATCCGAATTTTTTCAAGTGCATCTAAATTGAATATTTAAAAGTTGAATGTAATAATCATTCAATTAAATTACAAACCATTAGTTTCAACTTCATATTGTCAATGTTTGCATACAATTATGAAATTCAAGTCTTATAAATTCAATATGATGTAGGCTAATTCAAATTAAATTTGTGGTGGCACTAATATCGCTCCATATACAGTATTCTCATTTTGAATAGGAATCAACAGATACTGAGAAAAGAAGATCGCTCACGGGATTGGCGCGAATATGATGTGTTATCCACAAATTGTAGTCCATCTGGGAATTTACTGCAAGTGTTGAGACGCTCTTAATGTATTAAAGATCTGCCCTTTAGGAGCTGAACAGCATGTTTATTCAAACTGTTTTAGCGTTGTTGCTATCTTTAAATGTCTCTGGAATTTACCTGTGAAAAGGTCTTGCATCACAACTGCATCAATGAAACATAGTTAATACTGTTAATAAACACGTTTTAATTTATGAGACACTTTTCTCATTCTCAAACTGAACTATACAAGCATAGTTCAGTATTACCGTCCAATTATGTACTCTCACACTATCGTAGTGAAAGCAAGTCTCATAACTTGATCTTCGCGAGCAATGTTTTGAGCAGACAAGCTACTGTGCAGGGAAAAAACCCATACAAGCCTGGGCAGCTTTGCACTGACAATAGCCTATGGTAGGAAGCCTGCTCCCTAATTAGCCTGTATACATCATGGCACAAAAAACTGAATCAATCGAGCGGCAGAAAGGAAATGGAGAAAATCCAAATCCCCTGTAGCTCTGTCTGATTTCCACACACTCCTGGCTTCCTTCTCCTCTAACCTCTCCTCTGCTAAGTCTGCTAAGTCATTTTTCCTTTCTAAGATTCAATCTTCTGCTTCCAACCCACGTAAACTCTATTCTACATTTTCCTCTCTCCTCACCCCTCCTCCTCCCCCAACCCCCTCCTCTCTAACCGCCGATGACTTCTCATCCTTCTTTCACGAGAAGGTTGATGTAATTCGCAACTCCTTCCCCCTAACCTCTCCCTCTCCCATCTCGCTACCTAAACCTCCCACCCCTCTGTCCTCCTTCTCGCCCCTTCCTGACTCAGACATCCTTCAACTTGTTCTCTCTCACCGTCCCACCACCTGCCCTCTTGATCCCATTCCTTCCCCCCTCTTCCAGTCCATTGCTATGGAAATCCTCCCCTTTGTCTCCAATGTCATTAACTCCTCTCTTTCCTCTGGCCCTGTCCCCTCCTCCCTCAAATGCGCTCATGTTGTCCCCCTCCTCAAAAAACCCTCTCTGAATCCTGCTGTCATCTCTAACTACTGACCTGTCTCTCTCCTCCCATTCCTTTCCAAAACATTAGAGCGGGCTGTCTATAATCAACTGTCCGCTCATCTCTTACAGAACGACCTGCTTGATCCCAACCAATCTGGGTTCAGAGCAGGCCACTCCACAGAGACTGCTCTCCTTGCAGTCACTGAGGCTCTTCATGTGGCTAAGTCCCGATCCCTTAGCTCCGTCCTCCTCCTCCTCGACCTGTCGGCGGCATTCGACACCGTGGACCACCGGATCCTGCTCTCATCTCTCGTCGAGATGGGAATCTCTGGATCTGCGTTGACATGGTTTGAGTCCTACCTGGCTGACTGGTCCTACCAGGTGGCCTGGAGAGGATCCCTCTCCTCTCCCCACACCCTCTCTACCGAGTCCCCGCAGGGCTCGGTGCTAGGCCCCGTCCTATTTTCTCTGTACACCAAGTCACTTGGCTCTGTTATTTCTGCTCATGATTTTTCCTATCACTGTTATGCTGATGACACTCAACTGTTTCTCTCCTTCCCTCCATCTGATACCCAGGTCCCGGCACGGATCTCTGCATGCCTGGCTGACATCTCCGCATGGATGTCCACCCACCACCTGAAGCTGAACCTGGGGAAGACAGATCTGCTCTTCCTCCCAGCGAAGGGCTCCCCGATGATTGATGCGCCAATCACCGTGGAAGGCTCCATAGTGTCTCCGTCTCAGTCTGCCAGGAGTCTTGGGGTAACCCTGGACAACCAGCTGTGCTTTTCGAGCCATATTGCAGCGATCACTCGGACCTGCCGTTTCTCCCTCCACAACATCCGGAGGATCCGACTGTTCCTCACCCAAGAGGCCACTCAACTCCTGGTCCAGGCCCTGGTGATCTCACGTCTGGACTACTGCAATTCCTTGCTGGCAGGCCTTCTGGCCTGTGCCATCAAGCCACTGCAACTAGTCCAGAACGCTGCTGCTCGCCTGGTGTTCAACCAGCCGAAGTTCACCCACGTCACCCCTCTACTCTCCTCTCTGCACTGGCTCCCCATCGCAGCACGCATCAGATTCAAGTCACTGGTGCTTGCTTTTCAAGCGGCCAGAGGTACTGCCCCCCCATACCTCCAGTCACTCATCACTCCCTACACCCCGCCCAGACCCCTCCGCTCCGCCTCCGCTGGCAAACTGACTGCCCCATCCCTCCGGGCGCCTGGCAGCCGCTCCTCGCGGTCTCGCCTCTTCTCTGTCCTGGTCTCTCGCTGGTGGAACGACCTCCCGCAATCGGTCAGGACTGCGGAATCACTTCCAATCTTCCGCAAGAGACTCAAAACCCACCTCTTCAGACTCCACTACCACTGAACACTGTCCATCTAGTCAATCTGTCATCACCACTGTTTACTTGTTCTACACTGTTTAAAAAAAAACAAAAACAAAAAAAAACCCACTAACCTTTTCTTTCCCAGTGTATCAGGTATGATACGCAGACGCCTGCAACTATGTCTATTGCTGTTTTACTGCACTGATCTTGTGTGCTAACTATGATTGTTCTTACCTTGTATTAATGCACATCTTGTAAGTCGCTGTGGATAAGAACGTCTGCTAAATGCTTAAAATGTAAAATGTAAAATGTAATGTGAATCAAAGCTGAAGCAGTGAATGGTTTCAAAGCAATTTATTTGTATTCTTCCAGAGAAAACAAAAATATCCCAAAATGCTAAAGTACTGGCTAACATATGCACATGCTTGTATAAGAGAGGAGAACGCTTCTCTTGTGATTAGTCAACTTTAGAAAGCTCATGACTTTTTTTTTTTGCCAAAACTATTATTTGAAGGATTTATTTCGCAGGATTGCTTAACACATTAAAATGAAACCCTTGTGCTCAATTCAAATAACTTCTCTTGCACAGTAGAGGACTGTTCAACAAGTTGAGGATTACATTCAGGATTACAGAAATCCAGCCATTTACATGTGAAATAAAACAAAATGTAAACACTTGACAATTCAGCCAAGGATATTCATGTATCTCCTTGTAGTGCAATTTTACATTAATAAAGTGTCAAAAATAATAAGTAAACAGGTCTGTTAGACTGTAGAGTGAATTTGGCCAGTGATCCCTCTCTGTGATTCACTGAAGTATTGCACCCCACATAATTTCACACATCTATGGGGTGTTTAACATCGCAACCTTTGACCTCACTGGAGCCTGGCCTTCAAGACGGTGTAGCTGAATTAGCTGCAGGATCTTCCGTCCCCGGATCTTCTGGATCTTGGCAATTCCATATGGAGTGGAAAAAACTGTTCAATAAAGACCCTGATGTTTGTTGCCCCGCTACGGCCAGCGGTTGGCAGTGAAGGGCGGGGCGGGCAGCTCTCGGTCGGCGCTGTAGACTGGGCAGGCCTTGAAGTCACAGGGCCAGTCCCTCCATGCATAGCGCAGGCCTGACACCACTTCCTCACACATGGCCGTGGACACCTGGATGTAGCTCGTGCCCCACTGCATGATGGGAGCCGGCAGCCATTTTGAATCGGAGCCACAAGGCTCCTGTACCTTGGTGCAGCAGATCTGGGGTGGGAAATGAGAGGAAGTGGCACATCCTCTCTTCTGTTCAGTTTACGATAATGAATGTTACTTTATACAGGTAGTGGCCAAAAATGTTGAAAGGCCAATATGATACGATTATGGTGTTCTGCTCTGTAGAGATCTCAACAGACTTCTTGATGAAACTGTCTGCCCTAGATTTAAATTAGCAGTCAATTGATTTAGAGTTGCTTGTCCATTTAACTTTGCACCTCAAACTAATGCACAGACATCACAACCCAGTAGTATGCGCTTCTGACCAGTTGCCCTTTGCTGATGTCTTTCCCTCAGAGTTCCATGCTGACCTCACCATAGACACTGTTCCTCATGAAACATCACAAAGTCTTCATCACTGAAGCTCCTGCCAAATGTGCCCCAACAATCACCCCTCTTTCAAAGTCACTGTGGCCTTATCTTATAGTCATGCTAGCCATAATTATGCAACCAGGCCTGCCCAGTATTTTTGTACACAACCCTGAGCATGCTGGGATGTTAATTGCTTAATTAACTCAGGAACAACACCTGTGTGGAAGCACCTGCTTTCAATATACTTTGTATCCCTCATTTACCCAACTGTTTCTACCTTTTTGGCCACTACCTGTATATACTGTAACTGTGTAAGATGGCAACATAAGATTTACCTCAAATATAGTTATCGACGGGGAGACGGAGATAGCCTGAGTGTAGAAGATGTTGATGCCGTTTCGGCTGAGCAGGACTTTGACAGGAAACGGCCCCTGGAACGACACGCCCTTCTCTCCGTAGGCCACGGCTCGCGCCCCCAGGGTCAGTCTGTGGGCCACGTCTTGTTTGTCACGCGGGTGGATGCTGGAACACACAACCCTGCACTTACAGAGGACCCATGTCTCCAAACAAGGCCAGCCCAGGGAGAGCCTTTGGCTGGACATACATTTTGTATTGAATCATTTGTTATTCAGCAGTGTTGAATTCACCTGGGACAACTCCTGCAAATCCCTCTCTTCCTATAGTAATGAGTGTTAAAGTGATAAATAAATAAACGGTAACACTGGTGTAAATGACAGAGTGGTGTAGGAGTGAATCATTTGGGTGGAGACGCAGCAAGTTGCAGACTACATGTACATGATTGTGAGAGAGTGAGCGAATACCAGGTGGTACACACACTCATAAAAGCGATAAACTATAAAAGATTTTTCAGGATCAGTTCTGTCAGCTGAAAAAGGGGGCACAGGTGGAAACTAGTTAAAGGTAAATTCCAGACTGACATCAGGAAGTATGTTTTTACACAGAGTTGTCAAGGCCTGAAACAGCTTGCCAGATCATGTAGTAGAGGCAAAAACAGGCTTGACGCAGTGCTGGATACTCTAGTCTGCAGGCAAATGATGAGCCTAGATGGACTTAATGACCTGGTATCATCATTATATACTAAATCTTAATAAAATATGTTTTGCCTGTGAAATTATTCTAAGCCACATATCAGACCTGTTTGAGTCTATCTGGGCTCAGCTGGTTTTTAACCATATCCCATGTCCTATCCCGTGTCCCTCACCTGCCCCAAGGTGACCCCTCGTCCGGCAGGTCCAGAGCGACCGCCATGAAGGTGTTCTTCATGCGGGGGTTTGGGGCAAAGCCGTATCCTGCCGTCTGGTTCCACCGCAGGTTTGGAAACCCCTTGCTCTGTGAGCCCTTCTGATTTGTAGAGAGCTGGGGAGAACCAGAACCACGACCTCCACATTAAAAGGGGGAAGCGTGCAGATGAGGGGTCACAGATTACACCCACAGGTAAATACAGGCTAACATATCCTCTGGGATCTACTTTCAATCACTTAAGTACTTAATTAGTTTTTCTCCTAGAAAACACAACATTAATTTCAAGCTAGAGCTTGAAATGCATGTTAAACAGTGGCGGGTCGTGCATTTCACACCTAGGCCTTCAGTAGTGCTCCGTCTGAATCAATCCACCCCTCAATAACTATTTTATGGCTATAAAAGCCATCTTATTGTTATGTTTTGAGTGTCTGTTCGGTTTGTTTTTGCACTTTGTTTATTTATCTTTCTTCAGTCATGTTTCATTCTCACTTCGGGAAATTCTATGTTTCGGTTTTTCCGTCTTCGTTTCTAATCTCGTTTTACTTCCTTCTTACTTTCTAATTACACTTTAGTTAGATGTATATAGTACTAACCAACTAATCTACTAACATTAGGGATTTAGATTAAGTTACTAACACTACTAATCACTAATTATCTCACGCTTCTAACTATCTCTGTACGCTTCTCACGTTCCGCTTTATTCGCACGCAGATTTCTTTATGCGTTCCTCTTCCTCCCTAAAAAACCGAAACATAGAATTTCCCGAAGTGCATGACAAGACAAGGAGAGGAACTCGAACAGGAACAATGACAGACGGGGAACAGAACGAGAATGAAACATGACTGAAGAAAGATAAATAAACAAAGTGCAAAAACAAACCGAACAGTCACCCGTTGCCGTTGCATCGCAGATAGATAGAACTCGTGTATCCAGAATAAATGCCTTTACTGAAGAAACAAACCCGGGGTGCTACAGCTGCGACACACATAAAAAAAGCATCAATAATAACCTCATAAAATTGCAATATTATTTAGGAAAATAGCAACATTTTACTCACCAAAAATCCTTATTATTTGTACACAAAATCTATCCTCCTTTCTTTCCTCAAAAAGAGTTCAATTACTCTGTTGTATAGATTATCCGTGTGTTTCAGTTCCATCAAGAAGTCCTTTTCTATCGCCATCGAAGCTAATGCTGAAAGTCGAGCCTGCCCTGTCGTATTTCTGGCATAAGTTTTAATTCGCTTTAGGGCTGAAAATGCGCTGCTTCCAGACGTGTATTTTCATATTAAAGCATTTAACCAATCACATTACATCATAGTCAGACACTCTCTGACTATCCAATCAAAGGGTGTGAATACGCTGACGTCACCTAGGCCTTCTAGAAGGCCTTCGTGTCCCCAACTCAAAATCTGATTGGTTGAAGCAACAGTTTGATCAACACTTATTTTATGCTACAGGGCCTGCAGAACTGATTGTGAAGGCCTCCAGGCAGATTTATTTGACCCTGGCAACAAATGATGGCTGAAATGTGATTGGTTAAATGCTTTAATATGAAAATACACGTCTGGAAGGGGAAAAGCTATGAAAGGAAGCGGACAGACCATTTGGAATTATTTAATAAGTATTCATGGAAAAAATATAATTAACATCAGTCTGTGATTCAGATATTTTTTAGGCCAGCAGAGAAGGCCTTGCAGGCCCTGACGGCCCACCACTGATGTTAAATGACAACCAGAAAGTAAACCACTGCGCATTTATTAGAGAATAGAACCAGGTACCCTTTAAACCAGTTACTACCCATTAGCCTTCACACCCATGCAGGTGGGAAATGAGGCTAACGAGCTAGGGGGTTACCTGTACAAATCCAAAAAGTGTGAGAAGTTAATTAACTGGAATGCTACATCAGTGCGATCTCCACGGCGGAATCAGAAAAGTAAGTTCAGTAGTAATGGAAACAAGGAGAGGGCACAGGGTAGGGGCTGGGGTACCTGTACGAATCCAAAAGGGAAGTCCGCTGCGGTCTGCCCCCCCGAACCCTGGTGGAAAGACGCTCTCCAGTCGTCGATCATGGCAGGAAGCTGCAGCCGTACTTGTCAAGATGGTACTGTGTGTTTGACTCACCTGGGGCAGAAGCCAATATGCAGTAATTTATGGTCCTAATAGATCTGATGTAACGACCGTAGAATGAACGGATCAAACAAACCATCGGCTCCTAAGCTGATAAAGACAACAACAACCTCAATTCTGCCCCAACAGAAAATTAAGCAAAATCGGCAACCATGACATCAGCAGGATTTCGATTTTATGTCCTTGGTCCTTTTTTGCCCATTCTAAGAAAAGGAAGTGTAGGTATTGTGGTTATAGTTAATCAACAACTAAAGAAAACTCCTGGCTACAATCAGAGCCATGGTTCTACCCATAGAAGCCCCCACTGGGAGCTCTCACCTTGATACCAAATGGCTCCTTGAATGGTCATATTGAGCAGAGGGTGAATCATGGCGTTCCACAGCACTGAGTTGCTCCACACAACCCCAAGCAGAGGCCTAGTATAATTACTATAATGAGCACAGGAGAGACACACACTGTTAGTGCTGACACCTACAGGCAGGGTGACAGCCGGCAGCAGACACAATACTTTAATCAGACGGGATACATTCCCTTGGAGCAAAACCAACTTTCCTCAGTGTGTTGAATTGCTGTATATATGCGGTTTAACTAGGCAAAGGACTGCGTTGGTAGAGTGGCAAAAGGAAATGGAAAAGTGTCTACTCCCATTTTTTCCTCTCTAAAGAAACATTTTTATCCCCAATTATGTATTTTCTCCCAATATGGAATGCTGAATCGTATCCATAGGACCATCTCATAGCCATGTCTTCCTCTGTCATGTCAGGAGACCGCAGGGCCGCCGCTTCTTTTGACTGCGCAGTCCAGCAGCTGAGCTGCGCAGTCGATGTATCAGAGGAGCACGCTTGCATGTGCCTGATCGACCAGTCGCCGCTCATACGTGATGAGGCGTGGAGGTCCCTGCAGAACGAAGCCATCCCTCCCTGATTGAAAATATGCACCGCCCCGCAGGGCTGCCAGACACAGCTGGCACAGGTACGGTCAGGATTCAATCCCAGAGCGTCGGGCGTGTCACTGCAATGAGTACCAGGGTTGAGCCACTCAACGGCCCTGACGGCTGCTCAACCCCACACCACAGCACACGTCAGTTGGTTAGTCCCGTGTTGTATTTATTGATGATTCCTCCCCCACATTTTGCCTAATTTAAAAATGACACCAGATTAATTCCCTGACAATGAGCAGGTTAATGATGCAGCTTGTAACACATGAATCAGTGAGTAAGTGAGTCAGTGAGTGAGTGAGTCAGTCAGTCAGTCCTGTTGCATTGTGGGCCGTTACCTGTTGTCCTCCTGCTCTTCCAGGCTGCACTTCTGCAGGGCGCGGGGGGAAGACCAGGCCTCCACAGGGGTCCCCCCCCAGCAGGACTCCACCAGCCCCACTGGGTACCCCAGGGTCTCGTACAGGTTACGCCCGAACAGCCAGCAGACCGCTGAGAAGTAGGTGAACTCTTTGCCTCCCAGCAACTCTGTTCCAGGGAGAGCAGACACACAGTATCCTGTCACAATCCACCACTCATCCTCACTGCCAGACAGCAGTGGGGTCAGGCTTATCGGACACCAGGCCCAGCTTTGGGTCCCATCATCTCATCTAGGAAGCTCCCCAGTGGACCTGGTGGATGATACAATGATCTACAATTTACATGAGACTGAGTCTCCTGGAGTTTGGGTGCTAGAGGACAGTAAAATGGGGGAAGTTTTAAATTGCAGTACATGGTTATGGGTTTATTTTTTCCGATCACACACATACAGACAGAATGGGTATACACATCTAAAAGCAGGTCTAAGAAGCATGTTTGTTTTATGAGATTTGAAGATGGTGATAGGGAGGGAACAGGAACACCTGACAGCAGCCAAAAGGGAGGCATAGCCCTCTCTACTCCTCCCTCCACCTCTCCCAGTGTCACAAGGCTGTATATAATCAACTGTCTGTCTATCTCCTACAGAATGACCTGCTTGATTGCAACCAATCAGGCTTCAAGGTGGGTCACTCTACTGAAACTGCTCTGCTCGTGGTCACTGAGGCTCTCCACTCGGTGTGAACACTCAATCACTCAGCTCCGTCCTCCTCCTGCTTGACTTATTGGCTACATTTGACACCACTGACCACCAAATCCTGCTCTCATCTCTCGCCGAGATGGGAATCTCTGGATCTGCACTGGCATAGATTGAATCGTACCTGGCTGACCGGTCCTACCAGGTGGCCTGGAGAAGATCCCTCTCTTCTCCCCACACCCTCTCTCCGGAGTCTCGTCTGGACTACTGAAATTCCTTGCTGGCAGGCCTGCCGGCCTGTGCCATCAAGCCTCTGCAACTAGTGCTGAATGCTGCCGCATGCCTAGTTTTCAACCTACCCAAGTTCATGCATCTCACCCCACTACTCACCTCTCTGCACAGGCTCCCTATTGCAGCACGCATCAAATTTAAATCACTGGTACTGGCATATCATGCCACTAGAGGAACCACTCCCTCCTACAGCCAGACACTCATCACACCCTACACCCCAGCCAGACCCCTCTGCTCTCCCTCCTCTGGCAAACGGACTGTTCCTTCCCTTCGGGCGCCCGGCAGCCATTCCTCGCGGTCTCGCCTCTTCTCTGTCCTGACCCCCGGTGGTGGAATGACCTTCCGTACTCTGTCAGGACTGCAGAATCACTGGCCATCTTCCGCAAGAGACTAAAAATCTTCAGACTCCACTACCACTGATTCTATACATTAATGAACTGCTATCACCACTGTTTACATGTTTAAGGCGTGATGCTAAGGAGAGACGGCTTCATGGAACTGCGCATGCAATTAGCTCGGTTCAGTGAGTAAAGTGAAGGCTTGAATAACACATTCAGCATCGGAGGAACCACGAGGGATTCAGGAATATTCCATTGAATTTTGTAAGGGTTTCTTTGCAAGGATTAAAGCCCCGCTTCTTGCTTGTTTGAACTATTCTTACACGCAAGGCGGATTGTCTCCCACACAGAGGGAGGGATTGATCTCTTTGCTATTGAAACAGGATGCTAATGGACAAGGCAAGGATCCTGTATATATATTTTTTAAATGGACACCTTTGAATTTATTCTGCTGTGATACACGCATCATATCCAAATGTATGGCTCTAAGAATGAATAAGGTGATTGGTCACATCATACAAACAGAACAATCTGGTTTTATTGTCGGTAGATACATTGGGGATAATATTCAACATGTTTTAGAAACTATTGATTACTACGAGAAGGAATTAACGGAGGGTTACTGTTTGTGGCTGACTTTAGAGGGCCTTTGATAAAATAAGGTGGGATTATATCTACAGATGTCTTCAAAATTCTAATTTAGCTTTTTCCTTCATTCAATGGTTTGATGTCCTATATAAAACCCCCCCGAAGAACAGTAACCAACAATGGATATCTATCCGAGAGCTTTGAGTTGTTGCGGGGTGTTAGACAAGGTTTTCCTCTTTCACCGCATCTTTTTATTACTGCCATAGAAACGTTAGCTAATTGAATTAGAAATAACAATAACATTTTAGGATTAAACATCAATGGATTTAAAACAGAAAAATCATTATATGCTGATGATACAACTTTTTTATACAACCTAAACAAACAGTACTGGCTCTTATTGAACACCCAAATTATTTTTCTGTTATATCCGGTTTGAGACTGAACTACGATAAATGCACAAATCTTAAGTATAGGTACTCTAAAATACTCCTATACACAGCTGCTCTCCTCTGCTCCAGTAACACGGAATTGTGGTCCTGTGAATATGCTTGGGATTGCTATACCAGAAAAAATGTCGGTGAAAGTTAACTTTGTCAAAAAAATTATGAAGATTGAAAAGATACTTTTGCCCTGGCATGGGAAATTACTGTCTCTTTATGGCAGAGTGACCTTAATTAACACCTTAGTTGTGTCTCAATTATTTTAATCCCTGCCTTCACCTGACCAGGGGTTTCATAAACAATATGAGGCTAACATTTTTACATTTTAATGGAATGGTAAACCTGAAAGAATAAAGTGGAAATGTATTTCTAATTCTCATGATAGAGGTGGGCTTAACCTAACTAATATTTAAGTTCTGGATCAATCATTGAAAGCCTCATGGATTGAGAAACTATATCTAAATAGGACTGCATGATGGACATACTGCAAAATTTTAGAAAGCCTTCAACCATTTTTCAAAACAAGTCAAGCTTCCTTTTATTCAGCTGGAAGCTATACACTTATCATGATTTACTAAGGAGCTTTTAAAGAATGTCTCAATCTTTACAAATAAATAAATAATAGCATGGTTGCAATTCCAATACCATCCACCTGAAAGGCCAATTGGGATCTTAAGTCAGACGTTATGGTTCAATTCAAACATACTGTTAAAGAGAAAACCTTTATTTTGGTTGACCTATATTAAAAAAGGAATTATATTTATGAATGATCTGATTGATTTAAATGGGTGTTTTTACAACTTCAAAACGTGTGACGTATTTGGGAAATTGTACACCTTGCATCAATACAACCAACTTCTGGTAGCAATTCCTGTTAAATGGAAAAAAGGGAACAATGAATAAAGAAAAACTGTTTGCAGGCCACACATTTTAAGGAAGTAAAATAAATAAATCAGTGTATTTCTTTCTTGCATGGTAGGAATTTAAGTGTTGTTCCTCACAAGTTTTGTAACTTCTGGGAGGAACAATGTCGCCATGGCCAGCGTCGGACATTGAAACCACCAGACCACGTGGGAGGCTCACCTACTAACTTTTCTACTCCCATAGAATACTCCTGTCTTATGTTTTAGGAAGAGCAAAGGTCCCAGCACCGATCCCTACGGGACACCACTGCCCACAGCAGCGAGGTCAGATACGACCCCACATACTGTTACTCTTTGTATTCACCCTGCAGCCAATTATGAACCCACTCTGAAACAACTCCTGCAATTCCTACTGAGTTCATTTTAGCAATGAGCCTCTCACGTGGTACCTTGTCAATTGCTTTCTGAAAGTCCAAATATATAATATCATAAGTCTGGTTCAGGTCAACACACTTTGTAGCTTCTTCAAAAAAGTCCAGGGGTTTGTTAGGCATGACCTACCTTTGAGAACACCATGTTGGCTCTCCCATGAGATGAGAGGAATAGCTTTACCAAAAAATGCCAAATATTAAGTCGATATGAGGGCTGGGAATTAATAAAGTAGCAATGAGGACATAGGATAGGGATAGATGTTTGCTTCTTGCTTTGTTGTTTTTTTTTTTTGTTTTGTTAACTTTGTTGTTCCCATGTATCTGTGCTTTGGTTGTTAGTTTTCTTGCTGTGTTTTGTATTTATTTATTTATTCTTTTTTTTTTTTTGCATTCAGACTTGTCATGTTTATCTTCGATTTAAAACTGATTGTTTGGTTGCCATGCCTGACAGGAATGGCACGAGGCACGACTGCCATAAAGAAAATGAAGAAACATTCAAAACTAGTAAGGGTCTGTGGGCTCTCTTCACACACGTCCTTTAAGCATGAAAACACCTTTACCTGCAGAGGGGACGGACCAGGGCACCTCCACCCTTGGAAGATCTGTTAGCGCTTGGTCGCTCATTTCTAAGGCGGCCATGAAGATTCGCACCTGAGGGAATTTTGGTGCCAGGGAAAGCTCCTCGGAAGCATTGAACACCTGAGGGAGAGATGACAGCACTCCTATTGGCTTACCTCAGTAGTGTCGAGTGCTGACCGAAGGCCGGCCTTGGTCGAAACGTTTTCCTGATATATGCATGGAGTAGCGGCATGGCTCCATACAGCCTTTTGGTCTCACAAGTATGAATATTGGTAGAATTAAGACTGCAAGAAATTTTAATCTTTTTAATTTGGGCTGCCATCCGATGTTAGCTTTTTTTAGTTTGCTTAGCAGTTGTCTCATCCTCATAGATAGCCTGGATTGGTCTACAATCTGATTAGTTTTTACCAAGTTTTAGCCAGCATTATATTATGGGTCAATGGTTGAGTTAGCTTGAATCACAGCCTCCAACTGGAGCCCCAAGTGTCTTAATAGGGTGTTGGGCCACTATGAGCCACCAGAACAACACCACTGCACCTGGGCATAGATTCTACAAGTGTCTTGAGCTATACTGAAGGGATGCAGCACCATTCCTCCACAAGAAATTCCATCATTTTGTGTTTTGTTGATGGTGGCGTAAAACGCAGTTTCAAGCACCGCTCCAAAATCTCACATAAGTGTTATTTGGGTTGAGATCTGGTGACTAATGACAGCCATGGCATAGGATGAATGTGATCATTCAGAATGGCTTTGTATTTACTGGTGTTTACCTTGCTCTCTGAGGGGTTGAATGGACATGAAACATGCCAGGAAAATGCACCCAACACCATAACAGAGCTGCCAGAACCCTTCATTTACTCAAGTGTTTCCTTTATTTTCGCAGCTACTTGTAGTACTGTAACATTATGAGCCTGACAAGTCAGGTTAGCTTAGAAACCACACGAAACGCTACAGGCTAACGATGATGAACTGACTCTTCCCTACCTGAGAAAGGGTAAAGGCCATGTTACTCTGGCCCCCACACAGCCACACGTCCCCGAACAGCACGTCTGTCAGGGTGACCTGGGCGTGGGCGGGGCCTTGCTGGACAGCGGTCACGTTGTAGGGGCCACCGGCGTTCACCGGGTCCAGAGTCAACCTCCACATTCCTGTCAAAGGTCCCAGAGACCAGGTTTCAGGGAAAGGGAATCACAGGCTGTTATCCTGGGCGCCGGCGGCTTTGCAGAACACATTCTTGATAACAGAAAATTCAAAATAGCGGTTGATTACATATGACTGCGATAGAGGACGAATCATAGACATCAAACAAGTGCAAACAGGTTTGTGGCATACTTGTGTAGCAAGATATCCAGGCATTTATTCAACGCCTAGGAGCAAGGGCAATGACAGGCAATTAATTTCCTCAGTAATTCTGAAGGGCACCAATTAAGCTTTTAGAGTGTGGTTAGTGGCGACAGAGAAATGTCCGGATCCCCTTTATGCCTGCAGGCCGCTCACCGTTTTGCACATATGCAGCTTGTTTTTTGTTCCCTTGTTGTCCTTCTAAAATGACAAAGACTTTGGACCCATCCGAGGCGTATCCCCACAGCACCGCTCTCTCCGGCGCTTTCTGCAGGACCATGTGATCGCCATAATAGGAGGCGAAGCGGAACTCGTCTGAAACGAAAATGCATAGACAAGTATATTACATTTAAAAATAATAGACCTGAAATAGCCTAAAGAACTAGCAGCCGGTTATAATTGCGTTTTTCCCAACATGTAATCCTGCAACATGTAATCCTGCAACACACTGGCATATTCTGAAATGTGCAGAAAATGTGTCGCGCAGTTAAATGGCAGACAAAACATCTGCTTTCCTGGCATTGTCACCCTGTCATTCACGTGCCGTTCCCATTCGTGAAATTAACCATGTGATTTAAAGTACTGCACGCCGTGCTTTTATATATGCTATGCACACAACGCAGAATAGTTGTATGCCTCTACTTTCTCCAGCAATATTTTAAAATTAACAATTGGTTAACGATTGGCTGCAGACGTGAAATCGAGTGAGCTGTGGAAATGTCAACAGACCAGCGATGCGTCTTTTCATCTGTCATTAACCTTACATGCAAGATCTATGATCCCAGAGCCAGCAGCCGTTTCGGAGTTATTGTTAGGGTGGCCATTTCCAAAACCCCAAAAAGGAGGACACTTAGCATGTCGTTCGATAGCACCCTTTCCTTGGCTGCTGACGACCACCTCACACCGACACATTGTACAGAAGGCATGGTAATCGTGTTTTCTGCTTTTAGAAATAAATCCGTGCTCTTTTGACCACTCTGGGTTGTATGAAGTCTTCCTCTCGGCATTTTGCACGACTGGCTACGATAGCACCGAACTCTCCGATAGCGTTTAAAGACGATTCGCGTGGTTTGCGCTCACGCACACAGTATACGTAAGAACGTAATATTAAAGCGTGGTATTTGTTTACATTTATTAGACCAATGACAGAGGCGATTCATTATTTGACAAATACCTACATAAACCAATAAGAAGCACGTTCTAATCTTCAAACAGTGATTTAATGAAGAATGAAGTGCTTTTCTAGTCTAGACTTAAACATGAGGACAAATAGGTGTCCGGCAGAGGATCGTGCCGGACGGAGGACAGAGCGCTTGAAGCCGGACGTATGGCCACCCTGGTTATAGTCAACATTACTTTGTAGTTCACAGCGCATTTACACCATCGAGAACAGGTACATACTTTGAGTCAGTATGGAAAGGATACTGTTTCTCAAAACAGAATCCCCATGCCGCTTTAAAAAACAAACATACACTTACCAAAGGCGTTCACAGGGATAACCGCACAGAGTAGGCACAGCGCGCGCAGAGGATACATCTTCAAACTTTGCGGTTCGAATGAGGAAGTGGACTAGAAAAGTTGTTTAGAAGCATGTGGTCACGTGGCTGTTCTAAAAAGCATTCTGAGAATTACAACCTAAACTAGCAAACGCCACCAATATCGCGTTTTACGCGCGTGTGTATTGTCATTTTCCGGAATTTCATTGGCTACGCTTTTCGGAACGCAATGCTTGGTACACGGTGTCCGAAGGAGCGTTTTTTCTTGATGCACAAAAAAGGCACGCCTCTGATGAACTTGTAGTCATATCTTGCTCAAACCGGCAAATCTGAAAGCATGGCCCTGAAAACCTTTAAAGTATAGGCACCAGCGAATTTAAGTTGCAAAAGTGATGACACATGTCTCTCAAATACCACCTAACTATATCATAGTAAGTTTGCGATCATATTTATTTTAAAACACGTATGCATATTTGAAGTTTAAAAACTTAACTCAAGAATCTGCCAAATCTTCGTAAATCTACCCACAATGCAATTTATGTGACGTAATAGAAAACGCGATCTGGAGCTAGCTAGCCAGCTCCCGACCGTCCTGAGGACATGAACGTCCAGGCAGTTGCGAACCCCGGGTGTACGGTAATACACTCGCACTGTTGGACGCATAGTGTTGTGTCTGCCTGTACTCCCAGCAGCAAACACTCTCATTATGCGTGGTCATCGCAACACAGTTGTTGCAGGTGCACCTACAACAGAAATATAGTTTTCCCACTTTTACTATTGATTTTAGGGGCACTGAATATGAAACTAATTAATAATGCTAAACAAATGTATTTACGGTCTTGATCTATTCGGGCGTTTTCATGATTCACGTTATAAGGAGTTAACGTTATAGTGTTCACTTTACCAATTAATGTTTCCCACTCGTGCCACATTTTCCGTCGCACATGTCCGGAGGTAGGCGGGCTGAAGATGCGTAATATTTTGGATGTCATAGATACCAGCGCAGCTAAGCTAGCTAGCGCCTATATTACAATAACGATGTGTTTATAATTATATACCATAACTGAGCTATGTAGATTTATAAAATTAGCTAGCTAGGTACGTGTGATTAAAACAAAAGAAACGGAAAAGACGTAGACATGGTATGTAGAACATGTTTAATATAAAGACAGCTGGATCACAGTGTAACAAATCTAGCCTGCGCTAGTTTGCTGCTATCCAGCACTCAGCATAGCTAACGTTAGCTAGGTAGCTAGCTAGCTGCTTTCCCTATGAATATCGCAAAACGGTCTAGCAAATTATTTTAAAAACCATCACGTGTGATAGAATACATAGCAGGTGGTTTGTCATGTTGATTAATAAAGTTATTTCTAAGAGTGTAGAATGTTGTAGTTGCTATATGCTCAATGCATTTCAGTACAGTGTAACGCCATAATCCCCTCTTCCGTTCTCTCTATGACATGTTGATCTGACTCGTGCTTTATCGACGCCGTTGACGTAAACTTCGGGGATAGATACGCTTCAAATATAAATTTGAAGTGTATACTTGCATTGGGAATTCTGTTCATAACTATTACACAATTCGATTGTGGAAAAGCACAGCCCGTCTTGTTGCTCCGGCTGTAAATCTCATCCGCTAAAATTGAATTAGTTAAAATAGTTTTAACATAACTATTTTGTCATTAAACATATACAACTAAAGCACAATACAAAGAAACAGAATGTGCAACAACAAAAAAATCCAATATAAAAAATTAAACATTATATATATTTCCTCACATTGCTAATTGGAATTTGAAAGAACTTTTAAATCTGGAAAAAGTTCATAATAACCTTTTGAAAATGGTTAGTGCACCACGTCCATGTCCATGCTGCTCCTTTACCACAAGAGTAATGACATCTTGCAAAGACACAAAACAAAGAAACAGCCCAGTGAAAATAACAAACAGGAAAATGTTGGTAGAATCATAACTTGTTCCCTGAGAAAGCACATGCTGTAGTTTCTCAGATAATCTGGACTACCGAGGCACTGTGAAATCAGAACGCTCACACACCTGAGGACAGATCCATTTCCACAAAGCGTTTTAGGTGGCGCGGAAAGGTGGTGACCCTCTGACACACCCCACACTACACACCACCGCTGCCTGTAACACCCCTCCCAACACACTCCACACTACACACCACCGCTGCCTGTAACACCCCTGCCCACACACTCCATATCTCTCCCCTCCACACCCTCAGGACCCGCAGCACACAATGCTGTCATTGCAAAAGGTGATCAATCCTTCTCTGTGCAGGCTCCTCAACTGTAGAATTTATTGTCAGAGAGCTGCACAAACATCTACCTTCGAGTCCCCTTTGAAAAACTCATAAAAAAAAATTGCTTTCAATTCCTATTCTTAACTGTCCTTCCTGTCATCACCACTATTTTAACTGACTCGTTACATGTTTTTTCTGATTTATTACTTGTATTATTCCTTTTGTCTTATTATTTTGCCTTTTTATTTGAGAAGTGCTTTTCATAACTTTTTCATACATACAAGTTATTGTGATTATTATAAATATTATATCTCTGTTGTGGAGTTTGTACTTGTGAATGTGTGGGGTTGTGTGATTGCATCTTGCTTGACCTCGTCGTCAACACTTGTGAATGTGTGGGGTTTGTGTGATTGCATATCGCTTGACCTCGTCGTCTGTGGCCAGGCACTGTGACACGGCCAGTGAGTAGCTGAATCACATGACCTGCTTTCATGAATTAAACCTTCATGTCATAACACCAGTCTCATCTTATGAGCAATGCACTGGATGCACCAATGCAACTGTCATAAACAAGGGGTTAAAGCATACGTTTTGAAGGGTTTCGTTTTTGTTTATCTTTTTGCTGTCTTTTGTTGCACATTTCAAGGGCAACTAGGAATCAGTGCATTTTTTCTAAATGTGCACAAAGAGAAAGAGTTTTAATAAACACATTAATCAATAAACTAACTTATTCACTAGGAAACGCTGATACTGATCTTTAATCTGGTTGTTATCACATTGTAGGTAAGGGCATGTATTTTTCACCACCTCTCTCAAGAAGCTGCAGTTCCTTCTACAAAGTCTACAAATTGACGTTGCTTCAGATAGGGGAGTTTCCTCGTATGGACAAGTCATGAAAGAGGATCAACGTATTATCTGACAATGATTAAATTCAACACCAAAATATAAAATATTGTACTCCCTTAACTGAATTTTTAAAATCAAGGCATCCTATCAATAACACATTTGTTCTTGATATTTTATTTTGCCTTCAGGCTGTCAAAAAAATATTTTCCTTTTGCTTTCAATTGTTTTTATAAGTTTGTATGGTTTTAATATATATCCGCCAACTCATTTCAACATATCAGTTTCTTTACTCCAGGACGGGCATGATATTTCCTACAGAAGTGACAACATATTTTCACAAATGAAAGCAATTGAATTTTTACAAATTAACCAGTATGATTACGTGTGGGTGTGTGCAGTGCCAACTGCGGACTAGTCTACTACACTGCAATACGCACCTAATTTGTGGTAATTGAATGATTACTTGAGATCGTAATGCGTATTGCTTAACAAGTAGCTTCAGAAAGTCCTCCATCGACCTCTTGGTGTTGAAGGACGGAACTGCGTGTTCCTGGCAGAGGTGGTGAAAAACCCATGCCCCTGTGCCTCACCAGCCTCACCAGCCTCACCCCAGGAGCCCTGATTGGTTGTCCATCCCAGGGGGAGGGGAGAGGGTTAGCCGGCACAAGCTCGCCGAGAAGCGCGGAGGCTGTCACTAGAAAGTAGGTGGGTGAGTTCCGTCTCGGAGGAGGAGGATCATCGCTGGCCTCTGGGAATTAGCTTTCCCTGGAGAACAGGTGGCAAGTTCATGGGGGAGAGAATATCAAAATAAATTGAGGGTATAATTGGCCACTAAATTGGGAGAAAAATGGGAAAAAATCTGAAACAAACATTTTTAAAGAAAAATGATAAAAATTAATCCCACATAAATTATTGACACGGGTGAGCTTGGTGTCGGCTTCCCTCCACCAATGGAGAGGCCTCTCCTTAGGCCTTGAGGCAGTGACAGTGAGAAGCAGGTTTTAAATTCCGGTGACCTTTCGGCCGGTCGGTGTACCAGTGCAGAGTACAGCTGAATGCCACGGGGCTGACGTCCAGCCTTATGGAAAAAATAAACTTTTTTTCATGATATTGTTGTGGAAAATCAACCACTTAATTTCGGACTGGTGAATACCAAGCAAGGATGTTTATTCATTCAGAATGCAGAGTAAACCCACAGCATTGTTATGTGTCCACTTTTGGGCAGAGAAACATTTAAACATTCTTACATTGGGCCATGGCCTTTATGCATGTTCTTATCTGAGTTTTAAGCCTTGTTACTTTGGGCTACACCCTTTAGTTAGTTCCCTAGCAACAGCAGAGCAAATAAGTGCAGTCAAGCAGTAGTCTTAGGCACAGAAGTTAAGTTAAAGTTAAGAAAAACAACAAGCATTTGCACTTTTTGCCACATACGTCAGACCGGCATATGCTTTTGTCTGATTACAAGTCAGCACATTTTAAGCACATACTTTTCACTGACCTGACCTGACCTCTTTAGACATCTCAAACCTTCTCCTCCGCAATATGGTTGTGTGGTTTGCTTGGGGGGGGAAGCTATGACTTGATTTAAATTGCCAGTTTAGTTCTGTTTTGCCACCATTGCAGGGATATTTCACTGTCAGTCTTAACCCTATTTTATTAACCCTGATTAAATCAATTTTTGTTATCATGACCAACTGTCACCACTGGATGTCACTGTTGAATTTTGAAAGGTGAAAACCAGGGAAACCTTTTTTAGAAAAAATGTTGGTCTATGTTAGCTCTAGCTGCAATCCTTATACACTTCTCCTATCACAATGATAGATTAAAGCTTTTTGAATATGGCAAACCAACTTCCTACGTTAGAAACGGTGAGCAGGGACAGATCTGAATCAGCCGTCATGGGCAGAGCCCATGGGATGCTAATTGGTTACCGGTTCAACCTGTCTAATTAACCACCAAAATGCCTGCAGCCTGCAGTTATCACAGGCATTAATAATCATTGTCTAATCTGCTGCTTTTCTCTCCTTGTGCAATAGTCCCTTTCCCAGGAATCAATTTAAACCCAAAAAGCCAGGTGAGATGAGCTAACCAACCGATTCAATTGATCAATGAACAATGAAACAACGAGTAACAACGAAAACCCACACACCCTGCGGCACACAAGAACCTAAAGTGTCCAAGTTTGTTTTTCAGGTACATTAGATTAGTTGCTGAAAGTGCATTATTTTACAGTAAATATATAAAATAGAACAAAAACATGAATAAACCAATAAAAATGATTAGATGAACTGCAGGACTCAATATAATATTTGCAAGGTGTCTTTGTAGCAGGTCTGTAGACATATCAACCCTTTCTTAAGAAAAACTGGCACAGTGACATACAGTATAATTAGTGACATTCCTACTGCGGCAGAAATTTGTGACAGATGATGGCGAGAAAATGGAAAAGCCATTATGAACTATGAGTTATGAGAAAATTATTTACGCCTCAATTTGCGTTTAATGGAAGCCTACACTGAGAAGAAATCATTTTTTCTGATGATAATAGATTTTTTATTTACTTTTATGACTTTCTTTTTTAGTATTGATGTGTGCAACATACAGTTTCCCAGAGCTTAACATCCCAAATACTGTTCCTTGGCAACCGTGAAAAAAGTGAAATAATTGTGGCAAAATGTTAAGGGTCCAAAGGGTCCGAAAGGGTCTCTAGAGGTAGGACATGGTACTGACCTGTATTATGGCTGACAGACATTGAGGCACTTGCCTTTACCTTCAGACCAAGGGTAAAAAGCACAGATCACATATGACTGAACTGCACAGATAATACTATAAGATAACTTTAAAAATGCTGTAATATAAATGACCACTCCTGTAATTTGACCAAATCTCTGAAACTCAACTCTGGTTCTAGAGGGCCACAGTGCCTGCAGAGCTACTCAACCCTGGTCCTGGAGGGCCACAGTGCCTGCAGGGCTACTCAACCCTGGTCCTGGAAGGCCACAGTGCCTACAGGCATAGGTGGAGGGTGTGTAAGGCTGGGGAAAGCTTAGCCTTCCCCTGGTCACGGGCATGGCGATTTATATATATGTATACAATGAAATACAAATATATACAGTATATAAAAACAATGAAATACAAATGCTAGCAATAGAGGATTTGAGGTGGAGTTCCACTCAATCCACTGCCTACTGCAGAGGATGTAACTAAGCTGGCTGGCTGCAGCCAACTGCTGCATGGTTATTAGGCTACTAATGTTAGTTAGCTAGCTAGTTCAGTGCTCCAGTCTCATCGAACAACACGTTGTCCTGTCAGTGGAGCGGCAGTCAACAAGCTAGCCTACGTTACCCTGAAAGCTGAAGGATTCATCACGGACTCACGGAGGCATTCTGGACGCACTCTGTTAATAAAAAGTGTTATAAATTATGTGTGTGAGAATTAATAAGCAAGCCTTATATTACTCCTGGCATCGAATTTAATAAGTACACTGGCGTGACATTAGAGAAAGTTCATTCTTTTATTTGACTGAAGATTAACACAGGCACAACTTGACTGATTTAACTTACCTCAACCAGTGGGCTTCGGCAGTGCGATGCAAACATGACGTTATGTAAATATTCAACTCACTTTTAGTAGTGTAATGGTAAGCAGTTAGCTTAGCCACCAACAATGCTAATGAATATATTCGCCATATTGTGTGTGTTATCAGCGGTTGCTAGTTCTTGTATGTAGCCTAGCCACCATGGCTAACTTACGGCTCTAGTGCTACGCGTTATGTAATGCTTCACAGACCTTTGCAAACGCTACAGCTATTTATTATTTAGTTATGTTTAACATTTGACTATTTGTATAATTGTGGAATGGTGCTTGTATGAAAGTCTCTTCCTCCCCTGGTACGGAGGGTTATTGTATGTGACCCTTTGTGTTGTGCACCATGATGGAAGATGTATGCGTAGAGAGTCACCCTACGCATGCCGTGGTTTTTGTGTACTTCCTGGCATCTCAATGCTTTGTTTTAATAAAGCTGGTAGCGTGATAATGGAAAAGCAAAACTCCGGAGTCTTGATTCAGCTTGCACCGCTACAGTATATATATTTCCTTCATTAAGCAGTCTTTCAGAGATTTTGTTGGATAGCAACAGCGTATTCGCTTCTCTCCCAACTCCAAGTCTCTTCATTAAACCAGAGTCTCTTCTTCTATGATACATGACTTGCGTCATAATTGCTTCACACTGCCATCTACTGGTCAAAATATAGTGCATGAGCAGAGAATGTGCATGCACCTAGACTTCATAGCTTTACCTCAACCTACTCAACCCTTGGAGGGCCATGGTGCCTGCAGACCCTCGTTCATGCCAGGTACTTAACCACCTGATTCTACTGACTATTGTCTTGATTGAAACCATCCAGCTCCCCCCCAGCTCCCAGCAGTTTAAAGAGGCCCCATTGTAGAGCGGTCCTGCTCCACAGAACCATCCAGTATATGGACACAGAACCAGTATATTTTTCAGACTCCACAATCGGTCACGTCAATTGCCCTTTATAAGAGTGGCACTGTCAAAACACCTCCTCCTGTCTTTGACTGCGGTGTGGGGACACAAAGCATGCCATTATTCATATGGTAGCTATATATGTTTAGGTTTTCCTATTCTCAGCATGTCAGTATTGATATTCCGTGTTACTCATTTGAGTCAAGCATTTGAAATATGCCACAGGAGAGCACAATATGGCTGGAATTCTGGAAGCGGAAGAAATTTGTCACGCCCAAAATCCAAGTTAAATTAGAAAGAAAGGTAGGCCTAGACTTAAAGGTTCGTTTTTTCCTTCAACATAGTTTGGGGAGTTCAACAAACACCAAAATGTATTTACAAGGTTTTTTTGCATTACAGAAAAGGAAAACTTGCATGTGTTTGTAAGTTGAAGATAAGGAAACATGTTGACAGGATCCAGGCCTTAGTCTAGGCTAGGTGGACTCTCACACTCACACAGATTTACAACACTGCCATGCAAAAACTTCAGCAGATTAAAAGCATTGGATGCGGCTGATGACCATTTTGTCTATGCTATGGTTGTCATGGTGAAAATGAGATCTGCCTGGTGCCCTCCGTCACCTTGTGTTCGGCCTTGGTCGTGGTACTGAGTGAGGCAGTCTGGTTTATGGAACAAGCAGTCCACTCCACACCCATCGTGCTGCACATGCTGGGCCTTCAATAGCAACCGTTGTTGAGCACCAACAACCGCCATTGACCGCTTTCATTCTCAACTGGCATGGATGTCCTTTCTCTGGACTGGGGCATGACGGTGACCACAGAAAATGAACAGCCTTGTCTAATACCTGGTGCCCCTGTTAAACATCCATATTAACACCTGAACTGTGCAGAAAACTACCCATTGTTCTCCATGTTAAGGCAATGTAACCAGTCTTCAAAGATATTTTATGGGGATGCTGACTGATTTCAAAGGACCAGAGATGCCCCAAGAACATAAAACCTCCTGGAGGGGATTGTGACCCATCATTTAACGTACTAATCACGGGCTGGAGTTGTCACCAGGAAGTTGCAGGTTTGATTCTGGGCTGAGGTGCTCACATTGAAAAAAAATTATATTCTATTTATTATTATTATTTGTATCACTATGGCTATTAAACTATTTTGCCTGGATTCATTCAACATTGATGCTGTATGACTCAGCATTAAATGCAACTGTTATTATTATTTTTATTTCCTTCACAAACACAGCTTATCGAGTTCAGTGCTCGCAAAAATGTAAAAAAGTTACACTTCAATTAGTAGTTAAGGAGTAAAATATTGATTTAATCTCCAGGCCTATGTATAATTCCCTGGATTAGGGCACCTCCTAAACAGATATATAAGGATGATTATCTCTGTGCGGTCTTGCTGGTGCTTGAAATCCTTGCTCACGGAGTAAGGCCGCAACATGCTAATGATTAAATATCATTAGTTGGAAGAGTGAGGAGAGTGAGGCATTGGAAGAAGCAAGAGAGTGCAGGCAGTTGGCTTGGCAATTGCCGCTTCACCGATCTCCCCACGGTGCTCACGCTCCAAGTGCCTGACAAACCAGAGGGCCATTAATGACGCCCTGATTGCATTTTTGTGTGTGTGGGGGGGGTTACAACATCATTTGCACTGATGATTGGGTGCAGATCACTCTGGAAATTAAGCATGGAGCAGTACACAAACTCAGGGGGAGAGAGTGCAGGAATATGACCCTGAAAAACTGAATGAAAGAATGAGGTATTAAATGGAGCGAGGAGGTCTTTAAGGCTGCGCAATAGAAAATAGATTTATTTTCGTAGGAAGTTATCCAAATAAAGCAGATTTTTTTTCTCAAGTGTTATGATGTAGCAGACAGTGCAGTACTCTACTGATGAGAGTGAGGCTTCACGAACCACAAAATGGGTGTACCTATCTTGTATTACAGGTGATTTGAACCAATCATAGCACTTTGATGTGAAGAGCCTAAGACCTGTATTCAATCAACATTTGTCCTTAATTTTGACTTTTGACTTAAGTTTGGCAAGACCCTCGTTCACACCCTTTGTGTTTGTGAAGACAAAAGTTTGATTGATTCATATTGGTCAGTGAGTGATTGATAGAATAGGGTGGCTCCACCAATCACACTTATCTGCATTTTTTCCTGTGTCAGATCACATTTTCAAAAGAAGAAGGAAGAATAATTTATTGCGTTATTCTCTGCAACATAATTCCTACATACATTATACTCTAGATTTTTTTCAAATGTAAAACAGATTGTAGAATGTTTCAAATTTGTAAATATTAATGCTGTACACTGGTAAGTTTTAAGAATATATTTTCCAGGAAAAAGTCATCTTTAAGTTACAAACATGTGAGGGTCAATTATGCTTGTTCTTTGTCCTTTGGACCTACTGAATGTGATTATTTCTCAACTTTCCTGTTTTGTGTGAGCCAAGCTTCAGTTTCCGCATTACCAACAACTCTAGTAAGATCTTGTCTGTCTGTTGTGATTAAGTTTGGAAACCAGGGTGTTTTATAGGAAAACTTTATTAGAAATGAATTCAGTAATGAAATCAATCCCCCTTGTTGGCAGGAGATTATGTGATGGTAACATGAGGAACTCTGAAGGAATTAAACTCACTAGATAGGATTATTTCTCCACTGACCTGTTGTGAACCAAGCTTCAGCTCCAGTGACCTCTTGTCTGGTATTGTGATTAAGTTTGAAAACCAGGATATGTTCTAGGAAAACCTTGAGTTTCAGTAGAAGTGAATTCTGTCTTGTTGGGAGGAGCTATAGAGTCGCAAACTGAATTAAACCCACCCTGCCCCTGACGGGGCAAAGCCACAGTGTACTCCTGACCTCAGTGGACTAATGACATGGCTGAATCTCGAACCTGCTATAGGGCCCAGCCTAAACTTACGGTAACTGCCTTTACAACTGGGTCAAAAACCAAGTAAACCCCAGAATCACATGAATATTATCATCATTATTTCTCATATTTTCACATTTTGCATTCTGTTTTTAGCAACAGCAACATATAATTATTGATTAGTGATTATTTTATCGGTTACTACATCCCCTACCACGTTCCCCATGAAACCAGCAAAAGAGAGAGAGAGAGAGAGAGAAAGAGAGATGAAAAGGAGGGATTTGAGAAAAAGCAGACAGAGGAGGCTAGAACATGTAGGCTGTTTTCTAGTTTGCAGAACCCCCACAAGGGAGGATTTGGGTACGCAAACGAGTGCTTGTGTGAAAACTCTGCTCCCTGGATCCTACAAACAAGGGAGGAATACCAGCGAGAAGTTCACACCGGAACACCACAGTCACGGAGACACCTCCACATCAAGGGGAAAAAGCCAACACATTTTGTACCACAACCCGGAACGTTCTGGGAGAATTCTCATTTACTGCAGTGGAATGTAATTACTACAAGACCTCGGATAACAAGGCCCTCTTTGATCTGAAAGGCACCAGAGCATCTGCCCTAGTTCCATGCAAAGCGAGCCCTCTGGTTTCTGCGGCAGTTTGAATCAGCACTGCTCCTCTCTTAATCTACTAATGCTACCCACAGCTGAGGAGATTGGTGGAATCTAAACCGATTCAATGAATACAATGGTCTGGATTCAATTAACATTTAGTTCTTAAATTTGGACTTACAAATGAATGCGGGTGTGTGTTTGTTTTTGTTTTTTCTTCTCTAAACCCGGTTAATTTTGGTGAGCGATGCACTTGCCGTTTGTGAGGAAAGAGGCTAACGCTCCCGGTTAGTAGTGAGCCAAAGTTAAGCACAAATGTTGATTGAATACAGGCCAATGACTTGTACTGACACCAGGGCCTTCTAGAATGGGGTTTGAACATCCGTGACATGAATGATTACTGTGCCACTGCCTTATATTAACTGTACCTTTTACACACTTTTTTGTTTGAGATATGACACAAAGTCACTAAGAACATTGCCCTTTGCATTGCACATCAATACATATTTAAATATATTAACTTTTTCCACAAGGGGTGTAGTACACAGTCTACCAATTACTCAAGACATAAATCACACTTTACACACTTTAACTAATGGTAATATGAAATTAAGCTCTGTGAAGTTGTGTGAACGCTCAATATCCTCTGTTCAATATGCAGATAAAAAATTAACAGGCAATTGCATATGCCCCTACAGTTAATCTAATTAATTTGAGCCCTTATAAAATGAGACTTCTCTGAATTAACTTTGGCCATTGACCTGTGTTCACTACAGTATCAGAAAAAAAATGACAAAAGCTGCTTAAAATCACATAAAGACATTAATAATGATCATTATCACTCTGTCATGAGGATATTTCTGGCTAATCCTGGCAATATTACAGCATTATTCCATTCAGCACAGCACAGCACATATTCAGCACAGTTACGAAAGCATGTTATTTTAACAGTTCTTGCAGAAAACGCAATAAAAATGCAAGCATAAACAAATCGATCCTATGATCCTGTCATGGCCAGATTAGGATACAGATAGCTTCTCCAAGCTTTGTGTTGGAGTGAGCACATGCCTGGAGCACAAAACATGTGCTGAAACAAAACTACTGTTTTTGTCCATCTCATTTATTGTTTTTGTCGTTACACAAAAACAGATTGCAGCCATTTACTTTTTAAAGATAAAAATCCTCCTAAAAGCATTAGTAGTGAAAATTAATTTCTGTAGTATCAGTGATATATTTACATATTCACATATGTTCACATACATATTTGCTCAGGACATGCAACTGCCTTCTTATTATTATTGTCATCATCATAATTTATGAAATAACACATATTCTCCATTCATATAACTGATAGAATTCAGGTTAAGTTCTTTGATACAGCAGTGTCCCATCTGGGATTCAAACCTGCAACCTTTTGGAAAATTATGTTTTTGTTCTGGAAAGGCAACATAATTACATCCAAATATATGAGCTCTAGTGTTTAATTGAAGTGTTTTATTTTGAAGTCATGGAAACATATTTTCGAAGGAATACATTTTCTCCCATTAAAAATCCCATTAGAAACACTGCATTTTACCTAAAATAACTTGCCTTGGAGACATGCTAGTTATGAAGTGGATGTCAGCTGGCATCTGTTATTGATGCCTGCTGTATTATTTGTCATTTGTATGTATTCTGTGTTGCCCTGCCTCGCTGAATCCACACCACTGCAATGTGGCTGAGACAGCATATTTCCTCTAAGTTTGATCATATTAATAAGACCATCAGCAGAGCACTGAAATGTACTCATTGCTACTATTAAATGGATGAGGGTTAATCAGAAACTGCACTCCTCTTTAGTGGGCCAGGGGACAAGTCTGAACCAGGCGCGAGCCCATTTCTGGGTGAACAAGACACCAATGAGTTTGTGTCTTCATGTGCAAACAAAGATTTATGGGTAACGCCCAAGCGTGAACACAAGTTTAATAAGGCGCAAAATGGCAACGATCATGTGATGAATCCCACCAGGTAGGGGCTCCCTTTTCATAGTTCATGACCACCATTAGCCACATCACACCTTCTGCGCGTTTGTTTGAGATTAATGACCGGCTGGCTGGCTCATGCAAAAGCAGCGATTATGAGCGTCATTATTCAGACACACAGCCGCGATCTGACAAATGGCAGCACAGGGGTGCCATATATTCATATTGCTAAATATAGAGATGCAAAATAATTAGATGATGGGGGAAGTGAAACACTGTGATGTGAGTTATTCTTTTAATGTCCTTAGATCTGTTGTATGTGCTGAGGACAGCTGTGCATGGCTGTAGGTAAGGCCTCAGCTTTGTGTGCCTGTAGGTAAGACCTCAGCTGTATATGCCTGTAGGTAAGACCTCAGCTGTGTGTGCCTGTAGGTAAGACCTCAGCTGTGTGTGCCTGTAGCTGAAGTCACTGCTGTCCAAGGCTTTGAAGACCTCCCAGGTTTCTGAAGACAATAGGAACAGGTGACAATGGCCAAAGACGAGGACCCCACCCCTCTTGAGCTAGCACAGAGGTCATTCAAAAACAGCACAAGAGGCACCAATTAATACACAATGAACTAATTAAGAAGTAACTAATTGGTAAATAGACAATTGGCAACTAAATAACACTATAAATTAGTGATGATTTTGTGATGATTGATGATTTGATGATTTTGATAGTAGCTTTTGGTAAGATTCATTGTGTGAAAGTTGAAGAAACTGGGAAGTTGTTTCTTTGTTTCCTCCAACAAATTCAAGTTTTTGAAATTTTGCTTTTGGCAAAGGGAGCCATATTGGATTTTAAACACCAGATTGAGAATCTGTAAAAAAACCCCAAGAACTTTCAAAAATTGGCCGCTGTGCGTTTTATAAAGTTGGGAGGGTGATTTTGATAAACATGTTTTTCAGTGCCTGTTTTACTGCTTGACTAATGGCCTCCCAATGTCTGTGCATTTTACAAGGTCATCTGTCACTTCTGGAGGCATCGATTTCTTTTCACCCCATGGGGAAAAAAGGTTAATATCAAGGGAAACAAAAAGAGCTTGATGCCTGGTTGCAATCAGAGCCTTCCGGCTGCCATCGGAGAACAGAATTCATTACATCGCCTTAGAGACGATCCATCAAGTGAACTTTTACTCACAGCACCAGGTCCCGAACCCACAGCACCTCTGTTTCTCTGCAGGTTTGGGTCCTCAGGGCTTGATGTTAATGGCACTGTGAGACCGAGCTGTTCCTCAAAAGAGTGCAGTGCATTCTTTTTTAAACCAATTTTTAATCCAGATTTTTCTTCCTCTCCAAATTAGGAATTTCCACTTTCCACTTTCCACTTCCACTCTTATCATTGCAATGTCCTCTGTCATTTCATTTTAGTTCAGACAAACAAATGCTCTTTCCTCCGAAGCAGAATGCAGACCGTGGGGCTCATCCACACACTAGAACAGAGCCTTAACAGAATGCAGACCGTGGGGCTCATCCACACACTTAGAAAAGTGCCTTAACAGGATGCAGACCCTGGGGCTCATCCACACAATAGAACAGTGTCTTAACAGGATGCAGACCGTGTGGCTCATCCACACGCTAGGACAGAGCCTTAACAGCATGCAACAAACTTAACGCCTGCAGCATCCAGGGATGGGATGGGCTTTGGAGGGTGTTGTTTATTCCAACACTGTAATTACAATTTCACAGATACACATTAGCCAGGATAAAGAAAAGTGACAAATATTAGCCTGAATTAAGGGAGTAAACATGGCGGGGAGGCTGGAGAAAATTATGACAGATTTTGGCCTGTCTGTCAAAGCCTGTTCCAGTGTGAAGTTGTAAACTGCCAGTCAGAAAAAGTAGTGTGGTCATGATCGAACTGAGGTAAACTGGCAAGAACGTCCACAACTTCATCCTATAACTCAATCATAAAGCCCTGAAAGTGAAATTGGGTGTGAAATGGATATAATGTCCTGAAATACTTTGAGAGAGAGAGAGAGAGAGAGAGAGAGAGAGAGAGAGAGAGAGAGAGACTGCATTGACAATGTAATTGTACTTTTTTCATGCCAATAAAGCATCTTACTGTGTAGGTAACCGTTACGTTGTGTGCTAGAATCTGTTCGTTAACCCGGCATTAGATTTCTAGTTTAGTGGGTGTACTCTGTACCCGTTTCACTGGGGTTAGTGTTAGTTGATACTGCATGATCATTATAATTATAATTATTAAGCTGTTTGGTGTTCCTGTCTTAGTGGTAATCGCTGCTTAGAAGTTTTTCTGTCAGAAGTTGATTAGCAGTTAGCTTCTTAGAATCTGTGTAATTGTTTCAGGTGTAAACGTTCATCTCTGTAGTGGAACGTTCCCTGAATAGTGGGTGGTGCCTGTTAGTCAGTTAATTGTTGTCTATTGTTATCAGCTGGCATTCGCCACTTAGTGCCTAGCACCACTCAGCTATATAAGTAACCATAGCTGTGGAAAGCGGCAGCTTTTTGCGGCAGCCTCCCCATCCTAGCCTCCCCATACGAAGACTCAACGGACAAAGACAAAGGAGTCTACCTTCAGGAGTCAGACTCAACAGACAAAGACGTGCAAGTCTACCTGCAGGAGTCAGACTCAACGGACAAAGACGTGCGAGTCTACCTGCAGGAGTTGGACTCAACGGACAAAGACGTGCGAGTCTACCTGCAGGAGTCCACCGAGGGAGGCCAGCTAGGGAGTGCTCGCCGCACGGTAAGTATCATAGTTTTGTATCTCCCTGTTCTTCCTCTGCATCTAACACTACATACTACCTCCCTATCCCAGTCCATGTCTCCTCTTCTAGATTTCCTAGAAGGAGAGATTCTACTTGCACCCGAAACCTCTCCAATCTCATCCACCCTCCTAGATCTTCTGGTGTCGACGTCGTGGTAGCAGGCGGACTATGGAACTGCCAGTCCGCTGTCCGAAAGGTCGATTTCATCTCGGCCCAGGCCTCCTTACTCTTCCTGAAGTTCCTGGCGCTCACAGAGACATGGATCACTCCGCAGAACATGGCCACCCCTGCTGCTCTCTCCACTGCCTACACCTTCTCCCACACTCCACGACCCACAGGTAGAGTTGAAGGAACAGGTATACTGATCTCCCCCCTGTGGAGATTTTTCCTCTTCCTCACTTCTCACCCTTCTCCTTTGACTCACTCTGTCCTCTATCCACTAAACCTGCTCGTCTCCGACCCCCCACCCCCCTCCTCTCTAACCGCGGATGACTTCGCATCCTTCTTTCGTGAGAAGGTCGATGACATTCGCAACTCCTTCCCCCCATCCTCTCCCTCACCGAATTCTCCCTCACCCATGTCGCTACCTAAACCTCTCACCGCTCTGTCCTCTTTCTTGCCCCTCCCTGACTCAGACATCCTTCAACTTGTTCACTCTCACCATCCCACCACCTGCCCTCTTGATCCCATTCCTTCCCCCTCTTCCAGTCCATTGCTATGGACATCCTCCCCTTTGTCTCCAATGTTACTAACTCCTCTCTTTCCTCTGGCTCTGTCCCCTCTTCCCTCAAACGCGCTCATGTTTCCCCCCTTCTCAAAAAACCCTATCTGAATCCTGCTGTCATTTCAAACTACCGACCTGTCTCTCTCCTCCCATTCCTCTCCAAAACACTTGAGCGGGCTGTCTATAACTGTCTGCTCATCTCCTACAGAATGACCTGCTTGATCCTAACCAGTCTGGGTTCAAGGCAGGCCACTCCACAGAGATTGCTCTTCTTGTGGTCACTGAGGCTCTTCACGTGGCTAAGTCCCAATCCCTCAGCTCCGTCCTCCTCCTCCTCGACCTGTCAGCCACATTCGACACCGTGGACCACCAGATCCTGCTCTCATCTCTCATCGAGATGGGAATCTCTGGATCTGCATTGACATGGTTCGAGTCTACCTGGCTGACCGGTCCGACCAGGTGGCCTGGAGAGGATCCCTCTCCTCTCCCCACACCCGCTCTGCCGGAGTCCCGCAGGGCTCGGTGCTAGGCCCCGTCCTATTCTCCTTGTACACCAAGTCACTTGGTTCTGTTATCGCTGCTCACCGGTTTTCCTATCACTGTTATGCCGATGACACTCAACTCTTTCTCTCTCCATCTGAGACCCAGGTCCCGGCATGGATCTCTGCATGCCTGGCTGACATCTCCGCATGGATGTCCACCCACCACCTGAAGCTGAACCTGGAGAAGACAGAGCTGCTCTTCCTCCCAGCGAAGGGCTGCCCAATGATTGATGCATCAATCACCATTGAAGGCTCCGTAGTGTCTCTGTCCCAGTCTGCCAGGAGTCTTGGAGTGACCCTGGACAACCAGCTGTGCTTCTTGGGCCACATTGCAGCAATCACTCGGACCTGCCGATTCTCCCTCCACAACATCCGGAGGATCCGACCGTTCCTCACCCAAGAGGCCACACAACTCCTGATCCAGGCCCTGGTGATCTCATGTCTGGACTACTGCAATTCCCTGTAGGCAGGCCTCCGGCCTGTGCCATCAAGCCACTGCAACTGGTCCGGAATGCTGCCGCTCGTCTGGTGTTCAACCAGCCGAAGTTCACCCACGTCACCCCTCTACTCTCCTCTCTGCACTGGCTCCCCATCGCAGCACGCATGATTCAAATCACTGGTGCTTGCTTCTCAAGCGACTAGAGGTACTGCTCCCCCATACCTCCAGTCACTCATCACTCCCTACACCCCAGCCAGACCCCTCCGCTCCACCTCCTCTGGCAAACTGACTGCCCCATCCCTCCGGCCGCCTGGCCGCCACTCCTTGCGGACTCGTCTCCTCTCTGTCCTGACCCCTCGCTGGTGGAATGACCTTCCGCAATCAGTCAGGACTGCGGAATCACTTTCGCAAGAGACTCAAAACCCACCTTTTCAGACTCCACTATACACTGAACTCTGTACATCTAGCTAATTGTCATCACCACTACCTACTTGCTTGTATACCCCTACTTACTCCACTTAATATAACCCCCAAAAAAAACTAACCTTTTCCTTCCCAGTGTTACAGGTATGGTACGCAGCTGCCGGCAATGATGTCTATTTCTATATTACTGCACTGATCTCTTGCGCGTACTATGATTGTTCCTACCATGTATTTATACACATCTTGTAAATCGCTCTGGATAAGAGCGTCTGCTAAATGCTAAAATGTAAATGTAAAATGTAAAGCACATTGGATTGAATTGATAGATAGAGGGAGAGAGAAAGAGAGAGAGAGAACAAGAGATGTACTGGCAGTTAGGTGATGTCAAATTTAGTTCAAATTCAGTTCACACAGACAGTTATTCTACTGGCCAAATGAGGGTAACACACACATAGTGTATTTAAAGGTGTCTCTGCCCTTCTCTGCCATTACAAATCTTTTAAATGATTTGTAGCTTATAATTATGTAGCTTTTTTCAGCCCATATCCCAGTTATATCTGCATAATCAAGGGGTACAAGTTGTACCAAATTAATATCCCAAATATCCCCAATAATCACAACAAACAGCGAAGAGCACAACACAGACAAACTCCTTTACAAATAAGAAAAAGTCAGCATAACGGAGTGTGGAGCAATCAATCAGGCAAGACTAATCGATCAGCCAAGAGCAATCCTCATAAGGGAGAACTGTTTTTCTCAAGGCACATTGAAGCTGTTCTGGTGGCTTGTGGTGGCCCACCACCCTATTAAGGCACTTTATGTTGGCGTTTCCTTTATTTTGCCAGTTACCTGTACATATCGCAAGTAAGAAAGGGAATGCTGATCTGGGGATGATATTCACAGATGAGGTCAGCTCTGTAGGACTAAAGGAAAATATAAGCAGCTGCAGAGAGTGCTGATGGAGAAGCATGCAGTTTGTATTTCACAAGTTCAGAACTTCACACCCCTTGAGTGGCAGTGTGACATAACTCAGAGGTTGCATGAACCGAGAAATATTGGAGCACACCCTGTACTGTACCTGTTATATTTTAGCACCCCCTCTACTGCACCTGTTATATTAGAGCACCGCCTCTACTGCACCTGTTATATTAGAGCACCCCCTCTACTGCACCTGTTATATTAGAGCACCCCCTCTACTGTACCTGTTATATTATAGCACCCCCTCTACTGCACCTGTTATATTAGAGCACCCCCTCTACTGCACCTATTATATTAGAGCACCCCCTCTATTGCACCTGTTATATTAGAGCACCCCCTCTACTGCACCTGTTATATTAGAGTACCCCCTCTACTGCACCTGTTATATTAGAGCACCCCCTCTACTGCACCTGTTATATTAGAGCACCCCCTCTACTGCACCTGTTATTTTAGAGCACCCCCTCTACTGCACCATTATCTTCCCTTAATTAGGGAGACATCATTGGCAGGACAGGGCAAACTCTGACAGTTTTGTTTTTCTAACATAAATGATCTCTAACATATTGCGATGTGCTGTTGCCAGGCAACCTTCAGGTTGTGCTCCCAGGGGTGTTTGGGATGCTAGGAGAGGCGTGCCAGATTGTCAGGTAGATAATTGGAACTCCCTGTACAAAAGGAACTCCCTGTGCAGAAGAGGGAAAAAATCACCCAAACAGTACAGAGAAAGTCCTTTCAGACACACGACTGTCAAATTCACTCTGCACAGATTGGTGTTTTACCTCAGGTCTTCCAATAAGTTTTGTTTTTGAGCTTTTGAGGTCAGGATGATGAGAATGTTGTACCAATGACACAAAAATTATATATTTTATTTATTAATTCACTTTTTGCAGAACTGGAGAGAAGTTCATGCCTATACGAGCAGAAATTCTATTCAATTAGATAAAATGTTATTTGTATATTGCTTTTTACAGAGCACTGTCACAAAGACACTGAAAATATGAAAACGCCTGAACCCCCAAAAAGCAAGACATTGAGTGTTACGACCGTGATAAGGACCCAGACGCAGATCAGGGATTAGGCAGAAGAGTAGTTTATTGGGAAGCAGGGATCAAAACCAGGAATCAGAGAATCGGAGGTACAAAAACGCGAGGCAGAGAGAAGTCGAAAACAGGCAGTCAAAAGGTCGATAAACAGGAAGGCAGAAAGGCAAACAAACAAAATCGCTAGGCAGGCTCGGGGTAGTCAACAGAAGGGTAGTCTCGGAAAAATCTATAAACACTGGCTTCGGAAAAGTAGGCTCAGGGAATAAGAATCAGTACTGACCCGGGAAAGAACAAGAACACAGAACAGATATACAAGGAACGAACATAAACACTGAACTAATATACAGGCAGGGAAGGAAAACACAATAGGACTCAGGTGTGACTGGGAGGAGAGAGGGGAGGAACACAGGTGAAAACAATGGGAATCGTTAATCTAATAACGAGGGAATTCGCTAATAGAATAACGAGGGGAAACGAAAGACACGGACTGGGAATGACAGACACATAGACAATAAACGACCTGGAAGAACAGGCAGACAAGTGCATAGTTTGAAGGGGAGGAATGCATAGAGAGAATCTGCGTGCGAATGAAAGGGAAAGTGAAAAGCTAACAGGGATACGATAATAAGCGAGAAAGACAGCGATAGTCAGAAGCGTGAGATAATTAGTGATTAGTAGTGTTAGTAACTTAATCTAAATCCCTAATGTTAGTAGATTAGTTGGTTAGTACTATATACATCTAACTAATATATACAAAGTGCAATCTAGAAAGTAAGAAGGAAGAAAACGAGATAATAAGCGAAGAAGGAAAAAACCCAAACATTTCCCGAAGTGCAAAAGACAAAGACAAGGAGTGGATCTGGAACAGGAACAATAACAGACGGGGAACAGAACATGAATGAAACATGACACGAAGAAAGATAAATAAACAAAGTACAAAAACAAACAGAACAGACACTCAGAACGTAACAGTACCTCCTCCCTAAGAAACGCCTCTTGGCGTTTCAACCAGAAAAGGCACAGACAGAAAAACAGACAGACCAGGATACAGATGGGGGAAAGCCAGGCAGACAAGGGTCAAAACACAGGGTGGGAACTAACAGGTCAAAACACGTGGCGGGATCTCAGACAGGCAAGGAGCAAAGCACGTGGCGGGATCTCAGCCAGGCAAGGAGCAAAACACGGGACAGGATCTCAGACAGGCAAGGGGCAAAACACGGGACAGGATCTCAGACAGGCAAGGGGCAAAACACGGGACAGGAACTCAGACAGGCAAGGAGCAAAACACGGGACAGGATCTCAGACAGGCAAGGGGCAAAACACGGGACAGGATCTCAGACAGGCAGGAAATTTCTCGGAAAACAGGGGAAGGGAACTCGGAACAGAACTCGGAACAGAAGAAGGGATGCAACAGGGGAGAAGGGGGAACAAGCAGGAGGCTGGCACGGGACTTAGGGGCAGGGGACCCGGGGGAAAGTCAGACAGGTCCGTTGTTTAGGAGCGTTCAATCGGAATGACACCCACTAGTGCTCCTCTCTTAACTAGTGGGCGTTTAGCTCTTAATGGACAGTTGGGGATGAAGTGCCCTGACTCCCCGCAGTAGAGGCAGGACCTAGTCGCCATCCTGCGGTCACGCTCCTGACGGGAAAGACGGGCTCGATCCAGCTGCATAGGTTCAGGATCCGGCTAGATGAGGGAACTGCTCTGGGATGGCTGTTGACTCTGGCAGATGACCTGAATCCGACCGTCTCTGGTCCTGGAACAACCCCGAGCTACGCAAACGGCGACGCTCCTGAAACCTGGAATCAACCGGATGGCCAGGCTGACGAGGTCGTCGAAAGACTCAGGAAGATCACGGGTAAGGACCTCGTCTTTGAGATCTTCGGACAATCCAAAATGAACGCTGTCATACAAAGCCTTGCTTCCCCAGCCACAGGAGTTGGCCAAAGTCTGGAACTGGATGGCATAGTCCGAGACCGACCCTCCCTCCTGGCGTAGATAGAGCATCTCCCGGGCAGCTTTGTGACAATGCTTGGACCGATCAAGACCCTCTTCAGATCCTCAGAAAACGGACCGAACCCCTGGCAGTAGGGGAAGGATCCCTCCCACGCAGTGGTGGCCCAGGTCTTGGCACGACCGGTCAGTTGCGTGATGACGTAGGCAACCCTGGAGATGTCGCTGGGAAACGTTGATGGCTGCAGACGGAAAATGAGCTGGCACTGAGTCAGGAACGCACGCGACAACCGCCCGGTTCACCTGCGTACCTCTCCGGAGGGGGCAGACGGGCTCGTGCACTGGCGCAGAGGGAAACCAGGTTGAGCTGTAGCAGCGGCATACTGAGGTGCGGGGTTAGGAGTCGGAGCTCGCAGCGTCAGGGTGAGTTCCGCCAAACTGGAAGTGAGGGTCTGCAGATGTTCGGTGACCGTCTCCAGATGGTGTTGATGCCATCCGAGCATGGCACCTTGCTGCTCGAGAGCAAAACGCATCTGGTCTGGATCTGCTGGGTCCATCTTGGTCAGTACGTTCTGTTACGACCGTGATAAGGACCCAGACGCAGATCAGGGATTAGGCAGAAGAGTAGTTTATTGGGAAGCAGGGATCAAAACCAGGAATCAGAGAATCGGAGGTACAAAAACGCGAGGCAGAGAGAAGTCGAAAACAGGCAGTCAAAAGGTCGATAAACAGGAAGGCAGAAAGGCAAACAAACAAAATCGCTAGGCAGGCTCGGGGTAGTCAACAGAAGGGTAGTCTCGGAAAAATCTATAAACACTGGCTTCGGAAAAGTAGGCTCAGGGAATAAGAATCAGTACTGACCCGGGAAAGAACAAGAACACAGAACAGATATACAAGGAACGAACATAAACACTGAACTAATATACAGGCAGGGAAGGAAAACACAATAGGACTCAGGTGTGACTGGGAGGAGAGAGGGAGGAACACAGGTGAAAACAATGGGAATCGTTAATCTAATAACGAGGGAATTCGCTAATAGAATAACGAGGGGAAACGAAAGACACGGACTGGGAATGACAGACACATAGACAATAAACGACCTGGAAGAACAGGCAGACAAGTGCATAGTTAGAAGGGGAGGAATGCATAGAGAGAATCTGCGTGCGAATGAAAGGGAAAGTGAAAAGCTAACAGGGATACGATAATAAGCGAGAAAGACAGCGATAGTCAGAAGCGTGAGATAATTAGTTATTAGTAGTGTTAGTAACTTAATCTAAATCCCTAATGTTAGTAGATTAGTTGGTTAGTACTATATACATCTAACTAATATATACAAAGTGCAATCTAGAAAGTAAGAAGGAAGAAAACGAGATAATAAGCGAAGAAGGAAAAAACCCAAACATTTCCCGAAGTGCAAAAGACAAAGACAAGGAGTGGATCTGGAACAGGAACAATAACAGACGGGGAACAGAACATGAATGAAACATGACACGAAGAAAGATAAATAAACAAAGTACAAAAACAAACAGAACAGACACTCAGAATGTAACATTGAGACAAAAAACCCCAGTGAGAAAAGAAAAACACTGGCCAGAAAGAAACTCCCGTGTTAAAGGGGGAACCCACCCTCCACTGGTCATCCTGGGTATCAGTATTAGAGATTGATCCCATCCTCCACTGGCTCCCTGGGTATCAGTATTAGAGAGTGAGCCCATCGTCCACTGGTCATCCTGGGTATCAGTAGTGGTAGATAGGCTAAATGTCCCTAGAAGGTGAGAGGAAGGTCTAAGGTCCGAAGAAAAAAATATGATGAGGGTGAGAGGGGTCAGAAGAGCAGGATGATTCATCCAGGTCTGCATCATGGTCTGGACATGAACCAGGAGAGGATCGGTACTGGAGTGGTCTGTAATCTCAGGGAATATAAAAGTGCGGAGGAATATATCTGACCGGCATGGATACAATTCACAGAGGAACATGACTGCGATCTTGTGAAGCCCCAGCCTTTGTAAAAGACTGCATTTCAGTGCTTTTTTAACCAGAATTCCCTGCCTCTGTGGACACGTGCATCTCACAGTAGCTTGCTAATCCTGCCATAAACATTGATTTCATTTCATTTTCTCCCTCTCAAATCTCAAGGAGTGCCTGGATGGTGTGCGCACACAACACCGCTCCCCTGTGAATTTGAATGTTCTTCTTGGTCTCAAATTTCATATAGATATTGCTCTTGCTAATAATAGTGGGAAGTGTAGCCTCGAGTGAGTGAAATATATGCTCTTATGAGGGAGTGCTCATGCTTCAGCTGCAGTGCTCCTTGTGTGTGAGCGCACTGGGATGCAGAGATGGATTCAAAATTGGGTAGAAATTAAGGGGAAAACTTCAATAACACACACATAAAAGCACTACTTGGTGGCTCATCCTTTTAAGGCACTGTTCTATTGTGTGGATGAACCCCAGGGCCTGCATCCTGTTAAGGCACTGTTCTAGTGTGTGGATGAGCCCCAGGGTGGCTCAAAATCTGGCTCAATACATTCCAAATTGGGAGAAAGAGGAGAAAAAGCATTTTTAAAAACACTCCAGTAGTCTAATTACAGGACTTGATCTTGCTCAAGTGTGCATGGTAACATAAAAATGCCCACAATCCTTTGAACATACAATTAAGACAAAGCACTTCCAGCTCTGAAGGTGAAGTCCAGAGGCTGTATGGAAAACCTCCTGTTGGACCATATGATGATGTGATGATACTGACCAGGGTTTGATTCCTGGCCAGTTTGGCCTGATTCCATCCTCCATCCTTACAGATCACAGATGCAACCCAATCCACTACCTTCCTGTGAGTTATAAATAACATGTAATCACAGCTATACACCAAAACATGAAGCTTTATTTCACTCGTACACACTCTTTGGAGGGCTAGAAGGTGATGACATGCTGTTTGATAAGTGCATTAATGCATGTAGTCATGGCAACTTTCAGTATGAAGACAAACACTGTGTGAAATGGAAAGGGATTTCCTGGCCTGTGTGCTTGTGCATCATGATCCTCATTTGCTCTCTTCAGTAACTCACACTTAATTGGAAACTGAATGCAGTAAATTATCTGAAGTTGGAATTCCTACAAAGCCCACTGATAGAAACACACCATTGAAAGCAAGCAGCTTCCATCCATTATCTTTGTAGCATGGTCTTCCATTCAGTCCGTTTTACAGACTATTTGTGTGTATGTAATAATAATAATAATAGTATACGCCATTTAGCAGACGCTTTTAGTGTGTGTGTGTGTGCATACATTTTGTGTGTGTATAGTGCGAGAGTATGAAAGTGAGGGTGTGTGTATAGTGTGAGAGTATGAGAGTGTGTGTGTGTGTGTGTGTGTGTGACTGTGGGAGTGTGTGTGTGTGTAGTGTGAGAGTGTGTGAGTGCGTGAGTGGGTGTGTATGTAGTGTGAGAGTATGAGTGTGTGAGAGTGTGTGTGTGCGTGTGTGTATAGTGAGAGTGTGTGTGTGTGTGTGTGTTGTAACACCCTATGGGGTTTGGTTGTAGGTGTTACGTGTTACGAGTAGTGCAACCCAAGAGACAGATCCAAGCTCAATTGTACAAAAAATCATTTTAATTAACAAAAAACACTCAGAAACACAAACTATGGGGAAGTCACTCAAATGGTTGAATATTTAAATAAAGGTCAACACAACTCAAAATCTCTTAAACAAAAGGTTTCTTACGCTCTGGGGAGCTAACCCCTTATCCTGGCTGGTCTACAGACGTCACAGGGTTCTTTTCCACCTTCCAAACACACCAAAGTTTTCCTCCTCTTCTCTCTTTGTTTCTCTCCCTCCACTCGCTCTCTTCACAAGGCAACCTGGCTCCTTTTATTCACTGTTCATTAGGTGTTGAGTAGTTGATTGGGTGTTGATTGGTTGATTAGTTGCAGGTTGCAGTCGTTTAGGACCTGCGTGGTTGGGGTGTGGCACCATATGAACCCCTGCCCATGGCTCCGCCTGCCAGGTTGCCACAGTGTGTATAGTGTGAGAGTATGAGTGTGTGAGAGTGTGTGAGTGTGTGTGTGTAGTGTGAGAGTATGAGAGTGTGTGAGTGTGGTCTTCCATTCAGTCCGTTTTACAGACTACGTGGAATATGCAGAATCAGAATATCAGAATATCTTCTGATGATGAAGTCTAAAATTGTGGAATTTATGGAGGATTTTAAAACCAGAGGCTACCCAGAAGATTGGCTTGATGACGCTTATAAAATATAAATAAATATCCAGCTGTGTAAATGGATTATATGTAAAGAAATGTGAAACTATGTCCGCTAAATGCCGGAAAGTTATAAAGGTAAAATGTAAGAGTGCATCTTCTGTGCATTGAGGATGCTACGCTTCAGCCATTTAGCCAATAGCATCTCCTTTCCTTAAAATTGAGTTCAGCAGAAAATCCACATTCATTTTCTCCCACCCCTCCCTGGAGTGCAAGAAGCAGATCATTTAATTCAGTTTGGGGAAACAAAGGTCAAGACAAAGTGTCTAAGTCGAAGCAATTAGAGACTTACGTTTTTGCACTGGACCATGGTTTGAATTCAAACACTGCTGCCAGAAAATTTTAAATGCACTCATTTCATATAGCATTTTACATTTCATATAGCATTTTACATTTTATACATTTATTTTTTACATTTATTTTTTTATTATTCTTTAATTACATAAGAATAGTACAAACCAAGTTTGGGACATACTATGACATTATAACAAACACTTTTTATAAATTAATATTGATTTGAACAATTAATACACAATATCACAAAGAGTAGTATTTACTCCATAATATTAGGCACATATTGTCCATCAGCATTGCAGTGCAAGTGAAGCAGGATGATTTCGTTTCTGGAAGGAGACTTCCAGGAGGGTTTCGTCTGCGACCGTTGCCAGCTTGTGAAGCATCTCGAGAGCAAGATTCTTGATCTCAAACCCCAACTTGTTGGTCTTGACTGCCCTGCAGAATTTGTAGAGTTCCAGGAACTAATTAGTATGCCCTTTAGAGAGTTAGCCTGCACGCCGAAGCTGGGTAGGGGGGAAACTCTAGAGCAGGTAGGGAGAGAGAGTTGGGTGACGGTAGGGCACCAGCATAGAAAAGGGCGCGCACATGCAGGGGCAGCATCTCCAGAGCTTGTGGTGTCCAACCGATTCCAGCCTTTGCAGGAAGAGGATCTGGCCCAGCCCTGAGTGGGAGGACTGATGAGCCCCAGGGTACCCTGGCGGCCATGCCACCCAGGAAAAGGGAGTTCATTGTAGTGGGGGATTCTATCATTAGAGGTATAGACAGTATAGTCTGTTCGTGGGAAAAGGAGTCTCGCATGGCATGTTGCCTGCCTGGTGCTCAGGTCGTGGACCTCCTGGAGCACACGGACAAGCTCCAAGCCTCCTTCATGGTCCATGTTGGAACCAATGATATACTGTAGGTAAGGGTAGGTTTGATGGAAATGTTTGGAACTGGAGGCTGTCATGTTGAATGGGGGTTATGACATTGTTGGGATTACTGAAACATGGCTTGGCGCAGTGGATGGGGATGAATATAATGTAGAAGGGTACAAATTGTTTAGGAAGGATAGAACTAATAAAAGAGGAGTGACCCTTTATGTGAAAGATAATCTTAATGTGCAGGAAATTCCAGGTATTAACTAATTCTCTGCTAAACTCTGCTAAATGGCATATAATATATATTATTATTACATTTGTTTCTTGTGAGGACATTTGGATTAGATTACTGGGAGATCAAGAGTAGGGCCTTAATATAAGAGTATGCTATAAACCTCCAGCTTCAGACAGTAACATAAATAGTATGCTCTTTGGTAACATAAAACAAACCTGTGCTGAAGGAGAGACGATAATAATGGGCAACTTCAATTACCCCTCTATTAACCCCCTGAGGTCCGTGCTTAGCTCAGAGAAGCTTTGTGATTTTGGTGTCATCTGATATTTATCTCAATTTCATCAACTTAACACACACTTACTCCAAGGTGTTTGATATTTTTATTTGAATGACAATCACAGCTACATTTATATGCCAATAGTTTGGTCAGTATCATATGCAGCTTGTAAATAGATCTACAAACACACAAGTTATAAAGAGTACATTTTTCTGCCGTCACAAACATTGTGAAAGCACACACTAAACTATAGTGACGAATTGTTTTGCCAATATGAGTTTGTTCATCAAGTTCTTGTTTATGTAAGGATGTCAAAATAGTTTAGCACATCTGAGATCTAAATAGCTAAAAACCTGTTTTTATCAGAACTGGTCAAATTTATTTCAGGCTGTGGGAGGGCTATATGCTAATTTCCTGAATATTCATGATCCACACCTGAGAATTGTCCACACCTCTAAGATCTGTCAGATGGGCCATCTCTCTCTCAAAGGCCATCAGACAAAGACAAAAGCCATCAGAGTAAACAATAGTCAGTGAGCCATGCCATTTCATTTTGGAAGATTTATTGAAAACATCACACAGACTATATACAAAAAATCCAAATTAAAACATGGTGAAACATTAAAACATCTGTTCTTTCACAGTCTTTGGTGCCACTTCTCAAAACAGTTTCTGGTCAACTGTAGACACAAGGGAACATCACAAACCTTGCACTCCCATGGAGTGCACTGTTGTTTCCCCGACATTTTGCAGATTACGCATTTCTTGCGACCAACAGAAGCCAGTTTTCCAACATCCACAGTCTGTTTGGCAGTGGGCACAGGCACATGATCAAAAGTAGCCTGTTGTCTGGGTACCTTCTGTGAGACACCACACAGCTGTGCAATGAGGAGTAGGTGCTTTGTCTTCCACATCGTCATCACTGTAAGCATAAAAAGCAAAAGGTTGTAAGGACACACAATACATCAGAGCATTTATTTTTATTTATTTAACCTTTATTTAACGAGGCAAGCCATTAAGAACAAGTTCTTATTTACAATGGCGGCCTACAGTGAATAGCTTTTTTAAAATAACATTTTAGGCTGTTTGAAAAGTATTTTTACATAGATCTTGAGTGCCTATTGTAATTTGTTACGTTGCAACAAATGGAATATGTAGTCACAAGATGCGGAATTCATATATTTTCACAAGTATTTGATAACATGGCAAATAAAATATAGTTACTTACTCTTCATCAGTTAGGTCCTCAGCTGGATCAATTCTGAATTCATGCTGTCTCTCTTCATCTGAATCCTCTTCAGTATAGGGACATGATGAGTTGTTGTCCTCATCGCTTTCCATCAATGCTCTCAAACACTCCAGCACAGAAAATCTTGCCATCTTGAATAAAATGTGCTTCAAATTGTCAGGACATTGTATGTGTTGTTTACACCTCCGATTTTACACATGGCCCCACGCCCCTCCCTGAGAGTAGCACCTAGTTACCATGTCAATAGAAGAAGGGGTAAAACTGAGAGTGAAAGGCAAGGTTTACTTTTGGTCTAATTAACCTAATTTAAAAATCTCATATTATTTGCCAGTGCTCAAATCGGAAAGTCGCGATTCTAAGGTTTCTGTCAATGTTTTTGCCGCTTGTGTATGATAAAATATTGCAATGTTAGAAATAGTAATATACTTTTATTGGTGCTTGGATCGTCGGCGATCCAGTCGACCTCAGGGGGTCAGTTGGGAGGTAGTGACAGGTCAGGGTAAATGTGAAGAGGAGTTTTTAGATATGGTCAATGACTGCTTTTTGGTACAGTTTGTTACTGCCTATGAGAGGGAAATCAATATTGGATCTGGTTTTGTGTAACAATCCTGATAGAATTTGCAGCACAGACGTAGGAGAACCACTAGGGGCAAGTGACCACAGTGCAGTTACTTTTTATATTTTTTGGCAAGTTAAGACAGCTTCCTCTAACTCTAGCATTTTTTACTTCAGACGAGCTGACTTTAATAAAATGAGAGAGAATTTAAGTAATATAAATTGAGTAAACCCTCTAGATTGCAGAACTGTGAATGAAAAATTGACTATTTAAAACAGTTACTGTAGATGTACAGTGTAAATGTATCCCAAAAGTAAGGAAAAATAGGATGAAAAAAACTGTCTCCGCAGTGGATGACTAAATCTTTATGGGAGATTTTGAGGCAAAAGAAGTGACTGTACAGAGTATATAAAAAGGATAACTCAGAGAGAAACAAGTTAGATTATTGTAATATGTGGGCTAAGGCCAAAAAGGAAATAAGATCAGCTAAAAGGCAGTTTGAAATTAAAATTTCCCAAGATGGAAAAATTTTTTCAATATTGTAGTAGAAAAAGGAAAGTTAATGATGAGGTTAAGTGCATTAAGAATAAGGAAGGAACTTTGGTTTATAATAAGGATATTGCTAACACACTAAACAGTTACTTTGTTAGAGAAGAGGTTATACATATGCCTAAATGTATAGCCAAGGTACAGAATGGTTTTTGGAGGACTGTGAGATGATGGGATGTCACAAAGTACGTGACAAACCCTGGATGGGAAAAGCAGTCTAAGACAAGGCACGGACAGGTCTCTCCCCCCTGATGGCATATGTCATATAACAACCACAAACACAAAACCCTGGATGGGTAAAAACAGAGCTAAAGTCTAAAATGGATAACGGAGTGGAGTTTCTTCTGGAGTTCCCTGGAACCTCCCAGGCACACAGATATTTTATTTTACTTTTTTTCTGCATCTCTCGCCCCCAGACTTTCTGCCTGGGAACAGATTTTTCCTGTGTCTTGTGTGGTGTGTGTTAATTGTTTTATTACATATTCAAATCAACTCATTACAAACACAAACAGCCTCCCATCAAATCATCAGCCCTGCAGTATATCTACGGTTTTCCAGTCATTCATCGTCAGATGGTTGTTCTCCCTCCCTGGTAAAAACAAGAAAACTAAAATAACAAACTAAAATAATCAGGTTCATTCCTCGTCTGTCTGCCACGTCCTGCCAGCCCCGCCTGCCTGACACATCTTCTTCCGGAGTTCCCTGGATCCCCTCCATTGTCCATTCGTTTTAACCTTGTCATTCTATTATTAAATGTGTCTGCGTTTGTCTGTGTCTGCGTTTGGGTTCGTTCCTGTTCAACATAACAGGCTCAGGTGGGACTCATGAGGCAATCACCCATCCATCAATAACTCACATTCTCACACAAACACCCAATCAGCCAATTGACTTCCATATCAATTGACTGATTGACACCAATTAAATAATAAAATAATAATTAAACCAATGATGACCTTTGGAGCAACCTTCCGGGCCACGGTTTACTCTCACACCCTGTGAAAGTGCCAAACCTGCCCCCGGAAAGTCTACCTGCTCCAAAGGCCTCCACAACATGTAAAGACACAGGCAACCATGCCACTCCCACATGGCCGAGACCGACGCCCTCCACAGCATATATCCCAGAGTACTCAAAGAACTTGGGGAAATTATATACAGTATAAACCACTGACATATATTTTTATGCAATCTATAGTCATACCAAAATACCAGATGACTGGAAGCAGGGTAGTATAATTCCAATATATAAGAAGAGGGACCGTACTGACCCAGGGAACTATAGGCCTGTCAGTTTAACTTGCATCGCATGTAAAATGCTGGAATGTATTATATGGGATAAATTGGAATCATTCTTGAAAAATAATAGTATTTTAAGGGAGAGCCAACATGGTTTTCTCAAAGGGAGGTTATGCCTAACAAACCTCCTGGACTTTTTTGAAGAGGCTACAAAGTGTGTTGACCTGAACCAGGCTTATGATATTATATATTTGGACTTTCAGAAAGCATTTGACAAGGTACCACATGAGAAGCTCATTGCTAAAATGAATTCAGTAGGAATTGCAGGAATAGTTAAATTTGCAGATGATACTAAACTTGGGGGTTTGGCAAACAGTTTGGAATCGACTAAAGTAATCCAAGATGATTTAAACAAAATCCAAGAATGGGCAGATACATGGCAGATGACATTCAATATTGCTAAATTTAAAGTTATGCATGTGGGAAATAAAAACATTAGACAGGAGTATTTTATGGGAGGAGAAAAGTTAGTAGGTGTTCAATTTGAAAAAGACTTAGGAATTGTAATTTATCCAAGCCTATCTGCATCAAAGCAGTGTGCTACAGCAGTGGAAAAAGCCAACAGGATGCTGGGATACATAGCAAAACAGTATTGAGTATAAATCAAAGGAGGTTATATTAATGTTATATTACATTACATTACATTACAGACATTTGGCAGACGCTCTTATCCAGAGTGACGTACAACAAAGTGTTAACCGTAGTCAAGAACAGTTTAGCCTTAAGCCACCCTAGTGGGAAGTACAGTTCCTGGGTGCTAGGAGCAACCACATAGTTAAACTAAGACCCTGTAGGTAAATCTCTAGCCACAATTAAAAGGTAGCAATAAAGCAATCAATGCAGAAAATAATGCCTAAGCCTAATACAATACATAAACAAGTAGACGTGTAAAACTAAGCAACTATGTCCCTAAGTTAACAAAAACCGGACTACGGGAGAGGTGCACCCTGAAGAGGTGAGTCTTTCAGTCGTCGCTTTATATAATGCCTTTGTCAGACCTCACTTAGAATACTGTGTGCAGTTCTGGGCACGGCACTACAAGAAAGATATAGAAGCTCTTGAGAAAGGGCAACTAAACTGATACCTGGTATGAAAGGTAAAAGTTATGAGGATAGACTTAAGGCACTCAACCTATTTAAGCTTAGCAAACAGAGACTTAGGGGGGATTTGATTGAGGTTTTTAAATTCCTAAGAGGGATTAACAAAGTGAATTACCAAAGATGTTTTAAGATAAGTGGGGTCAGCAGAACAAAAAACCACAGGTGGAAATTAGTTAAAGGCAAATTCCGCACAGATATTAGGAAGTTTTTCTTTACACAGAGAGTTGTCAATGCCTAGAACAGCTTGCCAGGTCAAGTAGTAGAGGCAGAAACACTTGGGCTATTCAAGTCCAGGCTAGATGCAGTACTAGATACTCTTTAGATTAGGACATAACGAGCCTAGATGGGCTGAACGGCCCATTCTCGTTATTATGTATTCTTATGTTCTTATGTTCTTATATGTAGGACCTCAGCCAAAATAAATAATCATCTCAACTTAAAGCAAAAGACTATTCCTAATCTTTAACATACGATTTAATTTAATTAATAAAACAAACAGATGCTGGTTTACTATCTTTCCATTTACTTACATGGATATGGTATTTACCCTTAAGAATTATAAAATGTATTAAGTAAGATACATTGTTATGAAGGTTATCCATATAAAATAATATATTAACTAGATCAAATTTGGGAATACCTTCACTTTTGAAGGTTATCAAAAATTGTTTAGATACAGGGCAGTTTGTATTCTCTGAATCCGAGAACAAAATTCAGGAGTTTGTACCGAAATTATATATAGAATAAATTATCTTAAAGTGGGTTTCTTTCACCTTAGGAATGATTGGATATGAAATATAGAAAGAGAATGCTTTTTTACATATGAATTAAATTATCTCAAAACAATAATTTAATACAGTACAATGAAACGCTCTGGGAGATTAACGAAACCATCGGAAGGTTCGGGGACCACGTTACGGATCTGATGGTGGGCCATAGGCACTCTCAAGCACTGTTTAATGTGCTCCGGGACCAGATCCAGCACAATTACTGCCACGTACTGTACTAAGGTTTATCCCTGTTTTGGATTTTGTGTTTCAATTTTGTTACCCATCACGTTATGGGAAAGTCAAGATGGCAGCCCTAGTAACGGGAATTTCCAGGAGGAAGTGATTCATTCCCAATAAGACAACAACAACAGAAAAAAATAACAATTAAAATGGTGAATTAATTGTCTGGAGGTTATTCCTTGAATTATTTGCTGGTATGCTGCCCCTTTTATTAAGGAATTGGGAAATCAACATAAAAAACACAAAATTAAACCAAAAGTTCAGGTCCCACCAGTCGCTAAGAAATGTTGTGCTCTCATGGGAGTTGTATTTAGATTTGAATTTATGCGTTTTACTTTTATTTACCTTAATGAAAGGGATTGCTCCCAAAAAATCTCCAACTCCTAATAATTCAAACAGCCCACAAGCATTTTTAAACATTTTAATTGTTTCTGTCATGGCTGGAGGAAGACTTTGTTTTTGCACATGAAAGAACTGGTGATGGGTTTTTTTTACCCTCATTTGAATAGTTTTAAGTTTGACTTTGTTTCTGTTTTTCCTGCTTTATTTCTGTTTTGACTGCCCTGACAAGAAAGAATAAAATGGCCGTTGGCCTGTTGGAACATTACATTTTTTTCTTCCCACTCACCACCTGGCATGGTGGCCACCCTGCTACATGCCAAAATGCCTGGAAAAAGACACAGAGTCTTCACAGCAACCGTGAACAGTTACAAGAGACACAGCAAGGAAACATCGGACTCTTGAAGACTTTGTGACCAGACGTCCCACATCTCTTCTAAAACTAACATGCATTGAACCCCACTGACCGTGGAGCAAATGACACAAAAGTAAGGCTGTAACAACTGGGCATAGATATAGCTTAGCAACAGACTGTTTATATTCATGACTGAATGTACAAACTGTTGTAAAATGTATCATGGTTCATGACACTGCTTACCATTGTTTTCTTGTAGCTGGCTCAGCCGCTCATTCACTGCCTGCATTAGTAGTAAAATACACAATATGCAGACCCAGGTCTTGCATGTATTCTAATCTGCTAACCCGGTCATAACCCGACATTCTGATCTCAACACACCCAATAACTACATAGTTATTCTGATGTGCGCAGTAAGTGCAATCTTTCCTTTTGCCTTAGTTACAAACTAGGTTTAAACTTACCTCCATCAGAATGCCTGCGCAAGAATGCGTCCCACACAGACACACACACAGATACACACATGCATTCATACACAGGTAGTTGTTGTTCATTAATGTATTGAATTGTGCTTTGCCAGTTTGTGTTCATTCCTCCAGTGTGAAGAATTAACAAGCCTTACATTGTGGTGTCAACCATATTAGAATTCTAGTTTCTAGTGGGATAGCCCGACAGAAGGCCTAATGAAGGCAATAGGCAACATCTGAGCTGATTACCGATCGGCCTCAGGTAAGCATGCCTGTGTATGAGGCCGCTGCTGTCCAAGGTAGTAGTCCTCTCCAGGCCATGGGAGGAAGCAGAACCTGATAGCAGCCAAAGACATCCATCCAGGAATTTGCTCAACTTCACTTTCCGCTTTCCTGGCGTATTGTGTTTAACCTTCGCCCATCCTTCTTTAAGAATTTTTGGCTCAATAGTGAAATCTCAGGGCACTAAACCTCCAAATGCTCAATCAGCCCACTGCCAATTGCTACCATTACCTTTGTTCTCTTATTTTAAAAAGCAAGGTAGAGAAAAATATTAAAATAAATTAAATATTAAATAACATTATATAATGGAGCAGATAAATGATTTAAAATCCCCCCAAACTGTATAACAGGCTTATCGGCTGCAACACTGAGGCACAGTGCTCGCTCAGCCGTTGGTTGGAGAGGCTTTAGTGAGAGGAAATCTACAGACAGCTAAGGGATGAGTCAATCTAACCATAAAGTGGGTTGTCCTTGAGCAAAACATCCAAACCTGTGTTAGGTCACTTTCACATCATAGAGCATTTGGCCGGTACTGAGGTTAAGAAAATATGCTGTGTAATGAGGGAAAACAATACAAAAACATTAAAGTCAGATTTTTAATTTTAAGTTAATGAGAAACCTCCATGTGCTTAGACTGACTTGCACCCTTGTTTTTAATGTCATTTTATAGCCTAAATTCACAGATTTTGTTCAATGATAGCAGGGCTACCCAACCCTGGTCCTGGAGGGCCACAGTGGTGCCTACAGGGCTGCTCAACCCTGGTCCTGGAGGGCCACAGTACCTGCAGGGCTACTCAACCCTGGTGGTGGAGGGCCTGCGCATCGGCAGGCTTCTGTTCCCACTGGCACACAACCTCTTCATCTTCTTGTTTGATCCAACTCAGTCTCCGTCAACAGCTCTGAGAGCATTAGTGGCTTAGATTGAGCAGGGAGAAAACCCTGGCTGGCCATCAGTCATCGGGGAACAACATCCAAGGGGGGCACAGGTTCTACAGTTCTGCGCGTGGAAGCCGCGCCTTATCAGAGAGAAAGAAATGCTGAAAAGAAGCAGAGAGGGGAGATCAGAGGCATCAAGCTTGGGAGCATGCAGGGCTTTCCATCAAGAACAAAAACATCAAAGGGAAAGATTCAGCTTCCCTCTAAAGACAGACTGGGAGAGAGATCCTAGCAGGCCCTCCTCTACTGTCACTGTCCCACACATTCATCACTGTAGCGACTGGAGCTGGAACATAGCTTAAACATCCTGTCAGGGCTTTCAGAGCTGGTCATGTCAGACCGATATGACCAGACCTGACTTAGGTACATGTTCATGCTATAATATAAATGCTATATATTCTCATCCTAAATATTTTGTGAGACAATGTAAGCATTGCTGAATTTTTGTGCCTTTTTTTTGTGCCATAATTTTACAAAAATGCACCTTATTTTTGCATGCTTGTGTTGGCAACATCAAGGAAGACGAGCTTGCGAAACCTTTTCAAGCAAAAATAAGAGAAAAATGTCTGCATCAAAAGGTCAGAGATTAAATTTTAAAATCGAATGTCAGTGTTATAATGTTTAAAAAAATTTAACCTAATTTTAAATAGCTTTGGTCTTCTGAAACTTTGAAACAGTGTGTGTGTCTGTCATAACATCTGTATGGTAAACCTGCATGTCAGTGCAAGCACAAAGCATTGGAAAATGTTGTAAACCACAGAACCCAAGCCATTTATACTCAAATGAGTGAAGACTGTTTGTGTCTCATGGAAGGTGAGGTAGGTGGGACTATGAGGGTGATAGAATAATGTGATTGGACAACAGTGTCTGCCTGTCATGTGACCTCAACATCATTGCCTGCAGTGATGAAAGTGTGAGCCTCAAAATGGGTGGAGCGAAATTGATGGTCATTCATCCGAGGCAGCCTGAAGACCCGCCTCTCCAGACTGCAGCTCGGCTACCTTAGCTACTTTTCTCTGATTAAATTTGTTGAAAAAAATGCACTGATGATAATTAATTTCTCACTTCAGGATTTCCGAGTACTTTTCATTGGCTGACTGTTTGAGGATTCACCTCTTGGAAGTCCTGATTGGTCCCCGGTGGGACAAAGGGAATTGTGGAGCTCCGGAACGCTCACTGTCCTCTCTCTTTAACTCAAAGAGTTTGTGGGTTATGCAGCGTGATGCTGGGTTTTTACCTACAGTGTTATTCAAGGCCTGGCTCGATCCTCTCTATTTTTCTCCTCTTCCTTTCCCTCTTAGTGCCTCTGTATGGCTGGCACAGCCAAGCCTTTGTGTAAGATAGCTGGGCCACACATATCCTCTTTCACTGATACAACTTCATCACACAGCTGCTCCAGCTGCCAGGGACCCTGAGGAAGGATATTATTTCTTCCCCCGTTTCTCTGGAATGTGTTGTTCCCTTCTCTGATATAATTAATTGTACAGGTCTCCTGTGTGGTCTAGTGGTTTCAACGTCCGACGCTGGCGACGGCGACCGGGGTTCGATTCCCCGTCGCGCCAGAGTCGGCTCTGGCCGGGAGTGCCACCGGGGCGGCAATTGGCTGTCCGCCCCAGGGAGAGGGGAGGGAAACCGACACAGTTTTCTGCGCACCAGGGGCCTCATTTATAAAACATTCTTATGCACAGATTTGATCTTAGAATGTGCGTACGCTCAAATCCACGCCAAAGTTCAGATTTATAAAAACGGTCTTTAACGTGGAAAAGTACTTGGCTCCATGTCAGGTTCCAACTTGGTGTATGCACGTTTCCTTGTGGCAATGTTGGAGTACTGCAGGTATTTGGAAATCTAAGAGCATCAACATGTCATCTGCTGCCTAATTGTTTCCTCATTATTATTATTATTATTATTAGTAGTAGTAGTAGTAGTAGTAGTAGTAGATGTTGTAGTTGTATTACCAGATTGAACACATTGCTTAGGCTATACGTAATGGTTTGCACAATAAAGTTATTAATACATTAAAACAACATAAGCTAGGCTACTTGTGGAAAACAAAACAAAAACACACATTGGTTTTCCAAAACTACCCCTATTAGCATAATTGACACATCCTTGAATGACATTTATTTAATATACATATTATGGTTCCACATATGTAAAACATTTCGGTCAATCTATGGGCTATAAAATGTCCAATAATGCTGTGGTTTGCAAGAGGAAGAATGGCAGCATTGGCACTTCTCGAAGATATCGCCAACCGTGCAATAAGAAGGGAACGAGTTATTAGAGATCGGGCAGACTTCTTTGCACATGATGACGAATGGCTGATAAGCAGGTACCATTTGCCGAGAGCTACGCTATAAGAGCTTTGTGCCCAGATGGGCCCGAATATACAGAGATGCACCAACTGCCCAGGCCATACCCGTTGGGGTGCAATTGCTATCCATCCTTGGGTTCCTGGCTACAGGAACATTCCAAAGAGAAATTGGTGACCGGTCAGGCATATCCCAGCCGGTTAGTAAAATTATGCCAGCTGTACTTCGAGGCATCATTCGTTTGTCCCCTCAGTACATAAAGTTTCCTTACACTGCCGAGGAGCTGCAGAATGTGAAAGAGATTTTTGTGCACACAACAAGATTACCCAACGCCATAGGTGCAATAAATTGCACTCACGTTGCCATACGGGCATCCCATGCAAATGAGTATGTATATGTTAACAGGAAGAATTATCACTCAATTAATGTGCAACTCATTTACAATGCCCGTATGGCAATTCTAAACGCCGTTGTAAGATGGCCAGGGTCGACACACGACTCCTTCATTGTGTGTAATTGCAGTGTGGGGAATTGTCTAGAGGCTGGAGCAGGTGGAGACGGTTGGCTTCTAGGTAAATCACTTTTTTCTTTGTACTTTGCTGCTTTTTTGCTTTTTTAATGTGCATAGAATAATTATCTCTACACAATCAGGTGACAGAGGTTATCCTCTGAAGCCATGGCTTCTCACCCCCATAGTGCACCAACAGACAGCCGAATAAGCTCACTTTAACACGACTCATGCCAGCGCACGGTCAGTAGTGGAGCGCACTATCAGGATGTTATAGGGAAGGTGTCTGGATGCATCAGGAGGGAGGCTGCTGTATGAGCCCAACAAGATGTGCCAAATTATCTTGGTCTGTTGTGTGCTTCACAATATCTCTGTGAGCCATGGGCTTGGGATTCGAGAAGACGAAATGCGCATGGATGTAGAAGATCCCCCTCCACTACAGACTGCCAGGCCACATACTTGGTTTTACTGGTAAAGCCATTGGAAAGGCTCCCAAACAGCGTCCCTGCACGCATCTGCACCTCTGCCAACAGGACCTCGATTTCGGCCTCGCTAAAATATTTTTTCTTGCAGCTCGCCATTATCAAGTCGAGGATTTGGGGTTTGATTGGAGCTCCTTTATATGCTAATGATATTAATTAGGGGGTGTTTACAAGGTGGAGATCTAAAACCATTCAGCTGCACACAATTTCAAGATCATTTGTGATTTAGAGATTTCACATCTGGGGGAGTGGCGTATGCAAGTTTTTCTGTGCGTATGTTCATTTTCTCTGAATCACACGTACGCACATTTCATAAATGATCTTAGATCAAATGTAGGATGGTTTCTATGCAACTTTTTTATAAATGAGGCCCCAGGAGTGCTTCTGGGGTACCGGAATTACAATCGACAGCACGACCAGTACTGTCTTGGAGGAGGCAGTGCTTCGCCATAGTCACTGCCGGTCACAGGGCTACGGCAGCGAACTACGAGGGAGGGGATTGAGCTAAGACTAGCGGGAGTAATTGGCTACCAAATTTGGAGAAAAACGGGAGAAAATAAAATATTAAAAACATTAAAAAAAGAATTCATAGCACAGTCCAGCCATTTATTCTAGAATGTGCCCAAATTGAGGCCATGCTTTAGCCAAACACATGGTATTGGTAGCTGAATGGGTGAGGGTTCAAGCGGCCTCTCGCTGCCAGACTGGAGAACTGGATGGTATTAACAATGGCAGGGAGTTGCTCCCTCTCTTTGAGGGAATGCAGTTTGACTGGGTGAGAACTTGAGCGTGTGATGAAGTGTGTTGGACTCTGTGTCCCCAGCCAGGCTAAGAGTCACCAGTTTCACCTTCTTTACTGGTTATAAATGCACTTAAGAGTTTTGTTCTGTTGCCCCCAGATTGATCACTACAACATTCCCCACAATATTGGAAAATATGAATGTATCCTGCATCGATCTCACATTTGAGAATGTCACCAAAAAATATGGTCTTGCCTACATGTAATTTGCCGTTCTCATTTAGGTTTTATGTGCTCTGCTGGTCCCCCAGGCAAGGCATCCAATCAGAGCTGCCTGAGTAATAGCCCGGTGTGTGAATGGACAATGCATCTAATGTGAGTTATGAAAGTCATGCCGTTTAATACATTTTACATTTTACATTAAATTTTTGGCTTTGTAAAATTTGGCATGTAAAATTCATTTTCATTAATGGCATTATGGTCACATTAGGCTTTTATGATCAGTTCAGGACACAAAATAAGGTCAGGTCACACTATACAGGGGTAGACAAATATAATGGAAACACCAAACAACATGTGAATATTCAGGAATTAATAAGGAGTTGGGCCAATCATTGAACAGCTTCAATCCATACGCCAGATCCAGATGTAGGAAAAAGAGTAACAGATGGCTCGTCAGACCAGCTTTTTCCAGTCCAGGTTTTGTGCTCTTTACACCAGGTTATGCATTGTTGCGTATTTGCCTTTGTTACAAGCAGTTTCCAAATGGCAGCCCTACCATAAATATCAGTTTTGTGAACCTCACAATGTACAGTTTTGTTTAAACTGGGTCACAAAGGTGTAGATTCAATATTGTGGACATTTTTGAAGATGCTGTTTTGTGGTTTTTAACAACTATCCTGCTTAGTCCATTTATCCCTGTAAGTGAGCTTCGACTTGCAACCAGTGCTCCTCTTTCGTGATGCAGTTTTTCCTAGTTTTTCCTTTACTTGATATAAATTATCTGTAGTGTCCATTTACATGAAACGCCATATGCTCAGGATAAAATGTTATTTCAAAGCTGCTGTGGTAGTTGTGGTAGTAATAATGGTTGATAATATAAAGGCAGAAAGGAACAGATGGCACATAAAAGATGCATATCTGTTTTATGAGTGTTCTTTTCTTTGGCTTACAATCCCATGGAACCACTGGAACATGACCCTCCCTCGTTTAATATTTGGACAAATACTCCAAACCGGTATGAAAAGTGACGTTTTTAAAACAGTACACATTATGATTGCAATGGTTGGCCATGTTTTTATTGAAATAATTAATTTGAATTAAAAATACACACACACACACACACACACACACCCACAATACAATGATGAGGGTGATACTTTTCTTTTTAGGAATGCTTTTTATCTGAAAACACCTTTTTATGGCATGAAATAATATGATCATTATTGTTGTAATTAAAATGATTCCATCCTGGATTGTAATTACAAAAGTAATTAATGTTTTTTTGTAAATGAGTGGTGCCTACATGCAGAGGTGTCATTACCCTCGAGCTCCTGGGGTTTCAGCCCCCAATGGTTTTTGTTGATGAGCCCTGAAAATTTTGATCGAAGGCTCCTGAAAATAGTTCGATTGTCCCCCCCAATCATTTATTTTAAAAAGCCCATTACAAAGATGTTATCTGCCTATTCTTCTCTGATTACTTGCATGACATCATACAGGGTTTTCACTAGGACCCAGCGGCGCCAAGGGCATCCTCTATAGGAGTTGTGATTGAACAGTGAGGTCGACCTGTACTCGTGCCAAACAGTTAAACTTATCTCACCACTGAAAACTCTGGAAAAATATGAGAGAAGCAGCAGTTTTTTTGTCTCTCTTGAGTTTAGAAGTGAGCACCCTTTTACAAGTATCATTAATATACAGTATTATCATAATTAGTGTTAGCAGCTAACAGTGAAATATGAAACCTGCACTTCAGGAATTCCCCTTGATAGTACAAGCTTACATTACCTAGTAGTTGTGTTTAGTTTTACTACGATGGCTCGCCAGTTAGGCTAGCTAGTTAACTAATGTTCTACAATGATGGGTAATCAAATGATTATATCAGACCATGGTTGTTTCTGAAATTGATGGACAATAAACGGACAAGTTCATACGTAAGATAAAAGTGTCTTTTAAAGCATGTGTTGTCATACACCTACAGTATGTAGCTCAAGATTGTACAAAGAATTGTTTAAAATTAACACGTGTTGATATTTGAAATGCATTTTGTGGGTATCTACTGCCTCCGAGCAGGGGGGCGGCGGTTCAAAGACTGGAACCCTCCGCCTTGGCGGTGAGTTACAGTGCCCGGAGGGCCTGTCTCTCCCCCATGTTTATTTATATTTTTTGAGGGTGGCACAGTGGTGCAGTGGATAGCACCGTCGCCGGACAGCAAGAAGGTCCCGGGTTCCATTCCCGGCCAGGGTCTTTCTGTGTGGAGTTTGCATGTTCTCCCCGTGTCCATGTGGCTTTCCTCCGGGCACTCTGGTTTCCTCCCACAGTCCAAAGACATGCACGTTAGGCTAATTGGAGAGTCTAAATTGCCTGTAGGTATGAGTGTGTGAGCGAATGCTGTATGTGCCCTGTGATGGATTGACGACCTGTCCAGGATGTATTCTTGCCTCTCGCCCAATGCATGCTGGGATAGGCTCCAGCCCCCCCGCGACCCTGACCAGGAATAAGCGGGTTAGGTAATGATGATGAGGATGACACTGTATTTTGAGTTATACTACATAATGTTTTGTGGATACCTGACCTACTCTCACTGTATCCTAACACGCAGTTGTCACGTGATCAGTGGTGCGTGAAAAGTGTGTGTGTGTGTCTCAGAGGCCCCTCTTTGGTGTGTATGGAAGAAAGACAATGTTTGTTGTAGCCTCGCTTCTTATTCAGTACATTTACATTACATTTTACATTTTAAGCATTTAGCAGATGCTTTTATCCAGAGCGACTTATAAGATGTGCATTAATACAATGATCAATCATTGATGCGGCAGCGATTCTGTGTGGGAATAGGTACCCTGCGCAGAGCGGCTACAAGAGTTGTCAGGTTATTTTATTACCCAGAATTGAGAGAAATGCAGGAAATTCAATCTCAATTCTTAAAATGTACTAAAGGTTTGAGGGTGAAAATGAAGAAAATGTAAGGATTGAAATGTAGGAAATCACAATGATGTTTTCTCACACATTAAATAAAACAAAAGCGAGGTGACTTTTATGGTAAACACATTTTTAGATTAGATGAAACAAAACACATCGTCCCCCACCTGCTGAACAATTCGTCCATGGCCCCGAATATCCGAGAGAAAACTGATATCTGTTATCCAAACGCACAGATCGGAATTTCCTTGTCATTGCGATTCGCATGTAATTCAAAATGCGACACTCTTATACTTTTTTGCATTTGAGTGACGTGTAACATTTCACGTGCACAACCAGAAGTGAGAGGTTAATTAGTTGCGGACCTCTAAAGATGCTTCGGAATGCAATAGCTTGAATGATTATTTCTGTCTCATTTGCGTTCATTGCAGATGGCGATATAGCTGTGCCATGCGGGTTGTTTCAGATGTAAACCATGTAAACACAGGTAATGGATATGGGTCACTTTTAAAAGTAGATGTAAATAGGCGGTCAAAAAAATCGGAACTGGGCATCAAGGCCTGCAGTGTAAACGTAGCCTAAATTAAAAGGCGAAATGCGTCCTGGGCTGCTCGCTTTGGCCCAAGTGTTTTTGTTAAACAAAGGGTCATCCTGTCTAGCCTTGCGCTCTCAGAAGTGTGAATATCGCTGTACAAACGCAGGGCCTTTGGAGATGAAGGACGACTTCGCTCACGACCGAATACTTTGATTAATCGCACAAATAGAGCAATGCTCCGCGGACCCCCGAAATATTTAATCAAGAGCTCAGCGTCGACCTGGCTTAACCCTCCTCTGGGTCCCCACGGAAACCAGATCAATATTTAGTCTCTGCGGCCACGAGAGATGAAAGATCCCTTTGCCCCTTTTTGTTATTCTTCCACTATATCAAGGTCTATGGGAATTAAGGCAGGTGGATTTACTGCGCTTTAATTTCCCTCCATATTTCAGATGGCCTTCTGTCCCTTTGATAAATGATTCCCCAGCTTAAGACATGCAACAAGGCTCCAGACATTAATACAATCAACTGTTGGGCAAACTGCTGAAGCAGCCACTTTTTTCAGAATGGGTCTCATTAGCCATGCAAGAACAAGCAGCTCTCTCATAATGTGAAAGATGAGATAACAGGAGTGGTGTGACACCTCACAACTGTGACAATTGGTTTTCATGCTGCCGCAATACCTCCACCGGCCAGAAGGGCTCTTTAATTACAGTGAAACTGTGTATGTTCCTCTTATTGTTGTTGCTTGATTTATTTCTTCATGGGGGAAATGTGTTTCAGCAGAAGGTACGGTGTGACTGCATAACTGACAATTGAAGAGGTTGCAGTGAATAATGTTCAAACATGGAGGTAAAAAAAAGTGTTTTTTTTCAGAATGACTTCTTCATTGCCTTTAAAAACTGACTCATGATTCTAAGAGAACGGAGGCTGGCAGTTTTCTGAGGCAAGAAAACAATACGATTACCCAGAACCCCCGTACTGCAGTTGTCCTTTTAGACACTTAAACTCAGTGAAGCTCCTATGGACTCCTCTCAACATGCACGCTGTGTGACTGCACTGGATCTCTGACATAAGAGATCACATCATCCCGATGCTTACAGCTGCCGCACCATGTGCACTCTGGGAAAGGAGTGGGAAAAACTGAGAAAATAAGTCCACTTGTGTTAGAAGCTGCAGCAAGCGCTTTGACCTTTGACCTCATCCTAACTCCCCCCCCCTCCTCCCGTTTGATAGATATTAACATCACAAGCCCTTAAATTAGCCCTGATAGGGGTCAGAGGCGAGGCCTGGTCCAGGCCCTGGTGATCTCACGTCTGGACTACTGCAATTCCTCGCTGGCAGGCCTACCGGCCTGTGCCACTGCAACTAGTCCAGAATGCTGCCGCACGTCTGGTGTTCAATCAACCAAAGTTTACCCACGTCACCCCTCTACTCTCCTCTCTGCACTGGCTCCCCATCGCAGCACGCATCAGATTCAAATCACTGGTGCTTGCTTTTCAAGTGGCTAGAGGTACTGCTCCCCCATACCTTCAAACACTCATCACACCCTACACCCCAGCCAGACCCCTCCACTCCGCCTCCTCTGGCAAACTGACTGTCCCATCCCTCCAGGTGCCTGGCAGCCGCTCCTCATGGTCTCGCCCTCTTCTCTGTCCTGACCCCTCGGTGCCACCGACCTCTGCTCCAAGTTCCTGGACTTCTTCCAGACTAAAGTGGACTCCATCCATCAGCAGCTTCTGGCGCCTGCACCTCCCCCCCCACACACAGCTCAGCCGCAGGGTAGCGCCCCCTCAGCGGCACACCTGCCTCAATGCTGCCTCTCCTCCTTCTCCCCGGTGGATGCTCTCCAAGTCGCCGAGTTGACCACCAAGGCTAAGGCCTCCACCTGTTCTCTGGACCCCATGCCCACAGCTCTGGTCAAGGCCTGCCTACCGACCCTCTGCCCCCTCATGGTGGACATCATCAACTCCTCACTACAATCTGGCACAGTCCCCACCAGCTTCAAAACCGCCTCAGTCACCCCTATCCTCAAAAAGCCTGGTTTGGACCCTGATGACCTTAACAACTACCGGCCAATCTCCAACCTTCCTTTCCTCAGCAAAATCCTGGAAAGAGCAGTTGCCGCCCAACTCCATCAGCATATGTCCAACCATGAGCTCTATGAGACCCTCCAATCTGGCTTCAGAACACACCACAGCACGGAGACCGCCCTCATTAAGATCACCAACGATCTCCTCATCGCTGCTGACTCTGGCCACATCAGTTTACTCATCCTCCTGGGCCTCTCAGCAGCCTTTGACACAGTCTCCCATTCTATCCTCCTCAACCGCCTATCCGACCACCTAGGCCTCACCAGTACAGCCCTCTCCTGGTTCCAGTCATATCTCTCCAACAGAAAACAGTTTGTCACCATCAATGGCTCCAGTTCCTCCCCGGCCCCAGTCAACTATGGTGTTCCTCAAGGCTCGGTGCTTGGACCCCTCCTCTTCACCATTTACATGCTCCCCCTCGGCCAGATCATCCGCCACCATGGTCTCAACTTTCACTGCTACGCTGATGACACTCAACTGTATCTCAGCACTTCACCATCCACTCAACTCCCCCCACAGTCTCTTATCAACTGCCTACATGAAATAAAAATATGGATGTCATCCAACCTACTCAAACTCAACAGCAAAAAAACGGAGCTCATGGTTGTGGCACCCAAGGCATTGCTCCGGAAGGTTGGAGATTTCCTTCTCCAGGTTGACGGCTGCTCCATCTCACCATCTCCCGAAGTCCGCAACCTGGGTGTCATTCTGGACTCCACCCTCTCTTTTCAGTCACACATCAAATCCATGACTAAATCTGCCTTCTTCCACCTCAAGAACATCTCCAGACTCCAGCCGTCACTCTCAGACTCAGTCACGGAGACCCTCATCCATGCCTTCATTACCTCCCGTCTGGACTACTGCAATGGAGTCCTGTTCGGGGTACCCAGCAAAGCCCTGGACAGGCTCCAGTACGTGCAGAACTCAGCTGCCCGGGTTCTCACCCGCACCAAGCCCTGGCAGCACATCACCCCCACTCTCATCCGACTCCACTGGCTTCCGGTCAAGTCTCGTATCTCCTATAAACTCCTCCTTCTCACCTACAAATCCCTCCATGCCCTTGCCCCCCAGTACCTGTCTGACCTTCTCCACCATCATACCCCATCTCGGAGATTGCGGTCCTCGGACACGGGTCTGCTCTCCACCCCCCGCACCAGCCGACAAACCTTTGGGGACAGAGCCTACAGTGTGGCAGCACCCATCCTCTGGAACTCTCTCCCCATAGAGATTCGCCAAGCCCCAACCCTGGACAGTTTCAAAGCCGCCCTTAAAACCCATCTGTTCACTAAAACCTTTGTTTAGTTTCTGTGGTTTCTGTGTTGTCTCCGTTCTGTTGTCTCCGTTCTGTGTCCTGTGTCTGTGTCCTCTACTGTAAAGCGTCCTTGGGTTTTTCTTGAAAGGCGCTATATAAATTGAAGCTATTATTATTATTATTATTCGGTGGTGGAACGACCTACCGCAATCGGTCAGGACTCTTCTGCAAGAGACTCAAAACCCATCTTTTCAGACTCCACTACCACTGAATTCGGTACATCTAGCTAATTGTCATCACCACTGCCTACTTGCTCAAAACTATGTATCCCTGCTTACTCCTCATTTAAAAATAAATAAATAAATTACTAACCTTTTCCTTCCCAGTTTTACAGGTATGGTGCGCGGCTGCCTGCAAGGATGTCTATCGCTGTATTGCTGTGCTGATCTCTTACGCAAACTATGATTGTTCCTACCATGTATGAATGCACATCTTGTAAGTCGCTCTGGATAAGAGCGTCTGCTAAATGCTTAAAATATAATGTAATGTAATGCGTGACATGTGTCCAAGACCCAACATACCTACGCAGTGCTCACAGCCTGGCCTGCGATTCGCCACCCATTTAGAAAGTAGCCCTCTTCCTGTTGACAATTTAGTGCGCCGGCGTAATGAGTCCTTGTTGTCTTTCATCCTGAGTGTTGCCGCTAAGAGCACATTTAGACACCATTCACAATAAGGATGATTTATGCATGAGACGCAGCTGCTAAGTACACCTTGGCAAAGAGGGCATCGAGTGACACTGAGAGCAGAATAAAAGCACCCACTGGTGCAGGAGCATCATATCAGTGTCAGAAATAGTCACATGGCTGGAAACGGAGGGAACGGAGAGAGAGATCTCTCTCCTCCCAGCTCTGGAGGAGGCCATCAAACCCCTTTTGAATATGTGTAAGATCAGAGAAAAAAGAGATAGAGAAATCATTCTTCCTCATGAAGCTACCGAACAGTGAACACAAATGTGTTCACAAATGATTTGTGTACGCACAAGTACACAAATGAGCTGGGAGCCAGACGTGGACGCCCGAGTTTCGTAGTTTGTCTTTGAGTCCGCTTGTGTCCACATTTCGGTCCATTGTGCGTGCGAGAGATGATTCCCTGAATCGTGTAAATCCACTGTATTATAATTCATTAAAATAAATAAACAAAAAAATAACAGAAATGAGAGCCTCGTTTATGGAGGCCTCTATCACATGGCAGCCAGAGAAGCCCAGAGCAAACAGGATGGGTTAGAACAGCACACCTTGGCAGAGCTGTTCCAGACCTCAAATTCCCCACCCCTCCCCTGCATATTAAATGGGAAAAGTATTGGAAAATTGACTCATAAAAATAATAAATATCAATAATTAGTAATTAGTGTGGGAGTAATAGCATCAGTTTTTAGGCAATTGACAGAGATGCAGAGGGATCATTGGGGGAGAGGGTGTACACCCTGACAGTTTGACCCTGACCTAGAGTCCATCCATTCCATCCATAGACGGGCAGATGTAGAGCTGGGCAGGGCAGGTAGGAAGCGGCAGGTGGGCTGGAAGCGGCAGGTGGGCTAGACGCGGCGTGCTGCTGGAAATTGAGCTTCAGGAGTAATTACTCCACTTTCTCACCCAGGAAGAAGGATCAGCAACAGGAATCACAGCTCTCTGAAGGTCGAGCCCCGTGGAATCACCCAGATGTTCCACTTTCATTTTCACACTCTCGCTGAGGGGTCTGGCAGCTCATTACAACCCCACCTTCCTTTCGCATGTCTCTTTTTACCTTAGAAACAGAGAGAGAGAGAGAGAGAGAGAAAGATGAAGGGAAAGAGAAAGAGATGAACGACAGAAAATATCACTCCTTTTGGGAGAGGGACACACAGTACCTCTTGCTGGCCAGTGTGACAGCGTGCCATAGCCAGAGAGACAGTGAGCAGCAGACCATTACAATCAAATGTAATGGTTGTTATTGTTATTATGATGGTTCTTATATATATATTTTGTAATAGTTTATGTTATGAATTAATCTAATAATTAATTAATTACTTCATTAAAATATATGTCATGTCATGTCACAATCCTGAGCCTGTTTTTACTCCACGCGATTAAGAGACGTACAAATTCAAAGAATTTCCACTTCACTGCCAATCCTTTTTCACTTGATTGCATCAAATGTGGTCATTTCATCTTTGTGCACTCTGTGTGAAGTAATTTTAATTATAAAGTAAAACAGCTCGTTCTTTTTTATAGTAAAAACCACCCTTCCATATCATTGTTCAATTTAATAAATGAGTGAATACAACCCTGTCTCTGTGTTAATTTCATATTTTTTTCACAATAATTTCTGTTAATTGCTAATGACAGTACCGTGATGCCACAACATCAGACAGATTAGAACTAGCAGGAATCAGGGGGACCTCGCTGAAACCAGATTCTTGTGGTTCTGTGTGGCTCAGTAGGTAGATCATGGTGCTGACACTGCTTAGGTTATGGGTTCGATTACCATTGGGCCCACATACTGTATATAAAAAAAATGTATGCATTCACTACTGTATCTTGCTTTGGATAAAAGCGTCTGTTAAATGGTATATATTATATTACTCCAACTTTCGAACCCAGGACAATGATTAGCGGTCACTGGGGGACCCGATTGCTGATTCTGTTAAAGGAGAGCCCTGCAGATGGACAGTGTCTCGTGTGAATCCGCCCCTAACTGGCTCCTTGCAATCACTTCTTCACTTAATTTAGTGGAAGTGTCGGATGAGCTGATTATTATTATCATTTTATAAGTTCTCTGTCTGTTCTGTGGCATATTGTCCTGTTTTTTTTTGGAGTCGGGGGGGAACTGATGCTTTGCGATGGGAATAACATAAACGTGACCCCTCTTTAAGCAATTAAACCACAAGAGCTGTGTCATTTTCTGCATGCGTTTGTATTGAGTTGACCATTAGCGTTTTAACGGCAGGGGTTCAGAAAGGAGTTCTGCGTGACACAAGCAGGCAAAGAAATCCAGCCTCTGGACACGGGACAGCAGATTTACCTCATCCTCCTTTGTCTCCACTGGCAGGATTGCTGTGGAATTCCTGGTAGAAATTCTCCTCTGGAACACAGTGTCCTTACAAAGGACAATTAAGGGCTTGGGTCCATCGGACAGAAAAGTGGATCAACATAGCTGCTTTGAGCAGGCAGTTGTGTTTTTTGTTTTGTACCACAATATTTTCCTGTACTGAAGCCGCTGGGTGAATTAAGATGGATGAGACATGCTCTTCCACTCGTAAGTGTCATTCAGAATTAAGGACGAACTGCTTTGTGTTTCACGGACTGTAATGAGGTCCTTGGTCTCAGTGTGTTGATGTGTAATTATGTGTCCTTAGCATGCTGATACTTTCTGATCTGTCAGTGCAAGGATGGCCTATACTCATGATCAAACATTCATAAGGCTTCTCAACGGCGTGGCCTTCTGTTATGATATGAAATAAAAAATAAAAAAAACACAAATTTAAGGGCTTGGATTTTTTGGAAACCTCACCCAAACACTGTGGATGTCAGTAATGAAACAAGGACAGGGTATGCTTTGGAGAGCACCACTAATCAAGAACAGCATGGAGTATCACCAATACACGGTACACAGACAATTAAGTGTGATTGAGGAGGAGGTGGAAAAGCCATGACGAACCTAGATGGGCTGAACGTGCTTATATGACAGCCCTGTGGCTGCCTCTGCTGTGAATGGGCAATGCATTATAAGCACATAGTGAAAATGAAAACAGCCATGTCATTCAATAGGAGTTGGGCCACCACGTGTGGTCAATAATTCCAGTCTGGAATTCTTTTTTATTTCTTATGCTTTCCCCCCCTTTTCTCCAAATTTGAAATGCCCAAATATTCACTGCAACACCCGCTGTAAATTTAGGAGAGCGTAGACAAACACCTGCTCTCCTCTGAATCACGTGATGTCAGCCGCTGCTCCCTCCCTCCCTGGGCATCGCCCTGCGGGGCTGCTGGCCACCGTCGGCATGGTGCACTGGCACAGTTTGGATCCGACACCAAACTTTGGGGCCCATCCACACACTAGAACAGAATGGACCACCCAGCAGCTCAGAGTCTGGAATTCTGCAGGAGGAATAAAACCCCACTCTTCCACAAGAAAGTCAATCAACTCATACTTAGATTCCGGAAGTGGGGAAACAATGTTCCAGATTATCCATAAATACTTGATTTGGTTCACATCTGGAGACTGGGAAGGCCATGACATATGGATAACGTCAGTGTCATGCTCATCAAATCACTGGGTGACATCTCGTGCTCTGTGGACAGGGGCATCATCAGGCCAGACCCCACAGCCTCTCAGCTGTTTTCCCCCAAATGAATTTACAGTATACAACAAATATGGATATGGAGAACTTATTTCAGACGAAGATGTGGAGTTATACGTTTTAATAAGCTGCACAATGCCAGTGATAACAGTAATGGGCCATTTGATGAATATGAGAATGTGACTGGATCCAGACTGAAGGCTGTGCTTTGAACTCCCACTCAGGCCTGGAGAAGGAATTGTTCGATAGAATCTCACCCACAAGGTTGGACAATATTGATTTGTAGAAGCCTGTGGCTGTGTGCCTGTTCTTCTCTGTCTCTGCTGTTTGTGAAACTGATAAAAACGGACACTTGGTTGAATCTGTTATAGACAATTTTCTCCTTCACCAAAAAGTAAGGTGCAGAGAGAGAGAGATGGAGAGACAGAGAGAAAAAAGGAGAAAGAGAGAGAGAGAGTGAGACATAGAGAGAGATAGCAGTGTGGATATTTCTGCAGAGCACAGGGAAACAGGCCTCAGAACTGATTGCTTGCCCAGGGGCCGTTGGCGGCGGTGACCCCCGTGCTCTCGGCCCGAACCCAAGCTCTCAGCCTTCATCAATAGTTCCTGCTGTGAAAGCAGTGGAGGCTGGCTCAGTGTTCACTGTAGAAAATGTGCTGGTAATGACCATATTAAATGTGCTGGTAATGACAATATAAAATGTGCTGGTAATGACTATATGAAGTGTGCTGGTAATGACTATATGAAATGCTCTATGACACAAAGGTGTACTTCTGTTTTAGCACACCATGGAGAAGCAACACCACTGTATAAACGGACACAAATCACATTTCAATATTTGGAAAATAAAAACAACTAAATTTAAAATACATTAAATTATTTTGAAACAAATGTATTGGGAGTTCCAAAACACACACACACACACACAGACAGTCATATGCAAAAACAGACACACTACCTTTTATACTGCCACATTGACAGAAAGATTCCAATTTACCAATTCAAATTGATAAATGTCAGCCCACAAAATTAAATGTCACACTGAACAAATGCTTTATGTGACAAAACATCTGAGAAAAATGTATCTTCCATTCTGCCATTCAGGTGGCCTGGAGTCTAGAGGACCAAAGCAGAGCGCCCTCATGCTTACTGAAGCTCCCATAACAGCAGATCTATTCAATCATGCATACTCAATGATGAAGTCTGCGCTCCTCAAACACCTCTGCCTGCCCGACAGCATTCGAAAGCGAACAGCCATTTCAATTCCGTGCACAGTTTGATAAAGACTTTGCCGGGTATTAAAGCAACTGTTCTGTCAATACCAACTGTGTTCTATCCTCTCTGTCGGATTTCCTGTCAAACATTTAACATGGCAATCCACCCACAACAAATTAAATCCAGGGATTGGGAGCAAACAGAAAGATCTTTGCAAATCAAAAGCGCCCATGATTAAATATTAATCTGGCAAATTTGTCTCCTAATTCTTAATTTAGCACACTAGACCAGTAGAGTGCAGTTTATTGATACGAAACATTACAGTTCAGCTAATTACATAATTTTGTGAAGGCAGAAAATCACTGCCTTTACTTTACAGTTTGTTTATGACAAGAGTTGTTAAGTAGCAGGGCTATAGCTAAAGCCAGACGTGATTTCTCTATTTTAATTTCTGAACCAGACTGCAGACAGAACACTATAGACAGGCTATATGCTTACACTCACGTTAAGTAGCCTATGTTCAGTTTTGCCAATTTAAAAATTCCTGTAGGCTACTATATTTCAAATGGAAGTGAATATTTCGAAAGGAAGAAGAATTCTTAGTTGTGGGGCTTCATAAAAGAAGACTTATGCAGCCTTTGAGAATGTTGAACAAAGGTAGAGTACATTTGAATGCAGAGATACGCATGTCAAATTATTAAATGTTGATTGAAAAAGCAGTATGTCAAGGAAACAATATTCACGTCTTTATGAAACAGGTTTCTAGCAATTTAAAATCTGATCAACGTGCCCTCATCCTCAATCACCTTGTCTTTTTTCCCTCCTGAAAAGCAATCTAATATGGCTTTTGGTTTTGAAAACCCTTTTCTTACATTCCATCTAAGCAAGCACGGATTAAGAACACAGTGAAGCCCCCCCTATGGGCTCAAATGAATGCCAAAAGTATTTCGTCTCTGTAAGCAATGACTTGTGCTTGCAACTTATAGTTTGTGTTTGAACAATCTGAAATAAAACATTTTGTACTTGTAACCAATGACTTGAGCTTGTAACTTGCGGTCCGTGTTTGTACTTTACCATTTGTGAACAGAAATAGTACGAATGGAAAACAGTATTTACGTGCAACACTCGCTCTACATGTAACGCTCAGATTACAAGATTTTTTTCTACACACAGACTTTTGGCACTGTTTTGAGGCTTCCGGTAAACTATCCAATCGGCATCCAGAAGAGATCAGGTTGCCATACTATTTCAGTAGTATGTATACGTAATTTCAGTAGCATACGGAAGGCATTCTCAGTTAGACCGGAAGGTGGAAGCAAAGAGCGGACATTAAAATTTAGAATTTGTTGGACGTTGTTGTGATTGAATATGACGTTGGACGTTGGATGTTGTTGTGATTGAATATGAAGGTGCAACTTCTATTAACTTCTAACATGTTGGGATGACATGTTGCGATGATTTTTTTAATAGGCTGCTGCTCTGTGTTGAATGTCTACAGCAAGACCCAGGAGAAGAGAGCTATTTTAGAGAGCTTGATGACCATACCATTACCCTAAATTCTATTTTGTCTATGGTTCGCTCTAGGGAAGGACCTGATGGAGAGAGTGTTGTTTTTTTGGAGTCAATATGTTGCTGTTTTAATCAGATTATTAATCAGTTTGATTACTTTAGAACTAGAAGAAGAGGCCAAGAAAACTGCCTTCCTCCAGCTCCACCTGGATCACTCCGCAGAACACTGCCACCCCTGCTACTCTGTCCACTGCTCACACCATCTCCCACACTCCACGACCCACAAGCAGAGGTGGAGGGACAGGTATACTGATCTCCCCCCTGTGGAGATTTGGTATTGGACAGAGTAGCAGGGGTGGCAGTGTTCTGCGGAGTGATCCAGGTGGAGCTGGAGGAAGGCAGTTTTCTTGGCCTCTTCTTCTAGTTCTAAAGTAATCAAACTGATTAATAATCTGATTAAAACAGCAACATATTGACTCCAAAAAACACATCTACATATGAGAGCATACATGCATATAACTGAAAAACGTATACATAGGCCTACACATTTGAAACATTTATACAAACATGTGAAACACTTGCACATGTATCTAAACTTTTTATATATCTGTAATCCAGTGGCGGGCCGTGCATTTCACACCTAGGCCTTCAGTAGTGCTCCGTCTGAATCAATCCACCCCTCAATAACTATTTTATGGCTATAAAAGCCATCTTATTGTTATGTTTTGAGTGTCTGTTCGGTTTGTTTTTGCACTTTGTTTATTTATCTTTCTTCAGTCATGTTTCATTCTTGTTCTGTCATGCACTTCGGGAAATTCTATGTTTCGGTTTTTCCGTCTTCGTTTCTAATCTCGTTTTACTTCCTTCTTACTTTCTAATTACACTTTGTATATATTAGTTAGATGTATATAGTACTAACCAACTAATCTACTAACATTAGGGATTTAGATTAAGTTACTAACACTACTAATCACTAATTATCTCACGCTTCTAACTATCGCTATCATTCTCTCTCGTCCTATCTCTGTACGCTTCTCACGTTCCGCTTTATTCGCACGCAGATTTCTTTATGCGTTCCTCCTCCTTAAAAAAACGAAACATAGAATTTCCCGAAGTGCATGACAAGACAAGGAGAGGAACTCGAACAGGAACAATGACAGACGTGGAACAGAATGAGAATGAAACATGACTGAAGAAAGATAAATAAACAAAGTGCAAAAACAAACCGAACAGACACCCGTTGCCGTTGCATCGAAGATAGATAACTCGTGTATCCAGAATAAATGCCTTTACTGAAGAAACAAACCTGGGGTGCTACAGCTGCGACACACATAAAAAATCATCAATAATAACCTCATCAAATTGCAATATTATTTAGGAAAATAGCAACATTTTACTCACCAAAAATCCTTATTATTTGTACACAAAATCCATCCCCCTTTCTTTCCTCAAAAAGAGTTCAATTACTCTGTCGTACAGATTACCCGTGTGTTTCAGTTCCATCAAGAAGTCCTTTTCTATCGCCATCGAAGCTAATGCTGAAAGTCGAGCCTGCCCTGTCGTATTTCTGGCATAAGTTTTAATTCGCTTTAGGGCTGAAAATGTCCGCTCAAATGCCTGAATCACAGACTGATGTTAATTATATTTTGTCCATGAATACTTATTAAATAATTCCAAATGGTCTGTCCGCTTCCTTTCATAGCTTTTCCCTGATTGCTGCTTCCAGACGTGTATTTTCATATTAAAGCATTTAACCAATCACATTACATCATAATCAGACACTCTCTGACTATCCAATCAAAGGGTGTGAATACGCTGACGTTACCTAGGCCTTCTAGAAGGCCTTCGTGTCCCCAACTCAAAATCTGATTGGTTGAAGCAACAGTTTGATCAACACTTATTTTATGCTACAGGGCCTGCAGAACTGATTGTGAAGGCCTCCAGGCAGATTTCTTTGACCCTGGCAAGAAATGATGGCTGAAATGTGATTGGTTAAATGCTTTAATATGAAAATACACGTCTGGAAGCAGCGCAACCAGAAAATCTATGAAAGGAAGCGGACAGACCATTTGGAATGATTTAATAAGTATTCATGGAAAAAAATATAATTAACATCAGTCTGTGATTCAGATATTTTTTAGGCCAGCAGAGAAGGCCTTGCAGGCCCTGATGGCTCACCACTGCTGTAATCATATGCAACAGATCCAGTAATACATTTAGTATATATGTATGCGTGAGTGTTTCTCATATGTAGGTGTAAGTGTTTCAGACGAGTATGTGTAAATGTTTTATATATGAGCGTGCATAGATATACAGAGTATGTATGTATGTATGTGTGAGCATTTCACTTGTAGTTATACGAGTCAAGTTTGGTTAATGTCCTACACGGCCCCTCATAGAAAACCATAAAATAAACGCGGCACCCTTTTCACATGCAAGAACACTATTTGACACTGGAAATTGTGTACGTGGAAATACTGACGTAAAATCAGCAGAGCTACAGCTGACTGCCCATATAGCCATATTTGATTTTTTTCCCCCTCCATTGCTCTCTCACGAGACCACATATAAGCAGCTTTATTCAATAAAAAAAAATGTTTAGGTATAGAGACTGTGAAAGGTCAGTTTAGTGACGATCTTCCACAAAAGACTCAAAACCCACCTTTTCAGACCACTGAATCTACCCAATTGTCATCACCACTGCCTACTTGCTCAACACTTCTTGTATATGTATCCCTGCCTACTCATTTAATAAATAAAAAAAATAAAAAAATAAAAAGTGTTACAGGTATGGTATGCAGCTACCTACAACAATGTCTATCGCTGTATTACTGCACTGATCTCTTGTGCAAACTGATTGTTCCTACCATGTATTAATACACATCTTGTAAGTCGCTCTGGATAAGAGCGTCTGCTAAATGCTTAAAATGTAAATGTAAAATGTCCCAGGGTTAACTACTATACATGTGCGCTCAAAATACAATGGTGCATGCGGAGCAGCAGAACATATGATTAGGGGGGAAACAAAAACTGGGTTTTTGACCATTTGGATGTGTGGTGGATAACGTAGCAAAAAAGGGAATCTCCTTCCTCAGAACACAGTGTACTGCATTGATACATGCCGTTCTGGGGCCAGCTGTACACCAGGAATTCATATATAAATACAACTGACCATTATATTTGAGGAAAAACATTGGACTAGTTTTTGACCTTTGTGGGCGGGTTTTGGGAGTGGATTGGGCTGGAAATATTTCTCTGACCTGGTAACCTTGGAGCCGGGACCTGGGAGCGAATCGCCTGGCCACACTCTCCGACGTGAATTCTGTTCCGACTTCTGGGAAAAGGGAAAAGTTTGCACGTCTCACCACCCGCAATTAAAAACACATTTACAGGATGGATACACATTAAATGCAGAAAATGAGAAGAGAAAAACAAACACTTGCAATTAACACAGAGTCCAAGTTCAGAAAGAAAGTTGATTGCTTGGAGCTTGTGTCACTGCTTGGCAGTATGCCGCAGAACTACAGCCTTTTTCACTCCAAGCGAAGGCACATTTTTTTAGAAGGAGCGGTACCTGAAGAAAGGCATGGAGACTGGATGGGGGTATTAAAGAGATGCGCTTAACGAGTTTGATGACGAGAATCCCTGTGTACACGCTCAGCGGGACAAGGGCAGTTAATCTTGGTTACGTCTGGACAGTGGCATCATGTAAGGAAATAAAATAACTAAAACACAGAAGAGGCCATCATAAATAAAAAAAGCTTAGCTGATTCAGAGATAATGGCCACCATCCAGTTTGTGGAATTAGGAGCCTAGACAGGCTGAACAGTCAGTTCCCACCACCAGATTCTCATGTTCTTATGTATCAGAAACATGCTTGTATCCACATGTACAATACTGTGTGGGGTTATCATCAGAAATATGTTATTGCTCTGCTTTTCCACCAACACTACCAAAATAACAGTAGCTGTGCTACTGTGTGTGGCTTGTTGGGTGTAAAATAGTCACTGTCTCTCCTGTGGTACTGTGTGTGGCTTGTAGGGTGTAAAATAGTCACTGTCTCTCCTGTAGTACTGTGTCTGGTCTGTAGGGTGTACAATAGTCACTGGCTCTCTGCTGTAACACTGTGTGTGGCTTGTAGAGTATAAAATATTCACTGGCTCTCCTATAGTATTGTGTGTGGCCTGTAGGATGTAAACTAGTCACTGGCTCTCCTGTAGTACTGTATGTGCCCTGTAGGGTGTCAAATAGTCACTGGCTCTCCTGTAGTACTGTGTGTGGTCTGTAGGGTGTACAATAGTCACTGGCTCTCTGCTGTAACACTGTGTGTGGCTTGTAGGGTGTCAAATAGTCACTGGCTCTCCTGTAGTATTGTGTGTGGCCAGTAGGGTGTAAAATATTATCTGGCTCTCCTATAGTACTGTGTGCGGCCTGTAAGGTGTAAAATAGTCACTGGCTCTCCTGCAGTACTGTGTACAGCCTGTAGAGTGTAAAATAATCACTGACACTGGCTGTGGGTGGCATAGTGGTAACTTGAGGCACGGACATCACAGTAGAGTAGTATGTACGTTAGTTAATGATGTCCCTGCACTTAATGCATGACTTCCATGCCAACATCACCTTAGTCACTGTTTCTCATGAAACATAAACAAGTTCAGCAGTCTTCATCACTGAATCTCCTGCCAAACGTGTCCCAACTGTCGTGTCCCAACAATATGCTTTCTTGTGGGCGGGGAGCTCAGAGCCACTGAGTCACTTTTTCTTCTATCCAGGAACAAAGAAACGTTTTCTCTTCGAAAGAAACTTATTTAGTAATGTAGTATCTATTTTATGTGACCTGATTTAGGAAATAATTGTGGGCAACTGTGTTTCGGGTTTCCATTTGGCTCTCCTAGCCATTATTTTGTTCGGACATTGATTTACATATGACCCTAATTTTCTGTTCCCCCCCTTTTGATGGAATGTTAAGGCTTACAGTCAAACTTATTGATACCCCCGGGTTCTGCGATTTCCAAACTAAACCCAAGAACCACACCTGTGAGTCAGAGAAGGACCTTCATGGTATTTGACCAACATTTTTCAATGACCCTTTGGAAAATGCCTCATTTATTCAACAGTACTTTGAAATGCCTCATTTTTATTTCCCTGTGAGTTTATGGAAATAAGGATATTGCTGTGACAGACTTTGTTGACACAGAGGCTAATCCCCTGGAAAATAACATTACATTAAACCGAGGTGACCAACAATCCAAATTCATATTGGCAGCTTGCTGTATGTAAATACAAAAAAACCTTCTTGCCAATGTTGTTTGTTGTGTTGTGAGAGGTGACTATGCAGCACACCTCCATGTTGAACCATGGAGAGGAAAATTCAATATGTGCAGATAATACAGACTTTTAAACAAAACAGTAAAAGAGGGGTAAAGGACAGGATCTCATCAGATTACACACTGGGATTTGCATGAGAAGCACAGGATGATTAAAACCATAATATCTGACTGGAGGGGAATTCATTTGGAGATTTTGACAGATTGGGAGATTGAGATAAGGGTTTGAAATGTTTCCAGGTGGTCATTACAGTTGTCAGGGAAGATTGGGGGGGTATTTAAAGTAGGGGGTTGGGGGGGATTTAAACTTTGCAGAATACATCAGAATATGCTTATTCTGACACAAAATCCCATTTAAATTATTAGTTTTTAAAAATGAAACCTTGCTTTGAACCTTAATTTTTTTTTCCACAGTAAAGACATTTTTCCACATTTTCCATTTGGAGGTGCAGGTGCTATGACAATACATGAATATTTACTGACATCCACTTGAATATTGGCAAGTGCAGAATGGTCTTACTTTACACAGGGAAAACACAATGCACAGTAACTCACAGCAACTCAATTCAATTCAATTAAAATGACAAATTTTACTTGTATATAATATATGTATTACAGGGCACTGTCACAAAGACACTTCACAGAAAAATAAAATATGAAAGAACAAAAATACCAGGCCTGAACTCCCAAAAAGCCAGAAAGTACAGCAAAAAAAACTCAGTGGGAAGAGAAAAATACTCCAATAGTGGTAGAAAACTCCCCAGTGGGAATAAATCTCAGGAGGAATCTGTCTTAGAGTGGGAGCCTATCCTCTGCTGGCCATCCCGGGTGTCAGTAGTGGGATGGGATAAATGTGTAAAAAAGTGTGGTAACACATTTGGATAGTCCCCTATAGATTCTCAACAAATAGTGACATTTTGGGGGTTTTTGGGATAGCTTTGGGAGATCTGGGAAAGAACTGTACTGATGGAGCCGCTTAAAATGGCAGCTGTAAATTGTGAGATGTACAGTGGGTTCGGAAAGTATTCAGACCCCCTTACATTTTTCACTCTTTGTCATATTGCAGCCATTTGCTAAAATCAATTAATTTCATTTTTTCCTCGTTCATGCACACACACAGCACCCAATATTGTCAGAAAAACACAGACTTGTAGAAATTTTTGTAGATTTATTACAAAATAAACACTGAAATATTACATGGCCATAAGTATTCAGACCCTTTGCTGTGACACTTGTATATTTAACTCAGGTGCTGTCCAATTCTTCTGATCATCCTTGAGATGGGCCTACACCTTCATTGGAGTCCAGCTGTGCTTAATTATATTGATTGGACTTGATTTGGAAAGGCACACACCTGTCTATGTAAGGTCCCACAGTTGACAGTGCATGTCAGAGTAGAAACCAAGCCATGAAGTCCTAGGAACTCTCCATAGACCTCCGAGATAGAATTGTGTTGAGGCATAGATCTGGGGAAGGGTATAAAAACATTGCTAAAGCATTGAAAGCACCCAGGAGAACAGTGGGCTCCATCATTGTGAAATGGAATAAGTTTGAAACCACCACAACTCTTCTTAGAGCTGGCCGTCTGGCCAAACTAAGTAACCGGGCAAGAAGGGACATGGTCAGGAGGTGACCAAGAACCCAATGGCCACTCTAAGAGAGCTTCAGAGTTCCTCTGCAGCGATGGGAGAACCTGGTAGAAGGACAAACATCTCTGCAGCACTCCCATCAATCAGACCTTTATGGTAGCACTTGGCATTCAGGCCAAAAATTTCAATTTGTGTCTAATCAGACCGGATAATCTTTTTCCTGATGCTCTTAGAGTCCTTTAAGTACCATTTGGCAAACTCCAGGTGGGCTGTCATATGCCTTTCACTCAGAAGTAGCTTCCGTCTAGCCACTACCATAAAGGTCTGATTGATGGGAGTGCTGCAGAGATGTTTGTCCTTCTACCAGGTTCTCCCATCGCTGCAGAGGAACTCCGAAGCTCTCTTAGAGTGGCCATTGGGTTCTTGGTCACCTCCCTGACCATGTCCCTTCTTGCCCGGTTACTTAGTTTGGCCAGACGGCCAGCTCTAAGAAGAGTTGTGGTGGTTTCAAACGTATTCCATTTCACAATGATGGAGCCCACTGTTCTCCTGGGTGCTTTCAATGCTTTAGCAATGTTTTTATACCCTTCCCCAGATCTATGCCTCAACACAATTCTATCTCAGAGGTCTATGGAGAGTTCCTAGGACTTCATAGCTTGGTTTTTACTCTGACATGCACTGTCAACTGTGGGACCTTACATAGACAGGTGTGTGCCTTTCCAAATCAAGTCCAATCAATATAATTAAGCACAGCTGGACTCCAATGAAGGTGTAGGCCCATCTCAAGGATGATCAGAAGAATTGGACAGCACCTGAGTTAAATATACAAGTGTCACAGCAAAGGGTCTGCATACTTATGGCCATGTGATATTTCAGTGTTTATTTTGTAATAAATCTGCAAAAATTTCTACAAGTCTGTGTTTTTCTGACAATATTGGGTGCTGTGTGTGCATGAACGAGGAAAAAAATGAAATTAATTGATTTTAGCAAATGGTTGCAATATGACAAAGAGTGAAAAATGTAAGGGGGTCTGAATACTTTCCGAACCCACTGTATCTGGATACAGAGGACTGACTCACCCCTGAACCCACACTAATATTTTACATTTTAAATTAAGATGAAATTTCATAAATACATTTCCCCTCGGAACTAGGTGTCAACTGATCCTTTTGAATTTAACTGTTCATAAAGCCCCATGTCACATCTACAGATGCAGTAAACTGTGTTACGGTTGGCCAAAACTTCACCCGTGAATGTTTGCTAAATGTCAGGTGCTTGATTGCCAATTGACGCCACCTTGGGAACATGTCATCAAGCAGTCTGCCAATTAAAGTGTTTTTCAGTTGCCTTGTCCCTGACCTCGTCTGGCCACATCCTGGAGAATAAAAGTAGAGGAGCCGCGGTTTTGGAGTGTCTTTTTGCCTTTTAAAGACGTGCGACCACCCAAACTTCTGTCTTTTTAAAAACATTTTTGGTAAATGCTTTTTGAACCTGCTTGTTCGTCCTTTTTTAAAAATCATCCTTTTGAGCACCTTTGGGATAGGTAGGAAAGCGTAGAGCAGGGATAGCCAGTCTGCAGAAGAAAACCATTTTTGATTTGCACTGGGAGAGAGGTTAGATTTATTTTCTTTCTAGTGCTAGGGTTAGACAGACCGCTGTTTGGTTTCATTATTCCTTCGTCGTCTTTGTCTGTATGTCCACTGTGTTTTGTTTGTATGTGGTAAATAAAATCCTGTATTTTTTATAGTATTCTTTGACTCTGAGGGATATTTGTTTGTTATGTCCTCTTTGGTTAGTCATACTGGCTATTGCAACGCGGGTGGCTTTGTGGGTTGTAACAACTGTCTGTTTGGATAGTCCAAATTCACATCTATAGACGTGTTATTGAATGCTTAATTAATAGTCCATATGCTTGCAGTATGTTGTTGCAGGAAACTGTTGTTGAATACTTGTATGAAACTGTATGAAATAAAACTGTCTACAGATGTCTACTGAACCCAACTGTCACCTTATTTGGGTAGTCCAATTTCATATCTATAGATGCTTACTTCAACGATCAAATTACCAGCTGTATAAATTCAATGGACACTATGATTTATGTGTATTCATTCGATTTTCAGTAGCTTATATTTAGTGGTTATTAATAAATGCCATGGACAAATAAATGGTGTTACATAAGCAACAACTACTTAAATTATATTATTTCTTACTATTTACTGACACTTTATAGACTGTCAACAGGTAGTTTCTGTTGTTGATTGGTTAATCAGTCGACTAAAGAGGAAGAGGCAGACATTTAAATGAGTGTCTATAAACTAGCTATAGGTGGTATGTTGAATATAATGTTGAAGATATTGATAAGTTAATAGATTTTTATTGAACATCAACAGACTTGTAGTTGACATATAACTTTACTATTGGTAGAAAGTCTATAGGGGACAATCCAAATAAAGTGTTACTAAAAGGATAGGCGACATGTGTAAAAAACATGTGGCTAAAAGTGTAGTGTAATGGTTATAGAACTGGGCTTTTACCTCAGAGGTTGCAGGTTTAAATCCCAGGTGGGGCACTGCCCTATACCCTTGAGCCAGGTACTTAACCTGAATTGTTTCAGTAAATATCCAGCTATATAAATTGATTGTATGTAAAGAAATGTAAATTGTGTAAGTCACTCTGGATAAGAGTGTCTGCTAAAAGCCTGAAATAATAATAATAATGTAATTATAAGTTGAGATGTGACAAGGTGTGATGGCAAAATGATGGTGAAGGTGAGAAGGGTCAGAAGAGTGGGAAGATTCATCCAGGCCTCCAGTCTACATCATGGCCTGTATAGGAACCAGGAGAGGGCTGGTGCTGGAGCAGTCTGTAAACATCTTTGTGTGCTACCTGGAAATATTACAAAAATAGTTATTTATTAAAAAAAAAAAAATGCACATCAAAACAATATATGAATATTTATTAAGTAATAAGGAGTTGGGCTGCCATTTGTCTTCAGAACAGCTTCAATCCTTCTTGGAATGCTATTATACATGTTTTGAACTGTTTCCATTGGGATACTGGACCATTCTTCAGGAAGGAAACTCTATGTTCCAGAACTTCCCATGAAGGTTCAATTATATTTACATTGGGGCGGCCATGGAAGGTGTTTGATTAATCCTGGTGTTCATGAAACTACACTTGAATCCGTTTAGCAGTGTGTATGGGGGCGCTATTATCTTGGAATATGGGAACATCTTGAGGAAACAATGTTTGCACCATAGAGTATACCTGATAGCCTAAAACGGCTTTGTATTCCTTAGCCGTAGTTCTATCATGCAGAGTATTAATCAGGCCCAATGACTCCCATGAGATGGCTGTCCATAACATAACAGAAAGTTGGGAACAGGAAATGTTGGTTGAAGGTTTCATTTCTCCAAACATAAAGCCATTCAGATGTAGGAAAAATAGTAAAAGATGGCTCAGTAGTCCAGGTTCTGTGCTCATTACACCAGGTTATGCATTGTTGTGCATTGGTTGGTTAGCTCTACCATAAATATGAGCATTGCGAGGCTCAAGATGTACAGTTTTTTTGAGACTGGGAGAGTATAGATTCAGTTCTGTGTTCATTTTTGAGGCCATTGTTTTGTGGTTTTTAGCAATTATTCTGTTAAGTCTCCATCGATCTCTGTCACTGAGCTTTGACTTGTGACCACTGTTCCTCTTTCCTGATGCAGTGTTTCCTTGTTTGGCTTATGCCATCATAATTTTTGACATTGTTCCACTTGAAACATTAAATAATTTTGCTCTCTGATGCACCTGCAGTTTGGGCACCAACTATTTGACCTTAAAAATCTGTTAGATCTCTCGTGTTGCTTTGGAAACACACAAAGTGTTGACAAAGAAAGTGTTGTTTTGGACATGAAAACGGGGACCTCTATGGATTTAGAGTCTGAAACTGATCCAACGGGTTTCTTATTTGTGTTCCAGCTGAGGTCTTAATTACCTTAATTACCTGTGTGTGGAAAAACCTACACTTTGTTCCCATGTATGGTTTTGGTATTGTTTCTACAAGGCCCCAGGTGTGGATATCACAAAAAAAAACCCATCACACAGCAGCTACAGCTGCACAGCATGATGGCCTCACCTAGCAACCGAAGCTTGCATTGCTAAGGTAACACAGTACCACTCCTAAAACATTCTGCCAGCAGTGGGTCCTAGAGGAGCATAGGGATAGAGCGATTAACATAGGTAGGCAGAATTCCAAGGGAAGGTTTCAACAATTAGGCCCACCTGAAGAAATCCAAAATAATAATGGACAGCTCTATAATTTGGAGGTGTGGAAAGTATGACACATTCATATGTTAATTAATTCTCACCTCAATAGCACACCATGGCATGGTTTAAAGTTTATTTTTAATATGTATTAAGGGCCTGGAGCTTTTCCATGTGAATACACATTCAAATAGGACAGCGTTAAATGGTTTAGATTTCCAACCAGCACGCTCTCTTCTGGCTTTCGCGTCGGGAATGATGTCATTTTCTCACTTGCTGTTTGCTTTGTGAGGCCTCTGGTAGATGGAGGAAAATGTGACCAGTTTGGGTTTTGTGTCATCCAGCTTCCTGACCTGAAATTGCACTGTGTGAAGAGCAGATGGGTGCTCTTTAATAAAAAAAAAATTTAGGATTTTTTTCCAGTTTTTCTCCCAATTTGGAAGCCAATTACACCCTCTATTTATTTTGAATGAATTAATGAAACCAAACAGCAGTCTGTCTAACCCTAGCACTAGAAAGAAAATAAATCTAACCTCTCTCCCCACACGAGTCTTCTGCTTGTCTCTACAAGGCAAGCTAATTCTCTGAGGGCAGCAAACTCTGCTTCCTTCGAGACAGAATTCGCCCACCCACGTTCTGGAGACTCCTTTTATGTGCTTCACAGCAGACTCGAGCTGGCTCACCCTCCCCCCTCCCTCTGGGGTGGACAGCCAAATGCCGCTCCCGATTGGGGCTGACGACCAGGGCCTGTCTGGTAGAGACACAGGTTTTCAAACCACGTCCCTGAGAGGCAACGCACACCGTATCGGACCAGCCAAAATACGGTGCATTCGACCACTATGCTATCCACCGCCCCCAGATGGGTGCTCTTTTAATCAGCTGGTTACTTACTCAGGAGGTGTGAAGCTACAGAGCCAAGAACACAAGCCCTTCAACAGCCCCATGATGATGATCCTGATGATTCTCATCCCTTGCCTAAATCCCTCCCCCTCTTTTTTTATTGGTGGCATCCACAGGAACAAATGTAGGGAAGCTGTGTGGTGTTCTGCTGGGAAAAAGAAATGAGTTGCATTTTGAATGCACAAACACTGAAATAATTAATCATGTAAGAAGTTTTCATTCGCATGTTCCCGAACAGGGAGAACAATCAGCAAACATCGCCTCAGGCTCTTCAACTGGAATCAATTGATTGATTAATCAATCTGGGGGCGGCAGTGTAGTATGATGGTTAGGGAAATGGCTTGTAACTGAGAGGGTGCAGGTTCAATTCCCAGGTGGGGCATTGACATTGTATTCTTGAGCAAGATACTTAACCTGAATTGCTTCAGTAAATATCCAGCTGTGTAAATTGATTGTATATAAACAAAACTTAAAAGCTGTGGAAGTTGCTCTGCATAACAGCATCTGCTAAATGCAATCTGTCTGTCAATCATTCAATCAACTAAATAATCAATCACAATTTACTTAATATAGTGCACTAAACAAAGGAATGGTCACAGTGTATTTAAAAAATACAAAGCTTATTGACTCAAAAGGAATTTACTTAAAAAATTACTTTAAAGAAGAAAAATACAGTCTGAAAACTATTTGTGCTCCTTTAGCCATGATGACAACCTGGCAGTATTAAAACCAACGCGACATGAACCATATTTTGCACATTGGCGGTTTACAATGTTATCACCATATCCGCAATCATCTTGTCAAACAACCATTGTCATCAATGCGTGCGCTCTCAATGCAAACTAGACAAAAACATCTGACAACAGTGGAAAAGTAAATGGCTATTCACATTGGCTTGGCAACGGGGGATGTGGATGAAGCAGATCGGCTTGTTTAGTCAGTGGGGATGATGCGACAAGGTCCATGTGGTGTAATGACATTCAGGATAATGGATCAACATCAGACTTAACACCCCCGTTCACCAGCCCTGATGATGTAAACACAGGAGCTGGGGAGATGGTAATGAAGGGGGCGCGTTGAGATCACCCCGGTGGTTTGGGCTGTTTCGGGGTGTTGTCTCCCTCACCACAGTGTAGGGGCACCAGCAGGCAGATTTTAAATGGCTGAAATGGAGTAAAAGGAGGAGAGTCGCTTGTTCTCAGGCTGCCATTATCTGTACCAAATAGACAGGCACATTTCCAAATGGAAACTGATGACCAAGGGGCAAATTCCTGGATCTGAATTTGGGGATGACTCACTAAAATTAAAGTCAAGATCAGAATATTTGAAAACCCTGGCAAGTATTCTCTGCATATATTATATATCTCTGCTGCATGCTGCTTCAGAATATATATATTATGGTGTCCCTTGGGGTGGGGCGACACTCACGGACCTTTGCAGATGGCGTAGGCAGTTAAATAACCCAGAGGAGACAGTAATACAAACAAAACGATAATTTATTAAATTAATTCTGACAAACACAAAAAGGGCGGGGTATTCAGGGGAATCCAAAACACAAAAAGTCCACAATCCTTATCTTTGTCGATGTCCGTAATCCAAGTCCTCACACAATCCAAGTCGATACACAAAACGGGGTCCTCAAAACAATCTAATCCAAGCCAAACAGCAATCCAAACAATACTTTCCTGTCACGTCTCATGTTCGTGTTCCCCGTAATTAGGTGTTTTCATTTATTCCATGTTTTCCTGGTTGTCTGGTCCGTGTTTTCACTTTCACTTACCTGTTCCCAGCCTTGTCATTGTATTATCGTTTTCACCTGTTCCTCATGTGTCTGATTGCAGTTAGCTGCATTCGTATTAATTACTGATTGTTTCTCGTTATGTCTGATGTAGTTAGCTGTTCGTTTCCCATGTTCATTTCCTGATTGTCTCGTTATTGTATTATTGTTTTCACTTAATTCCTCATGTGTCTGATTGCAGTCAGCTGCATTCATGTTTATTCCTGATTGTTTCTTGTTATGTCTAAATGTATTTAAGCTGTGTGTTTTCCCATGTTCGTTGCCAGATTGTCTTGTGCTTTGCCTATGCCTACACAACTTTCCAGCGGTCTCTTTGGCTACCTGTATTCGTGCTTCTGTGTTCAGTCCTGTCCCAGTCTTGTTCCCGATCCTCCTGTTCGTGCTCCTCGTGGTTCCTGCCCTGCTCCTCTCTGTGTTCCCTCGACTGATTATCAACCTCCGCCTGCCCATTGACCACGTCTTGCCTGCCTCTGACACACCTGAAGCCTGGAACAAACTTTGCCTGTCCCCGACCACTCTGGATGCCTGTATTGCCCTGATTGCTCCTGTTTGACCATCGCCTGTTGTTTATGCAATAAAATAGATTATTGCATTTCGGCTGGTTTTCTGACACCGTTCCTGACACTTTCCTCTCACCCTCTCACCAACCTACTCCCTCCCAATGTGATACAAACGATTCCTTTAAATAGGCCTTCAAATGGTCTTCAGCTGTCCGTAGTCCCAACCGCTTGACTTTGTTCAGGTGTGGGACTGCGGGCTGCTGGGAAATTACGTTTTTTCCTCTCCAGTGGCTCCCAATAATTAAAGGGCCAGGCAGCTATTTTCTGGTGCAGCCCCTTGGGACGCCACAATATACATATATAATATACATAACCACACATACATGTATGCACTTGTATATGCTCTTTGAGTTGTTAATATAAGGAAGTGGATGTATATGTAATCACAATTATCATTGTCACATTACTCATTGGAACACATTCAGTGTCACTTTGGTCCTCCAGCAGGCAGAAATAGTCTCTTCCACTTATCCCCTTATCTGTGGACTGGGCCTGACAGCTCCCTGCCTGGTACTTCAAAGGACAAAGGGATGTGATATCAGACTAAGCTGATAAATTCCCCAATACACATGAGAGGAACATCATCACCAACTTATATTTTAACAATTTATTTTCCCTTTCCCCACCACCCCTCCAAAACTTTTTTACTCCACGACCCCATTTCATGGGTGGGAAAAAATCACGACCCCATACATAAATGATAGTGCAATTACAACGCTGAAAAACTTTAGTCCAGAAACATATATTGGTGGTCTATTTCCAAAATAGTAGCAAATGCATTCACAGGCTATATCTTTATGAAAAACTAATAAAACAGACTTCCTCCTGAAGCTCTCCGTAATGCTCATATCGAATGTATGTTAATAGCTGCGCATCAGAAGAAACGTCAGTCGTTTCGTCAAGTTGAATGGCAAATAATGGTCTTTGCTTAGCTTTAGCAATTACCTGGCACATAACATCCTCAGCCATGCTATCCATTCGCCTCGAAATTGTGTCGTTTGAGAGCGGTATTGTACTCATCTGATCTGCGGCGCTTTGTCCCAATACAACAGAAACCACTTCCTTGGCACAGGGAAGGAAAAACTGTTCTCCAATTGTGTGGGCTTTACCGGTCTTCGCGATCCAATGTGCGACGACAAATGAAGCCTGTAGCCCCCGTTCGTTTGCTGCTGTTGCAGTTTTAAGCACGGTTTTCTGTCCTTGTAAAACTTTGTGTTTCCTCTGAAAGAAATCTAGTGGCTTTGCTTGTAATGCGCTGTGTTTAGTTTGCAAGTGGCGTTGCATTTTACATGGCTTAAAGCTCTCGTTAGCTAGACCTTCCCCACACATGACACATTGTGGTCTTGGGTCCTCCTCATGTCCTGTCCATGTAAAGCCATAGGTGAGGAATTTCAGGTCATAACTTATTTTATTCCTTTTTGTTTTATTTGTATTTTTTAAAATTTTCTGCTGGTCTTTTGCTAGAATTTGACTCACCTCCAGCACCACTCCTGACAACAAACTTGTCCATTTTCGTGACTGCTGTATTGGCGCGCTACACATGCAATGGGGTAGTGCAGTAACGTTAAACGCATGCGTTGGATTAAACTCATGCATGTCGGTAGATTAAAAATAATCGGTCAGAAAAGACTGATTTTACGAAAAAACTGGCAATTAGTTTTTCATTTAAAAAAAATGTAAAGAAATGCTTATGGTTAAAAAAAAAGTACATTTATTTAAATTACATTTTTTGGCGACCCCACCATGACCCTTTGGCAACCCCAAGTGGGGTCGTGACCCATAGTTTGAGAACCGCTGCTATATGCACTCATATAAGGAGCACTGCAACTGAAGAGCATGAATTTCAGGCTACCAGTAACAATTTTCCCGTTTTTCTTCCAATTTGGTTGCCAATTATATTACCCTCTATTTCTTTCAATTCACCCTCCCCCATGAGTCCGTCGCCCCTTCTCCGGTTCAAGCCAATTTCCTGAGGCCAACAGATCCGCCTCCTCCATGACGGAACATGCCCACTTATTCTTTTTACAGGGACGCCCTTGTGCTCCTCAATGAACTCATGCCGGCTCACTCTCCCCCCTTCCCCTGAGGCGGACAGTCAAATCCTGCCCCCGATCGGGGCTAATGGCCAGGGCTGGTCTGGCACAGACGGGTTTCGAACTGCGTCCGTGATAGGCAGTTCACACTCGTACCGGACTAGCTAAAGTACAGGTGCATTAGACTGCTACACTACCTGCCAGCACCAGTAACTATTTTACACCCTACAGGCCACACACAGTACTACAGGAGAGCCAGTGACTATTTGACACCCTACAGACCACACACAGTACTACAAGAGAGTCAGTGACTATTTTGCAACCTGCAGACCACACACAGTACTACAGGAGAGACAGTGACTGTTTTACAACCTACAAACCACACACAGTACTACAGGAGAGACAGTATTTTAAATGTACTTTTAGTAAAGTATCCAGTGGCGGCAGTGTTAGCATAATGGTTAAGGAACTGGGCTTGTAATGCAAAGGTTGAAGGTTCGATTCCCATTGTGCTGTTGTACCCTTGAGCAAGGTATTTAACCTGAATTGCTTCAGTAAAATATCCAGCTGTATAAATGGATTGTATTTAAAGAAATGTAAAAACTGTGTAAGTCACTCTGGATAAGAGCGTCTGCTAAATGCCTAAAAATGTAAAATGTAATGTAAAGTGTATCCCCAGGCATCCTAACCCAATTGTATCATTTCACATAACTGTGAAGGTTAAATTATAAATAGAATATTTAGTAATTTGGTTGAATAAAAATGTATTGAAATGTTTCAAATATTTTTCTCAGGGAAAGTTGGAGTTTCAAATCAAGCAAATTGACTTAGTGCTACAGATTTATACATGCTGTATTGTTCATTATTTGTATTTTGGCATAATTTGAAGTTGGCTTTCAATAAAATAAAGATATGTGGATGATGCCAAAGAGCCCCAGCCAGCTTTATAGAACAATTCACACTTCTATTTGCAAGAAATATTTAGCAAAAAGACAGATGCTAGTTGTCAGTGAAGTCATGACATAGCACAGTCACATGACAGTAAAGTGCAGTTTATTAACTTGTGCAGTCAGCTCTAAATCACCAAATTGCAAAGAATTTATTATGTTCTTGGAGCAAGAATTTACCCTAATTTTTCCTCTGAAGAACATAATCAAACGTTTCCTGGATAGTGGCCCTGTTTTCCACCTGAGAAATATAGCTTAATTAAGACCCCTAACGACACACTGTAAAATTGATTCACACATTCTCATCAAAGTTCTGGCCGCTGAAACACTCTGTCCAGCAGCATGACACCCCCCCCAGGGCTAAAAAAAAAAAAAATGTGTGCACCTTCTCATGCTGCTTGCAAGGCAATGCCATTAAATAACGAGGCACGAGACAAGCATGGTCCTCCTTTAACAGCTCCTAATTACCCACAATGCAGTGTTGAAAAATGGGTCTCGTACTGCAACAGAATTACGGTCATCTCAGGGCATAGCTCTGGAAGCAGGGCTTTGGTTGGCTGCGTTTTGTTTTATGTGCTGTCGGAGGTTAACTTAGAGATAGTGGCTTCATAACATATCTAAAGGATGACAACACAATACACCAATTATGCCATTCCCGGTAAGTGTGTGAACAGCACAGTTTCTCAGAAAAACAATGCTTTAAGAATGAATTAATGAGCACTTATACTGGCCTATTTAATATGCAGGCACACAGCGCTGTACTCATGACAGATTCACAGTTTTCTGAAAGTATTTACACAGAGCACGAGGGTAAACATATTTTATAAAGTTGTTAGAGACGAGGGGCCCCCTCTGTGTAGATGTAAATTGAAAAGATTTACGACCACAGCGCTCAGAGATGGAAGCATTTTAGGTTCAACGGAGCCATGATTTAATTTCCATTTAAACTTTTATTCGATTTTTGTAAATGAAAGCCGTATCTCTGGCGGTGATCCAAACAGCCGAGAACGTGCCCAGCCACCCCTGTTCACAGAGTGATGCAGCATCCATATTCATACACAAATCACAAGCATCATCAGTCATTTATTTTAGTGCTGGTCTAGGAAGCCCATCTTAAGTGATAAATTAAAATCCATCTCAGCTGATTGTACAAGGAGGTATCCATCAGGCTAAGGCTCTGAAAGAACGTGGGCAGCATTCACATATCTGATGCTTTGGTAAGTGTTTGGTGCAGCCAACTAATCACTTTCCCCAGGGGTCCTTTTCACAAGCATTTTGCTATTAAATTATAGATTATTTTAAACATTAAAGAATACTGGGACTACTACTACTGCTACTGCTACTACTGTTACTACTGTTACTACTACTACTACTACTATTACTCCTACTACTGCTACTACTAATAATAATTTAATTGTTTAAACTTCAAGCGTTGAGATATAGCCGTTTCGGTTGGCTGCTAGCTCCCTTGCTACAGGCAAATGGACCGAAAGTTTTCTAGTTAGCTTTAAGAGGGGTCCATTTAGTAATTTCTGCACCTGACTGTTCGGAACCACCTCGGTGCGCACATGTAGGGGCGACATCTCCAGAGCTTGTGGTGTCCAACCAATTCCAGCCCTTGCAGGAAGAGGATCTGGCCCAGCCCTCTGTGAGTGGGAGGACTGATGAGCCCCAGGGCACCCTGGCAGCCATGCCACCCAGGAAAAGGGAGTTAATTGTAGTGGGGGATTCAATCATTAGAGGTATAGACAGTATAGTCTGTTCGGGGGAAAAGGAGCCTTGCATGGCATGTTGCCTGCCTGGTGCTCAGGTTGGAGACCTCGTGGAACACGCAGACAAGCTCCTGGCCAGAAAAGGGGCGGATCCAATGGTCATGGTCCATGTTGGAACTAATGACATAGGTAAGGGTAGGTTTGAGGTTCTGCAGGACAAATTTATAGAATTAGGATCAAAGTTAAGGAGCAGAACCTCCACGGTGGTCTTCTCTGGAATTCTGCCAGTACCACGTGCTAGCAAAGGCAAGCAGAATTTTATATGGCGATTTAACATGTGGCTACAAACCTGGTGCATGAAAGAGGGGTACAGGTTTATGGGACACTGGGACTCCTTTTGGAACAGGGGTGACCTGTACAAGTGGGACGGGCTACACTTGAATCGGAGGGGTACAGCTGCATTGGTCCAGCGTATGCTTAGGGTAGTGGATAAATATTTAAACTAGGGGGGGCAGGGAGGGAAATTAGTAGTAGTATTAAAGATAGGGAGGTACAAACTGCCAAGATGGAAGATACCAGGGCGGAGTATAATAAATCTGAGGATATAATTAATAAAGATTTTGTAGATCATAATGTGAATAGAGGTGGTTCGGCACAGTTATGTATGGAGGGGAAGGGCAACGTAAGTGTGAGTAAGGCTCTGAAGTTTATGTGTTTAAATGCGAGAAGCATAAAAAATATATATTTGGAATTGGAGGCTGTCATGTTGAATGGGGGTTATAACATTGTTGGGATTACTGAAGCATGGCTTGGTGCAGCGGATGGGGATGAATATAATGTGGAGGGGTACAAAGTGTTTAGGAAGGATAGAACAAATAAAAGAGGAGGGGGGGTGGCCCTTAATGCGAAAGACGATCTTAATGTGCAGGAAATTCCAGGTATTAACTCATTCGTTCCTTGTGAGGACATCTGGATTAGATTACTGGGAGATTGTGAGAAGGGCCTTAATATAGGAGTATGCTATAGACCTCCAGCTTCAGACATTAACATAAATGTATGGTTTTTGGTAACACACACCTGTGCTGAAGGAGAGACGATAATAATGGGTGACTTAAATTATCCCTCTATTAATTGGGAAGTAGTGACAGGTCATGGTAAATGTGAAGAGGAGTTTTTAGATGTGGTCAATGACTGCTTTTTGGTACAGTCTGTTACTCAGCCTACGAGAGGGAAATCAATACTGGATCTGGTTTTGTGTAACAATCCTGATAGAATTTGCAGGTAGTAGAACCACTAGCGGCAAGTGATCACAGTGCAGTTATTTTTTATATTTTTTGGCAAGTTAAGACAGCCTCCTCTAACTCTAGAATTTTTTTATTTCAGATGAGCTGACTTTAATCAAATAAGAGAATTTAAGTCATATAGATTGGGTAAAACTTATAGATTGCAGAACTGTGAATCCAAAATGGACTACATATAAAAGGGCTATTGTAGATGTGCAGTGTAAATTCATCCCAAAAGTAAGGAAAAATATGATGAAAAAACTGTCTCTGCAGTGGATGACTAAATCTTTAATGTATAGAGTATATAAAAAGGATAACTCAAAGAAACAAGTTAGATTATTGTAATATGCAGGCTAAGGCTAAATAGGAAATAAGATCTTAATAAGATCCTAAGTTTTTTCAATATTGTAGTAGAAAAAGGAAAGTTAATGATGAAGTTAAGTGCATTAAGGATAAGGAAGGAACTACAAAAGTACTACAAAAACTACAAAAAAACGTTAAAAAACCAAGGAGAAAAAGCGAACGAGAAAGAAAGAAAGTAAAGCAAAGTGAAAGTAAAAGTAAAACGGAAACTGGAAAGTTTCCGTTTAAACAATAAACTTGAAAACACAAACAAAACTATCACAAAATAAACGGAAACTTTCCAGTTCCCGTTTTACTTTTACTTTTACTCTCTTTCTTTCTTTCTTTCTTTCTTTCTTTCTTTCTTTCTTTCTTTCTTGTTCAATTTTTCTCCTCGGTCTCTCACGCCTTCTCCTTCCTTGTTCCAGCCATCTACTGAAGAGAGCAGAGCAGTTTTAAGCACACAGGTGTAATTGCCAAACCTTGGACCGGTGTTTGCGCTGACTGCTCCGCCAGTAGGCGTGGCCGCTAATCGCCCTGATTAGCTGCCGAGACCGACGACTTCCACAGTGTTCAATTTGTAAAAGACTTAGGAATTGTAGTTGATCAAAGTCTATCTGCATCAAAACAGTGTGCTACAGCAGTGAAAAAAGCCATCAGGATGCTGGGATACATAAAAAGTATTGAGCATAACAGAGAGTTGTCAATGCCTGGAACAGCTTGCCAGGTCGGGTAGTAGAGGCAGAAACACTTGGGCTTTTCAAGTCCAGGCTAGATGCAGTATTAGACACTCTTCAGATTAGGACATGACGAGCCTAGATGGGCTGAATGGCCCATTCGTCATTATGTATCATTATGTTATGTTCTTACTACTGCTGCTACTACTGCTACTATTACTACTACTACTACTATTACTACTACTACTGCTACTACTGGTAGCCACTACTGGTGGGCTGTTTTTAACAGAAAGTGCACCCTCTAATTGTACTTCCTGGTTGCCTGTGGGGCTCTGTGCCCTTGTGTGGAATAACCCTGATATGTACCAGTGTTCAGAGCAGAGAAAACGGGGGAGCAGTCAGTGCTCTCCATAATAACAACTAGCTGGGAAAAGTCTCTTAAATCATTTTGCTTTGTTGAAAATCCCATTAGGGTAGAAATGACTTGCACCTCCAGCTGAACGTTGCAATGCAGCGTTGCAGGAAATGCAGTGGGGAAATGCAGGCCAGATCATTTCCTCTCATATAATTAAACATTCTTTTGCAACAGAGCCTCTAAAGGCTGTCCCACGTGTTAATTATAACCTTTTGTGTCCGCGAACAGAGCAATTAGCTGGGAATCTTGCAGATTGTTTAATCAGTGCTGTTACACCGCTGATAAGATACAGTCCCTCAGCTGTGAAGAATTTGATGATGATGATGATGTCAGAGCCCCAGAGTGGGTCATATGACCCTCTCAACAGGTGATATGGAGACATGCACATAAAAGGCCTGGCGTTTCACAGGTAGCCTGAATTCGTTAAACATTATCTAATATTGAAGCTCTGCCAATCGTCAAAACACTCATAACGGGTATATTTGTGCACTGCACCTAGAATTCTGCTGGAATTGTGAAAGCTCTCCTGGCTTCAGTTGATTCTAGTGCTCCACCTTGTGTCTGTGCCCTCATCTCCTTGAGATTCTTTCAGTCTCCAAAATGATTTATTTCCTTGATCCTACCCTTTTTTTGTTGTTGTTGTAGTTCTGGTTTTAGACTCACTGTGTAGATCCTTGCAAGGAATTATCATCATGACAACAAAACTAAAATCTACATTTTTAGTAGGATTAGAAAACAGTGTCATTTCTGATTATTTCAGCACTAATATGGTGCGTCACGCATCACATGAACCACATTAAAATAGAGTGACATATTTGGTAAACAATACTTTGAACGAGAACGAGAATTCACACACACCTCAGGATTAGCTGATGTGTGGAAAAGCTGACATACTATCTGAACTACAAGACCATGGACAGGGTCCACGCTTTCTGAACTACAGCATCATGGACAAGGTCCATTCTAGTTGAATTGCAGCACCTATCTGAAGCTACTGCACTTTGGACTGTGCTCATTCTACCTAAACTACAGTACAGCACCTTGGACAGAACCCAGGACATTGGAGAGCTCCCACACTCTGCAGGAGGGGGGTCCTCACAAGCCAGAGCCATGATTCCAGATGTAGCAACACCCCCTGCCAAAAAGACAGAGGAGGTTTCAATACTGGGATGGGCCATGTTGATTTGAACAACTACAAAAAATTGGGATATCTCTACTCTCCTCTCTGCACTGGCTCCCCATTGCAGCACGCATCAGATTGAAATCACTGGCGCTGGCTTATCAAATGGCTAGAGAAATTGCTCCCCCTTACCTCCAGATACTCATCACACCCTACACCCCAGCCAGACCCCTCCGCTCCAGCAAACTGACTGTCCCATCCCTCCAGGCGCCCAGCAGCCGCTCCTTGCGGTCTCGCCTCTTCTCTGTTCTGACCCCTCGGTGGTGGAATGACCTTCCACAATCGGTCAGGACCGAGGAATCACTTTTCCTTCCCAGTGTTACAGGTATGGTATGCAGCTGCCTACAATGATGTCTATCGCCGTATTACTGCACTGATCTCTTTGCGAAATATGCTCTGGATAAGAGCATCTGTTAATGCTTAAAATGTCATGTAATATAAATGTAAATGACATATAATTTGTTCCAAAGAGTTGAGATACATTTACATTTTAGACATTTTGCAGACGTTCTTATCCAGAGCGACTTACACAGTTTACATTTCTTTACATACATTTATACAGCTGGATATTTTACTGAAGCAATTCAGGTTAAGTACCTTGCTCAAGGGTACAATAGCAGTGCCCCACCTGGGAATTGAACCTGCAACCTCTGAGTTACAAGCCCAGCTCCCTAACCATTACACTACACTGCCAGCCTATGTGGTATATACAGGTATATATATATATGCAAAATAGTTTTTCCCCCCCAGTTTCCAGTTCTGGAAATCTCCTTTGTGTACCTGTTGAGTACAGTAGTGCCACCTGGTGGTGAGGAGTGGTTTTGTCTGGAGAAGTCTGGGAGAGCTCTTTGTCAGTGAGTCCGGGCCATGCCTTTCAGGTGCAGCTGGGTATAACAGCCCTGGCTCTGCCACACCCAGCCGTGTCCCTCTCCTCCTCTCCACACTCACACTCTTCTCCACAGAGATGTAATCAACACTGTGACCTTGAGTGCCTGAGAGCCCAGGGCTGCAATAGACTCATTCATATGCAAATAGATCCTTCCCCTCTGATAACCCTCAGGAGAGAGAGAGAGAGAGAGAGAGAGAGAGAGAGAGAGAGAGAGAGAGAGAGAGAGAGAGAGAGAGAGAGAGAGAGAGAGAGAGAGAGAGAGAGAGAGAGAGAGAGAGAGAGAGAGAGAGAGAGAGAGAGAGAGAGAGAGAGAGAGAGAGAGAGAGAGAGAGAGAGAGAGAGAGAAAGAGAGAAAGAGAGAGAGAGAGAGAGAGGGGGAGAGGCAAATGATAAGGAAAAACACAAAACAAATAAATGATCAAACGAATAAATTAAATCAAATTAAAAAGCTTAAAACAATGCTTTTCCTATCACCCTTATCTGACATTGTACATGTTAAAGCAACTTAAAGAGAGAGGAATAGAGAAAGGAAAGTAAGGAAAATAAAAGACACTTCAGTCCAGGCAGCCCTGCCCTAGAACACACATTAAAGCATATATATACCTTAGTCTGACAATCAGTGCACCAGGGAGCTCAAACAGTAGTAAACGCATTGCCAGAGTTAGCTCGTATATGCACTATATGCAATAAAAAGGAGACTCCACAAAATAAATATAAAAACTAAAATTTGATCCAAACTCTTTGACAAGGTTATCTAGCCCATTGCACTGTACAGACACCGAATGGGACATTTTACTTGTAGGGCAGAATTACTCTGGGCAGAATTACTCTGCTTTTCATTGACAATAAATGTAAAAGAAAACCTCAAACCCCAACAGCTAAATCCTAAAAAAGTCAACTGGTCTTAAAGCTTACTAACCCAATAACATAAATGAACTTAATAACTAATAACTCACCACAAATCAGACATACCAAGAAGCCAATCAAAACATTGGGACAATATCATCAAAACACAAAGCCAACTTGATTGCTATCGGACCCAAAAATGTGGCAGAAATACAGAGCAGAGACAGATCCTGACCCAGTACGGGCTCAGGGACCACAGCCTGGCGGTCGATAAAGGACAATATAAAAAATCATGGATGCCAAAGGAGGAAAGGCTCTGTGGAGAGAGAGAGAGAGAGAGAGAGAGAGAGAGCATGAGGATGCTGTCCAGTGTTGGGCTTTGAAGCCACCACTTCAACACCACTTAAACACAGCCTAACATTCTCCTGTTTTCACCTCTGTGAGTCTCCACATGTTTTCATGTTCTAGGACCTGTGATCTCACAGCTCCATGTAGAGCTTGCTCCAAACGCTCACGCCTGACTGCAGTCTCTGAGTCATCTTCACTCCTTCAAACCCTGGCTCTCTATAGGACCATCTCATGCCATCAATCCATCACACGCCCCCCTCTCAACAGCCAGCATGATCAGCCATTGTAACTTTTCAGTAGGAGCTGATCAAGCTATTGAGGAGTGGGTGTTTTGAGAGTTCTAGTTCTAATTCTGGAATGTTACAGTGCTTTGAGGATGTCATCAGCAGCCCTTTATGATGTCATAAATTTGAAACAACTAGAATGTTACGGCATGTTCTAGAATAAACATCACAGTTTGACAGCACAGTGTGACAGAGGGTTAAACTCAAAAGGGCAACCTAGCATCACCCAACACTGCAGGCAGTATGCATTTCCACAAGTCAAATTAAACACAGAACTAGTTATATGCACAGCCATTTTTAGTTTACATTATGGTTATTTTGATATTTGTTAGAACACTTTGAATTCCATATTTAAACATATGGAGAAAATGTATTTGGCCATTAAGTGGGTTGTGGGTAGGGAAAGCTCAGGAACCCACTGGTCTAAGAGAATATATTTGCCCAGTGTCGCAGTGTTGCTGTTTTGTGGTTGTTTTAGATGTCAGCAGGGTTCACCTTAAAAAAAAAAGAGATCTTCCCCACCCGGCTTCTCATATACTCAACGCCCACTCATGGTTCCTCTGAAGAAACCTCAAATCTAAAATCCACAAACAGTTTGGCAAAGCTTTACTCAGCCTAAAAAGTGTGGTGTTCCAGACTAGGTGTGCCAGAGAGCACAGACTAAAAAAACAGAGCATAAATGGTGCATTTTAACAGCAAGGCCTGAACAAGCTCCACAGGGAAACCAGCTGTAATATCACGAATCAGTGTTTAATGAGAAGAGCTTTTCCCAGCACCAGTGTAGCCGTTCTGCAGATCAGCAGTGCTGACCTTCAGAAAAATACTTTTTTTCATTGCTGTGTAAAAGGCAGTAATTCTGAACACATCATGTTGTGCCTGGGAGTGAGAGAGGGGGAGAGGTGAAGCAATCAGCTTCTTACCTGTTTTTGGTGGGGGGGTGGGGGGGAAATAAAACAAAAATAAATAAGATACTGAGCAGCTGACCTGATATTGTCGAGCATCAGGCCAGCTCAGAATCCCGTAAGTAGAACTGTGGATATTAATCCCAGCCTTAGGGGGAAAGGGGTGAATGTGCTCATAATTGTGACCCCCCACCTCACAGTATCACATGGGTCGTGACCTCATAGCTCAGTAACTAATGGAGCATCATCATACTAGCGGGCTGTCAATCATCTGTACCTTGCCGCAAGTTCAGGTCTGGTAGGGGTGTTGGAATAAAGAGAATACCTATGTAGTATCCATGACAACTGGTGCACCTGTGTAGTTACCTGACAACTATGTAGGTTTCAGAACAGATAAAAGGCTGTTCTTCATATTACAGTCAGGTTGTCTTATGATCTATCTATTATCTCTTGTTCAGATCAATGGCTGGCAGTAATCTTTCTCAATCTTGGGAGCACTATCTTGGGCATTGCACATATCATGCTCTGCATGTTTGTATTATCATCTGAAAATAGTCTAGATACATTTTTGTATGTTTTTGGCTGTTTAAACCTATAACCAGAGTTGATTGAGTGCTGTTGAGGCTGTAAGGGCTGTCTGTATTTGGTGTTGAGGCTAAGCACTGTCTACCCTCCCCAGAGTTCCCATCTTGTGTTGCCACCTATGAGTAGTTCAGACAGCTGTTGACATCAGTCCCATTCACTAAAAGATTGAGAGAGAAATCTCCCAGCTTTGTGACCCAGGAAATCCAAAACGAAGGAGATGGGTATAAGCAGTGAAACACAATTGTTTTCTAAGACAACAGACTGTGTTTTGATTGTGCACTTTATGAATTAAGAAAACGTATGTTCAAAGCATGTACTCCTGAAATTCTTGGCATGTGGAAGTAAACCGATAGCAACAAGGTAATCACAATTAACTGTACTGATATGTAAGTACATTTCTTTCAGCTCAATTTAGCTCATATCCCTGAGTCAATAATTATATTCATTAAGATTATAGCAATTATCATTATTATTATTCATTTAAGTGGCATCATTATCATTGCAGCTGTAATTTCCCTTAGAGTTAACTCATACCATTTGCCTTTTTAATATTCAATGACAGATAAATCCTGTACACAGATATTACACATTACACTGTAATAAAACCTACTTCTATTTACCTAATTGATTATGTAATATTTACTTTGGTACTATAACATACAGCTGGACTGCTTCTTCTACCTTTGACCTGAAAGTGCTGTAAACTCATCCAGATATGTTAATGAACTCACAACAAAGACGGTGGCAGGGAAGGGGGAAAAAACAGGAAGAGTCAATCGGGTGAAAGTATGCATCTCTTGTCCAATGCCTCAATCCACAAGCTATTGCATGTGCAGCTTAAAGGAAACTCCATGGGAAAATGGATATCAATAACACTGGAAAATAATAATAACAGCATTGTGAAAAATGGATAACAATATCAATGGAAATTTTAACACTTTCATCTTATATTTTATTGAGTTCCTGAGAGTTCTGGTAATTCCTACCATTGACACAGGGGAGTGTGGATCAGACAGCTGAATGTTCCAGAAGGTTAAAATGCTCCATAGCAGCTAGAAGAAAAGAAAAACAAAAGAAAAACAATTACAAAAAGAAGGAAATTCACCCAAATTAATATTGGGCTCCCTCCCTCCGCTTGGAGCAAAAGACCAAAGTCAAATAATCGGATCCAAGCCAACGCAACACTGGCATCAAGGAGTGCTGCTCAGGGTTCTGGGCATACAGTCAAGAGATTGCAGGTTTGAATCAATTGCTGTGCCACTGCTGTTGTACAAGGCAAATGACCTGAATTGCTACTGTAAATAATATGTAAAAAATGGATAATATACAAAAATGTAAGTTTCATAAATTAGACTGAATAAACTGGGTTAGCTGCTAATGAAATATTTTATAATACCTTCCAAAAAACACAGCAGGTTTACTATAGTTTTGCACCTGGGATAATAGGCGCACTAAGTCAAACCTGACTCATCTCATCTCATCTTCAGCCGCTTATTCCTAGTTAGGGTCGCGGGGGGGCTTGAGCCTATCCCAGCATGCAGGAAGCGACATGTTAACAGTTTCACAGGCAGATCCGGACATTCTGGTGCTCACCAAAACATGGCTAAAAAAAGCAGTAGTGACTCTGATGTAGCCATAGACAAATACAATTTATTCAGAATAGACAGAATGGGTAGGGGAGGTGGCGTGGGCATACTTGTCAAATCCTGTCTTTCGGTTTCAATCCTAAATGCTGTTACTGTACCAAAATGTTTAGAATTTATCGCCTTGAAAATAGATCTATCATTGTAGTAGGGATATATAGCCCCCCCCCCTTTTAAACAAGCCTTTTTAAATAATCTCTATCATAGTGACATTCATTACACATCTGAAATCCCTGATGTTGAATTGGCATTGGATTAATTTATAAAGACCTTCCTCTCAGTTGTTAATAAACATGCACCTTTAAAAAAGTCTTGTCAACTCTGTTCATGTATAGAAATAGAGCTTGGTCTCTCGCTTCCCAATTGTATGATGCACAATGACAACAGCCAATGAGAAGCATTGTGATTGACATGTGATCTGTGGGTATATATAACAGCGCGCATGTCTCAATAAAGTTTAAGTTTCGTTCCAGTTGAAAGCAGAACTGATGCCCCACCGTGTGAGTTTGTTCCTCTGTAAAGGTCACTTTATTCTTCGGTCTAGCACTGGGTATACACGCCAGAATCGCTGAACAATTCAACCCCAACAGGTTATGGGCCCAAGGTTACCCAGAGTTACCCAGAGATAGGTATCCAATGATTTTCCACAGAGAGAAATATTGCAACGTACCGCATGTGTCCGGTGAGAGTTAGCATGCTAGCACCATGAGTAGAAGAGACGCCGAGTCAAATAGCAGGGACGGAAGACCCAGAATGGAAAGGTCAAGTAGCCGTTGGGCTCGACTAGTTTTTGACGGAGATGAAAATAACTATGAACTGTGAGAGACAACATTTTTAGGCCATCTTCGGTTGCAAGGGCTAAAGGTCACTATTTTAAATGAGCCTACTGACAATGGTGGAGGGGCAGTAGATGGCGTGAAAAATGCAGAGGCATATGCGGAGCTAATCCAGTTTCTGGATGATAAAAGTTTGTCGCTGGTAATGCAAGAAGCAGCGGACAATCTTCCCGTATGGGGCTGTGTCCGCAAAAAACGTCTCCGTTGCTTGCACTGTGTCACTCTTATTCTTTAGAAAGTACACGAACACTGCACTGGAATAATCATCAGTGAATGATAACGCAAACCTATACCCATCTCTGGGCTCTGGGTCTATTGGCCCAGCTAAATCTCTGTGTACCAACCCTAGAGCTGCTTTGGCTCTCACATCAGGTTCCCTGTTCCTGGTTTGAATAAACTTTCCCTGAGTGCACACCTCGCAATGTAGGGTAAGCTTGTCTAGTTTACCGTTGATTGTCATACCATCAACAACATTCTGTAATTTTTGAACATCATCATAATTACAGTGCAATCTCATGCCATGTCTGCATATCATAACACCCCTTACATTGGTCATCACATTCATTACTTACAGTGTGTAAATAGTATAGCCTGTTATACTCATGAATGTGGAATTGGGTACCGTCTCGTACCGTCTTGTATGACGTCTTTCCCTTCCTTGAAGATTACGGTCGCTCCGCTGGCAGTGGCTGCCTTCACAGAAAAGATGTCCTGCGGGTATGAGGGGATGTACAACGCCCGTCTCAGCGTCGTGTTGTGGCGTCGCCCCCTGCTGTCGATCAAGCTCACCTTCGCGTCTCCTCTGTGCTCTGCGATTCCGTTGCTCCTCGTGCCATCAGCCAACTCCACGCAGTGTGTCTCGGCCTGGAACCTGTCGTCGAACTTCTTGAACTTTGCAATGTCCGTGATGATATGCGAAGTTGCCCCCGTGTCTACCATCAGACCTGTCATCTTGACACCGCGCCTTAGCTGGATCTCCGCATTCTCGTTGCTCGTCAGGAATGCATACGCCTTGTTGCTCGCCTCCTCGGAAACTTGTTGCGTGTCGTCTCGCCGCTGTCTCCGTCTGCAGGTCATGTCCCGATGTGTGGTGCTTTTACACTGACTACACCACTGCTTGATTGACATGTTCTGGCTTTGTGTCCCTTCAGGCCACATCTGAAACACACTATGTCCGCAGTCTCGGCTCCCCGATCACTTGCACTTACCCTAGCGGGTCTCGCATGTCTCACCAGTGTTTCTCAATGCTGTAATGGCTGTCTTGGCACGTATAATGTATTCTATCACACTCTCACTGCTCGACTTTTTAAGTGAAGGCAGTTCTGTATACAGGCTAATTATACGCGGCTTCCCTTTACCTGCATAATAGTCCCTCAGAATTTTTAGTGCTTTCCGCCCATTGTTATGGGAAGATTAAATGTATCAGGTCTGACAATGGTACAGAATTCATGGGAAAGAATTACCAGGCATTACTCAGCAGAAATTGAATTAGGCACGAGACCTCAGCACCATACTCACCACACCAAAATGGTACTGCTGAGCGAAATTGGAGAACCCTGTTTGACATGGCTAGGTGTATGCTAATAGAGAGCGAGTTGCCAAAGGCGTTATGGACCTATGCAGTGCAGACAGCATCCATATTGAGGAACAGATGTTTTAGCAATCGCACAAAACAGAAGCCTTACTTAATGTTGACAGGAAGGCGGTCTAACATTTCTAGGATGCAAAAGTGCAGAATAGGGATAGCAAGACCAGGCAAGATACTGATGTGAGTCCAGGACGTACTCAGGGCCAGGTTCCAGTGACAAGTAAGCAGACAGAGGTGTAAGCATATTGACATAAAGTATCACTTCATAAGGTCAACTGTGAATGATGGAAAAATGAGTCTGGAGTATTGTCCAACAGACCAGATGGTAGCAGATGTGATGACGAAACCTGCAACAAAATTTAAGTTGATTAAGTTTGCAACATTTATGTTTGGAGACTAACCATGTAAGTAAAAGTTTACATGATGCAAGGTAGAAAATCTTATGATGTTTTAGTTAACAAGATAACAATGTGCGAGCAAGTGGGGGTGTTAACATGAAAATAAGTGCTCCCAATTGTATGATGCACAATGACAACAGCCAATGAGAAGCATTGTTATTGACATGTGATCTGTGGGTATATATAACAGCGCGCATGGCTCAATAAAGTTTAAGTTCCGTTCCAGTTGAAAGCAGAACTGATGCCCCACCGTGTGAGTTTGCTCCTCCGTAAAGGTCACTTTATTCTTCGGTCTAGCACTGGGTATACACGCCAGAATCGCTGAACAATTCAACTCTGCCAACAGAAACTAGTATATTTAAATTATCTAATTTCTGATGCTGGAGCAAACTTCTAATGTTTAGATGAAGAAAACCCAAGCTGACCCTGGAATTAAGCATGTGTGGATTATTTAGGCAAATAGGAGCCATGTTAATTGCAGGGGCTAAAGATAGGTTTGGTGCTCTGGAATGAAGAGAGAGAGGTGTGGGGCTGTAAGGGGACCGTAATTCAGTTTGAGTGAATTACTGTACGTTCTGAATATTGTTTGATGTGTCTAATAGTAATTCTAACAGGAATTGATAATAAAAGAGAGTCTTGCTCGGCTAAGGATAAGATAGCAGAACCAGAATGACAGGGGCTAGAGCTCTGGGGGCAACATATTGTGGGCGAGCATGATGTTAGCTGTGGCCTAAGCCTGAACTTAAACTGGAGGGGCTTTGGAGTTATTAAGGCTAATGGGTTTGAAATGTTTGGGCCAGCGGCACATCAGTTGCGCAGGGACACGGGGATGGAACCAGGAGACTCCAGCTGCAGTGATTCCAGAGCTAATGACATGTTCATTGCCAAAAGCCTAGAGCCAGCCCAATGTGGGTGAATTCCATCACATTTTAGGAGTGAAGGCCTGTCATCAAATGAATTAAAGTTATCAACATAGCTGATGCTTGTAGTTTTACAATAGCTTTTCAGCCAAACATGAAGCTGCCAAAGACGAGTAAACCTCATGCAACCGTGATGGGGTGAGGAAGGCAGGGGACCTGAGATAATAGGTTTCCTACCAGACTGGGTAAGTGTGTAAATGAGGGACTTAAAATCTGCCTTAAGTTTTTCAGACTGAGCAAATTTGATGTCATTTGAGCCAACGTGTACTACCAAACATTCGGCAGATGGGGCCCGATCCAGGAGAGATGCTAGCATGTGGTCTATATCAGACACGAGAGCTCCAGGGTAGCAATGGGTCTCAGCCCCCTTGATGGAGACATGCCTAACCATGGATCTCCCAATAATCAATGTGGAAGGTGGTGGTGGGCAAGCAGCAGCAGCACTGGCAGCAGGAACATTGGGGGTAGATACAACTGCCCCAGCATCAGCAGCAGCGGCATCGGGAGCAGCAGATACCACAGCAGAAGTTGCAGGGGCAGCAGGAGCATCACAGGCCATGGAAGTAGAGGTTGCAGCAGCAGGAGCAGCAGCAGCAGCAGCGGCAGCAACAGCAGCAGCAGCATGAGCAGCCGGGGGAGCAGGAGCAGACGCACCAGCAGGAGCTGCAACACCAGCATCAGTATCAGCAGCCACGGTGGCAACAGAGGGTGGGGGCAGGATATGAGCATCATGGTGGGGCACCCCAGAGATACTAGAGAGGTCCAGGTCTGACTCGAGGGGGCCAAAACAGTTGGCAAGTGACAAGGTGGGGGGATTGACACACGAGATGCAGCATCTCCAGCTCACAATTATTTTCCCCTTGCCAGCATACCTGTGTGTGAGGCCTCAGGTGAGTGTGAGGCCTCAGGTGAGCATGCCTGTGAAGGTCTCTGGAGACATTCAGAAAGCAGTCATGATTCCACCATTTTAGGTACGTGTGAGTGGGCACTGGGAACCCTGCAGTCTGAAGTGTGGGTAATTTCCACATTTCCTCAAGCCAAAATAATGTATTTATGAAAGCCACCTATGAGCACTGTTTATGGAAAACAAAATCAGCATAAGAAAATTCACATTGTGAGAGGGTTTGTCTTCAAAGCCCTATGATTTATTTACTTCCTGTAATGTGTATTTCCTAAATAAAATAAAAATAGTAATAAAATTATTAAAAATTATTTTAAAAAAACTTTACCCCTAATACCTAACCCATATCCGCTGAACTATGGGATTTTCCGTAGAATTCAGAATTCTGAAATTCAAGGACGTTATATGTCCAAATATTATGTCATTATATAAAGAAGAAAAAAATGACACTAAGTCACTAAAGTGGTACTATAAAATAATTTGTTACATGCTTGACATCGCTATCCTAAATGATTGCATTGTTTACAATAACGCTCATAATACAAAGATGAAATTGTGCGACTTCAGAGAGTCTCTATCAAAGAACTTGATAGGTATAGGTATAAGCTACAGGAAAGCAGTAGGAACTCCAGCTCTAGACAATGGTAGAAGGATAGGGATTTGCCCCACACACCAAAGCGAATGGAAACTGATAGTACTTACAAGGTGCACATTCCACGTGTTGACACAATTTCATTTGTTCGGTATGTGTCCTGATCCATGTGTCCTGATCATTTCATGCTCTTTCCAATGATACATAATTTGCCTATTGTTTCTCTTTCCATTTCCAATAAGAGGGAAGTGTTGATTGAGTGTGGATGAGTGAGATATGTGGCTAGGCACACACTGTGTTTATACAGAATAATAGCCGGATATGGGTTAACTTCTATTTCAGTGCTGGAAATTAAGTGTTTCTTTACTTGGACGGAAACTAAAAATTCACTTTGACAGCTTGAAAATACAGCCATCTTCCTTCAAGAGTATCCCCAAACCCACCTCTGGTTTCCTATTCTTCCTTGGTACCCAACACCCCTCAGAGCTGGGAGATAACGGCCATGTCCCTCTACAAAAGCAGACGGGAGGTTCAGATATGTCAATGTTTTATAACCTGGGCATATCTGATGGGCAGAATATCTTTCCGATGAATATGCATGGCGTCTCCTGCTGTGTAATGGAATATTTGAACACCTTTGTAGAGGCTCTGTGTTGAGCTGAGAGAACAAATTCGTAATGAAGTATCAACAGAAGGTGCTGAAGTTTGCAGGAATTAGTTCCGGCTCCTCTCTGGGCTTAGGACAGGTTCGGTCCCAGGGGAACAGCCGCACAAGAATGAAAACACTGCATCTGGAACACCTCGCATGCCCTCGTCACATTATGCAGACAGACAGATGGGCAGGTTGACTGATAGATTGACAGACAGAAGCACTGATGGATTTCACCACACGTCTTGAGTCAGGACGTCATATCCAAATATTCTAGAAACTGTTCAATCTTCAAAAATAGCATTTTTGTTCTGTCCCCCCCCTCCCATTTTTCTGACTGCCGCTAACTGCCGCTAACTGAAACCCTCTCTCCCTGGCTGATGCTACAGGTGACACATGAGACTGTTGGCCACTTCACCTGAAGCTGGTCGATGCTGGAACACGGTGGTACCAGCCGTGGCACCCCCCGATGGACACTCATGGTACAGCACTTCAAGGTTCCCTCATTTACTCAAGTGTTGCCCTTATTTTGGCAGTTACCTGTATACAAGGTAAGGACAGGTTAGTCTGTGTAAAGCCGGCTCCTTTTCCAGGGTGGTACAAACCGGCCGAAAATGATCCTTGTTTTACAAAACCATTTTTGTTGTTTTCCTATGGTTTTGTGAGTCCCTGTGAGGTATTTATTTATTTATTATTATTTTTTGGCTGATTTATTCAATTGAATGCCAACCAAAGAAATTACTATTGAGAAAACAGTCAAAATAATTTCTCCAGCCATATGAAATGAAGGGGGAAAACAGGGCCAGCTGAAAAGTGTAAGCTCTTTGAGAGACAGAAAGCTCACAGAGCCAAGGCTGTTAATCACTGGCACTGAATTGCACGCTTGCAACCAGCTGAACGAAATTGAGGGAAATTAAGGTTGTTTCCAACAAAGAAAAACCTCTATACCCTGACCTCTGAAAATGTGAGTTCAACTGAGGAAAGGTGAGGAAAAATGACCCTTTTGTCTGTGTGTGTTTTTTATTTGACAAAAATGGAAGAAGTGAAAAAAAAACTACGACTGTGTCACACGCCACATGACAATCCCCGGACAAGAACAGAGCAGTCGGGGATGGAGAGTGGGTTTTTGGGTCAAATGACCGGGTCTTTGTTTGATTTTTTCCTCCCTTCTCCCAGACACGGGGAAGCAAAAGACAGCGATAGCACAATAAACAAAATAATATAAAAAATTTCGTCCGTCGCCCTCACGGGTTCGGGACAGAAAACAATAAATGAGAAATAACAAACTATATCAAAATAAACCTTTTGGCAAACGGACATACAACCTTCAGGTAATGCTCTCCGTCTCAACAGCCTCCAGTTCCTGGTTCCAGCCATCGACTAAAGAGAGCAGAGAAGTGTTAAGCACACAGGTATAATTATCAGACACAAGACAGGTGTGTGCTCTGGTTGCTCTGCCAGTAGGTGTGGCTAATTCCGCTGCTGAGACCGACGCCTTCCACAGACTGATTTCTAGATAGTGTGGTACAGGAAAAAAAACTATTATTTGTTAAGGGTTTTGTTCCAGTTCAATTTTGAAGTGTGAGTTTTCTGTGCAACATTCGGCCATGAAGGCAGGACTGTAGCCGGTTGAAAGCACGCCCTTTGGATTGTGAATAGACCGGCCAATTTAATCCTTGGTTTTCCTCTCAGAACTGTAAGCATTCCCCTGGTTGCGATTTTAAATGTCAGGTTCCTGGAATTAAATGTTAATTTTGTGGGGAAAACATACCTATTGCCCACAGAGCTAAAAGCAGTGGAAAAAGCATAGGTGAAATGACGAGAGAGTTTTGAAACCCTTTCTGTCTTCATCAGACAAATCTGGAGAGCCAGTGTTTTAGATGGATGGATTCCTGCCGAGGATGAAATTTCACCCCCCCACCTCTGAGCCAGCTCCATATCAGTGACATTAGTGATTTTTTAAAAATGCAGCTAACATATTGCGGAAGCTTTGTTCAAATTGCAACTGTTCCATTAGCCTTCATGTTCATCTATTTAGACAGGTTATTTTGTATTTTACAGAACTGATGATCGAACAAAAACACTGAGGTGTAGCATTATTGAAAAGTTCTCACCAATTAGAATTTTTATGTGCGCAGGAAATTATATTCAAATGACATTGGGAATCAATATTCAACGTGAGAATCAAAGTCGCCTGAACTCGCAACAATGGAAACTTTGCTGGTGCTCAACACAAAACATCTCTGTGCTGTGCTCTGGTACTTAACCTGAACTGCTTCAGTAAATATTTTATTTGCAATTACATGTGAACCTTTTAGGCCTCTTAGGGTACACTTCCACAGCTGGTCTTTGACCAAAGGCCTCTCTTTGAAGACACATAACTCATAACAGCTGGTGATGTACATACCCCATTATCACCTCACTGTGTTTCGCAGCACTTATTATTATAATTATGAAAATGGATGCACATCACGTTAAGTATTCTACCCAGCATGCGAACGCTCCATATTTGAATAATATGAATCACAAATAAGGCTCCTACCTCAGGTTTGGCCCATTATCATGAGGATCAGTCAGAGGAAAGCCATCAGCATTCCTTTGATCTTACCTCTTTGATAAGGCCACTTTGCATTCCAGCACAAGCAGGTTGAATTTTCAAATAAGGTTTTTTTATGCATTGCAGGCATGATTACAGTTAGAGGGTAGATAAAATATTCCGAAGGCTGCCTCAAAAGGCCTGTGTCAGCTGTACTACTGCAGAAAATAAAGCGAAAAAATCTTAAAATTGTTCACAACAGGCAACTAGGAGGGAACAGTATTATTCAACTGAAGAAGAGTGGGATTCTGGATTATTGGAGTTTGCCACTTTAGTGGTCAAAAAGCTGTTGTTGTGGTTGTGGTTTAGCTGAAACTTAACCCCTTAGAGAGCAAGGTCAACACCAATAAATACAAAGCATGGTGTTGCATCTCTCGAAAAGTTCCAGACACTTGTTTCCATGGGGCAGGGAGAACTGACCCAAGTGCAGGAAATGAAAATGGAGGCAGCAATCCAAAATAAACTGATAATTTAATAAAAATTCATTTAATAAAATCAAACAGGGGAACTAAATAAAACACTGGACAAACAAATCAAACCCTAGACTCTGACAAGACTAGACTCTAAAACACTGACAAGAAATAAAATAAGACAGGAAAAAGTCAGAACTTGAAATGGCAGGGGAAAAACTCAGAGGCCCACTAACACAAGGAACAAACATTCAAGCTCAAGCACAGAACACAGAAAACAGGCAACTTATATAGGCCACAAAACGGAACACAGGAGGAATAACTCAAGACAATCAGGGAACACAATAAAACAACTAAACAATTAGACAAAGACAATCAGGGAACCGTAAAAGTCCTCTGATGGTGAGTAGGAACCACTACAGTTGTCAAATCTAAGGCACATTGCAGTTGTTTTAGCGGCTCATGGTGACCCAATGCCCTATTAACCCATATCCGCTTAATGCATTATTCTGTATAAACACGGTGTGTGCCTAGCCACATAACGCACTCATACACACTCAGCCAACCTTCAGTCTAACACTTCCCTCTTATTGGAAATGGAAAGAGATAACATCATTGGAAAGAGCATGAAATTATCTTCATTCTGATGTATGAACTGATGTATTATGCCCAATCACAAAAAAGTTGCAATTGAAAAACCTCATATACAAAATTAGAAATTGTACATAACTTATAATAATACATAATTTGTGGAGATATATGATATGTTATATTAATTAAACGTTTTAACAAATTAGTGTTATTATATACAAAATATGTGTGTAAATTATGTACAGATAAATTATTACAATATTACATTTATTTGTCACATCTACATTTACATGTGACCATTTTGACATGAAGAGTTATATTTCAATTAATTGAGTTCATATCATTATTTGTAATTGTCTACAAGTCACAAGTTCATCTCATTTTTCATTTTGTTATCAGTTTTAAATTTTTTTGGCCTTTTGTTTGTTGTGTCTGTTGGGATCATCATCAGTGAACTTGTAGTAATGGAAGCGGCCAAAATATGGATCAGGACACATACGCACTTCACATACCGAACAAATAAAAATTGTGTCAACACGTTGAACATGTTTACAAGTACTAGCAGTTCCATTCGCTTTGGTGTGTGGGGCAAATCCCGATTGAACATTATTCTGTCATTGTCTAGAGCTGGAGGTCCTACTGCCTTCCTGTAGCTTATACCTATCAAGTTAGTTGATAGAGACTCTCTGAAGTCACACAATTTCATCTTTGTATTATGAGCGTTATTGGAAACAATGCAAGCAGTTAGGATAGCAATGTGAAGCATGTACCAAATTATTTTATAGTACAACTTTAGTGACTTTGTTTGTCTCTTGTAACAGGCATTTTTTTGTCAGCAAAGTCTACACCCCCCATGTGTTTGTAATATAATGATGTTGCACCTCAACACGCATTTCAATTTAATTTAATTTCTGCTACAAGATTTTCCGTAGATCGATGAATGAAAGGTTTGTGCAGTCTACGGAATATCCCATAGATCCCGTGAATTAAGGGTTTGCGAGGTCTACGGAAAATCATGTAGTTCGGTGGATATGGGTTAAGACACTATGTTGATGTTTATTTTATTTAGGCAGTTACCTGTACGTAACATAATACACATTATTTGTTAAAAGGTTGAGTATGGATTCATCAATATTTATCTATTGAATAACATTTATTACAATTTGCCAGGCTGAAAAAGTGCTTACAAAGCTTTCAGTCTGTGGTTTTGTTTGTTGAGTGGCTATCTCTCACTGTTGCATCAATCACTGTCGGTCCCTCCCCCACCCCAATGGGCAGTTACGGCCAAATGGGGGCTTTTACATTTTCCCACAAAACCCAACCTCCATGTGTTTACTCCATCCCGTTTCTAACTGTAGCAATGACGTAAGGACACGAGACGGCCACTGATTGGCTGGGCTGGGGCATTGTGGAGAGAGATGTTCCGCTGACAACTGTAGAACGAGGAACATCTGTGCCTCCCCAGAAAACCTGGCATGGGGGGCAGCATGGACCAAAGAACCTTTCACGGTACCTACCCTTGTATTCCTCCCTGTTCTTCAGCAGTCTGTGATATCACAAAAAGGCAGACTGCTGGACACGGCTGGTCTGCAATGCATTTCAACTCCTGCAGTGACACATCCTGGTCATTTTTATTTGTTTATCTAAACTTAGTGTTTCAAGGTCGTATGTGATGATTCCAGACCTGGGTCAAATAATTACATTAAATACTATAACCCTTTAGACACCAGTACAAATTATACAGATTACTGACAAGTTTTAAAAGACACTTCTATTTTCAGCAGTATTCAGAACAAAACTTATTTCATTTGATTGCATCTTTTGGTAAGTGTTAACCAAAATGTACAAAGGGTTCAAGTATTTCAAATACGTATTTGACCCAGGGCCCAAACACTTTATGTGATGTAATCCAGTATTAATGTTCCCATGGTTACTGAGTCAGTGTCCCAGAGCCCAAACACTTTGTGTGATGTAATCCTTTGGTTAATGTTGTCATGCTTACCGAGTCAGTGTTCCAGAGCCCAAACACTTTGTGTGATGTAGTCCTGTGTTTAATGTTGCCGTGGTTACTGAGCCAGTCTTCCAGAGCCCAAACACTGTGGGATATAATCCTGTTGTTAATGTTCCCATGGTTACTGAGTCACATTGATGGACACTGCAGCACATGCTTTACCATACCACTGACCAACACCAACAAAAACATAAATCAGAAAATGAGATTAAAGTATGTCCAGTGTGAGGGGGTGTCATAATCTCCTCACAACGTTAGATTCTTGGAACATGACCCCTTTAACTTGCACCAAGTGAATCATTTATGCAAGACATGTTCTGTGGTAGAATATAAGAGGAGAGTGCCAGCATGTTTCAACTTTGACTCACATCCAGGGAATAGTGAAGATCCATGCCCCATTTATCAATCACACGGTGGCTGGGACATGCAGACGCCACATCTTATAGAGGGTATCTATTAAAATGACAGTGGTGGTAATGCTGTTGAATCAGGCCGATTGATCTGGCCCTGGAACCAGAAAGAAAGACTCAAAAATCATAACGACTGTCAAGAAATGAACATAAAAATATGGAAGATAGTGACAGTTTGTCCTCTGGTGAAGGCCACTCTTGGATGCCCGTCGCTATGGAAAATGCATCCCTGTCACGTCTCGTGTTCGTGTTCCCCGTAATGAGGTGTTTGTAGTTTATTCCATGTTTTCCTGGTTGTCCGTGTTTTTACTTTTTTACTTTCATTGTATTATCGTTTTACCTGTTCAAGTCTTGTCATTGTATTATCGTTTTCACCTGTTCCTCATGTGTCTGATTGCAGTTAGTTGCATTCATGTTAATTCCTGATTGTTTCTTGTTATGTCTAAATGTATTTAAGCTGTGTGTTTTCCCATGTTCATTGCCAGATGGTCTTGTGCTTTGCCTATGCCTACACAACTTTCCAGCGGTCTCTTTGTTTACCTGTGTTCGTGCTTCAGTGTTCAGTCCTGTCTCAGTCCTGTCTCAGTCCTGTCTCAGTCCTGTCTCAGTCCTGTCTCAGTCCTGTCTCAGTCCTGTCTCAGTCCTGTCTCAGTCTTGTTCCCGATCCTCCTGTTCGTGCTCCTTGTGGTTCCTGCCCTGCTCCTCTCTGTGTCCCTGGACTGATTTCCCGTTATCGACCTCTGCCTGCCCATTGACTACGCCTTGCCTGCCTCTGATACAACTGAAGCCTGGAACGAACTTTGCCTGTCCCCGACCACTCTTTGGATCCCTGTATTGCCCTGATTGCTCCTGTATGACCATTGCCTGTTTATGCAATAAAAGCCATTATTGCATTTCTGGGTCCGCGCCTGGTTTTCCGACACCGTTCCTGACACATCCCAATTTTATTTTATTAAATATTAGAGTGCTCTATAGTAACAAATCAAAAGATGGCAGGTTAGATTTGGGAAGGATTTATTTTCAAAAGTGTTGAGTGTGCCATCCATTTCGCTTTTGAATTTAAATAATCTTTTGGCATGAGCACCTTGTTTAAGTGACTTTTTGAGAAGTGTACCTAATTTTAAAAAGGAAGAAAATTGTACAGAGTTTGTCCCAGTTTAAAGTGCGAGCCCACCATGAACAGCGCTTTAGCTGTGGGACTACGAATGCGCTAAAGCTGGCAGCAGAAAGGTTTGAGTTTAGAGTGGCTTTAGTTTATTGAGTTCTGAGATGGAAGCCCCAAAAAATCTAATGAATAAATACGAGTGAGTTTTAAAACAGCCACCTTTTCTGAAAAGCATATCCAATGGCCACTCGCGTTGTTGGTCATGCTTTATATTAAATTCAGCTTAAAAAGCCTCTTTTGGGAATGCATAAGATATTAATACAGCATATTCATATTTGCCATTCAGACTGAGAAATACCATGAGGGCAACCATCTTATGGGTATAAGCTCATTTAATCTTTTTCCCATAATTACATTTTAAGTAACATGTTCAACAAATATGTTCAGGGGTTACACTAAATATTGTTACACTAAATATTTTGTCTTCATTTAAGTCAATGCATACAAACCTATATAAAAAACTTAAATTGCCAACATCACATCTTGTGCTCTTTGAAGGTTATGACAGAGCATAACCTACTATACATATATATTGTAGTGTCCCCAAACACATATAGTCCACTATCCTTCTCTTTGTCTTTGTCCGTAATCCAAGTCACAAATCCAGTTCAGTCCCTCAAACAATCCAATAGTCGGGACACAAAATGGGGTCCTCAAAGTCAAACACAAACAGCAATCCAAAACAATTCTCTTTTACTCTCTCACCACTCTACAATACACAAACCTAATCCTTTTCCACGTGACACAAAACAGTCAAATTGTTTCAGGTGAGGGACTGCAGGCTGCTGGGAACTGTAGTCATATTTCCTCCAGTGGCTCCTAAGAATTAAAGGACCAGGCAGCCATTTTCCTGTGCGGCCCCTTGGGATGCCACAATATATATATATATATGCTTCACAGTAAATTATAAGAGGGAGAGTTCCTTGCCAGGGAACTTGCTTTCATTAGTGCTGCAGTATCTTTTTTTCCTCATGTAAAAATTGTGCTTTGCCAGGCAAGGCAGGGCAATGCTGGCCCAGTGCTGAATAATCATTTGCTAATGTATTCCCACAACCTAACTTGGGGCATGTTTTATGCCGGTGTAATGATATTAGGTGGAACTGTCTGAGGCATTTTAAAGAGGACAGGGGCAGTGATCCGGCCAGTGATCTTCTGGCTGGGTAAACATATTCAGATTGATAGGTCTAGGAAAGCTTTTCATGTAAATCTACTGCAGGCCAAATTTGCCAGATTACCTTGTAGGAGCATTACACCCAAAGCCTCATTGGGTAAGGGTCTGTTTTCACTTGTGCATTACACAAACACACGGCTCTATAACTGAGCTGAACACATTTTCCCACTAACCTGGATTTTTATGGGCAGAAAATTAAGAGGGAGAAACAGAGAATTGAATGTGCATACACACACATATACATAATTATAATAATTACTTGAACCTGACTCTATACCAAAATATAATTTATTAAAGTATATACAAACACTAAACACAGGGTGGGGTATATATTATGTCCGTTCCAATTCCAAATCCAAGTCCAAGTTCCGTAGTCGTTATCCAAAGCAATAATCCAATTTCAAACACAAAACAATTCCACAAACACTCTCTCCAAATCCTTTCCAAAACACTGGCTGGTCATACGACTTCACAGGTGTGATGGTATACCAGTATGATGGCATACCACGATATGAAAATATTAAATAGTACTATCACAAACTTAACGTAATACCGTGATAGTAAATCACGTGGCAAAAGCTATTTTCATGTGGGGAAAAAAAAAATATTTCAACTGTTATCCTACTAAAATGTCTAAATAATCCATATTAAATAATATAATACTGGACCTGGGGTGTCTGCTAATGTCATTTAATCCCACCACCTCTTTGGCTGTTCTTACATTTTCTTTTGTTTACAACGCGATTGCGCATGTCCAGACAGCTTCCTCGCATTTCCCAACCCTGGTAGGTAGCTATTATTAGCTAGCTAGCTTCATGGCATAAATCTCCATTTGCAGTTCCTTATAAAACTTGCGATGTCCGACACTGATTCTGATGCCGAGGCGGTCTGTCATGATGAATTATATCCCCCCCAAAAAGTGAACTCGTTCATCCGTGTGGACTCACTTTGGATTTAGAAAAAAGGTGTTGTTGTTGTTGAAACCTTGCATTCCACCTGCATGAGTATGATCTTCACGTCATAGCACAATGGAAAAAGTGAATAGCTAAAAATAATACTAGATCCGATAAGCTGATAATGTGATAAAGCAAAATGTTGCTTAATTCGCAAAGTGAATGATTTAAATTGATTTCAACATACAATTATAAGAAGTGAACTATATTCAGTTGCATTTTTTATTTATTTCTCAATTAAAATGGTATATACACTACCGGTCAAAAGTTTTAGAACACCCCCATTTTTTAAAGTTTTTACTGAAATTTAAGCAGTTCAAGTCCAGTGAATAACCTGAAATGATACAAAGGTAAGCAGTAAACTGCCAGAGGTTAAAAAAAGGCCATAATTGATTTAATTATTATTTAATTTGTGTTAATTGGTAAGTGATTATTCACTTACCTAGTTGTGTGAGAGAATGTGAATTGTTTGGTGTGGAATAATTGTGATTGGATGAGTGAATGATAGGCAGGTGATTGAGCCAGGCAGAAAGTAAGCCTATTTACTTTACTATTTACTGTCCCTCACCCATCTCGCTAACTAAACCTCTCACCCCTCTATCCTCCTTCTCGCCCCTCCCTGACTCGGACATCCTTCAACTTGTTCACTCCCACCATCCCACCACCTGCCCTCTCAATCCCATTCCTTCCCCCTTCTTCCAGTCCATTGCTATGGACATCCTCTCCTTTGTCTCCAATGCTATTAACTCCTCTCTTTCCTCTGGCTCTGTCCCCTCTTCCCCTAAATGCGCCCATGTCGTCCCCCTCCTCAAAAAACCCTCTCTGAATCCTGCTGTCATTTCAAACTACCGACCTGTCTCTCCTCTCATTCCTCTCCAAAACACTAGACCTGGCTGTCTATAACCAACTGTCTGCTCATCTCCTACAGAATGACCTGCTTGATCCTAACCAATCTGGGTTCAAGGCAGGCCACCCCACAGAGACTGCTCTCTTTGTGGTCACTGAGGCTCTTCATGTGGCTAAGTCCCAATCCCTTAGCTCCGTCCTCCTCCTCCTCGACCTGTCAGTTGCATTCGACACTGTGGACCACCAGATCCTGCTCTCATCTCTCGTCGAGATGGGATTCTCTGGATCTGCATTGACATGGTTCAAGTCCTACCATGTGGCCTGGAGAGGATCCCTCTCCTCTCCCCACACCATCTCTACCGGAGTCCCGCAGGGCTCGGTGCTAGGCCCTGTCCTATTCTCCCTGTACACCAAGTCACTTGGTTCTGTTATCTCTGCTCATGGTTTTTCATATCACTATTATGCCAATGACACTCAACTCTTTCTCTCCTTCTCTCCAACTGAGACCCAGGCCCCGGCATGGATCGCTGCATGCCTGGCCGACATCTCCGCATGGATGTCCACCCACCACCTGAAGCTGAACCTGGGGAAGACTGAGCTGCTCTTCCTCCCAGCGAAGGGCTCCCCGATGATTGATGCGTCAATCACCATGGAAGGCTCCATAATCCCAGTCTGCCAGGAGTCTTGGAGTGACCCTGGACAACCAGCTGTGCTTCTCGGGCCACATTGCAGCGATCACTCGGATCTGCCGATTTTCGATCTGCCGTGTGTGGTATCTTCCCCGCAAGGGGGTTTCCGTGTCGGAGGACGTGGAGTCTGTGGACTCTGTTGAGTCTGTTGAGTTCTGTGTGCATTTGTCTAGAGTGATTGAGTAGAGTCCTTCCTGTGTGTCTGGGAAAGAGAGTGAGAGGGCGCACTGAAATAATGATTGGAAGAGAACTCGCACTGTGGCAGTGGAGAGTGTTTCTGGACAACAGCCCGAGAACTCTCACTGAAAGAGTGGAAAGTGTCTCAGGGCTGGTTGCCAGAGAACTCTCACTGTGAGGAGTGGTGAGGGTCTCTGTGTGTTTGGGTCAAAAGAGAACTCGGACTGAAAAGTTAGTGTCTCTGTGTGCATGGGTTTGGGAAGCACTTGAAAAGTCACTGGATATGTGTGTGCCTGGTGAGCTTCTAGAGGAACTCTGGACTGAAGAGGCGCGGTGTCTTGTTGAGATGTGTGTTGAGTGTGTGTCGGGACAGTCCTGTTAAGTGTTGATGTGTGTTAAATGTGTGGAAAGCCGCTGAATGTCAGTTGTTGTGTGCTCCCCGAAAGGGGATTCCCCCCTCGGAGGAGGCGGGCTTTCATTTATTGTTGTTTATTTTAGTTTGTTATTTTTGTTAATTGTTTTTGCCCGAAAGCTTCGCGGCAAGTAGGGTGAAGACTTTGTGTTTGTGTTTGTTTTATTTTAACCTGCTCTGCCACTGTTTCGTTCTCCCGCGTCTGTTCTGGTCCATAGACCGGCAAACCCCACTCCTCTGCCAGTTCTTACCATTGGCTGCTCTGCTCCAGTCCAGGGATTGTCACGTGGCGTGTGACAAAGATATCACAAATATTGTACATACGCCTAAAGCTAATACAGATAACATAGCAAATACATAGGCCTAAAGTTTAAACCACTTGCTTTTGGGGATCAGTGGAATCTAGAACCCCCACCCCCCATGGTGCATGGTATCCTATTTAAAGGGGTATCCGTGAAGGAGTTGCTGTGTGAGTTTAGTAAGAATATGACTAGCCAGGATTTGGAAAGAGTGTGTTTGTGTGTGGATTATTGTTTAGGACCCCTTTATTTGATCGGACTATCCAGCCAGCCCTTATGTAACACATGGTTCCAGTCATGTGGGACAGTGTGCACAGTACAGACAGGATCAATGGGCACATTGTTTGTGGGAGTGCGTGGTGTAGCGTGGCGTTTCGGAGGGTGGCAGGATGGCTGCCTGTCCGCACCGCACCAGCACCGGTCACGGTCTCCTCCTATGGCGTGCATTTCAGCAGACGCTTCTGAGCATGCTCACAGCAGGGCGCCAAGCCCAAAGGCTAGTGGACGGGGATAGGCCAGAATGAGCCCAAGGCCCGCTGCCACTGTTGCTATGGAAAACAAAGTAATAAGAGAGAGAAAAAAAAAATGAAAAAAGGGTCAAATGTCAAATGATGGAAAAGTATAAACACTAGATACATTATTTTGCGGACATGTTTGGAACTTACCATGTTTTTTTTTTGCTTGACGAGACACCCGCTGAGAAGATTTCTCTCTGCATTAATGTGAGGCTAAGATGCCATCTCCACAGCCCTGGTTTCCTGCTCAGCTGCGACGCTGGACACAAACGGTGAATTGCGTGAGAAACGCCGGAGGAGCTGTCACTGGCTTCCTCGGGCCCTGGGAGAAGGAGGAAAGCATTAGCATGCCTGTGTGTTCCACTGTATCTGAAAAGGGGAGGAAATGTGTCTCATTAGAGCAATAATGCACCAGCTTTGTTTGAGGTTTTTGGATTAAGCAACTTGGCTGACGTCCGTAAATGTCATGTGCTTTCTTCTGCACAATCCCCCCCCCATGATTAATGAGCAAATTAGTTTCATATGACCAGTGCAGAATATTGTATTCTGTAGTTTGTTTCTCAGTTGCTGTTTAGTAAAGACGACCCACCTCCAGCATCAGCAATGAGAGAAAGAGAGAGAGAGAGAGAGAGACAGACAGATGGATAGTTAGAGACAGAAAAGGAGAGAAAGTGAGAGAGAAAAAATAATAGATAGATAGACAGAGATAAAGAGTGTTGCATTCAGCCTTATATGCAGAGCCTCTAATTACGAACAGGGGTTGTGATCCTGTAAGGGACGGGGGGGGCGGGGGTAGATAGGTAGTTACATCACAGCAGCATGAGCATGACTCACCCATTACTCACCTCCAAAGACATATCCCAGAATGCACCTGGCTGTAATGAACCCCTCCAGAGCTTGCAGAGTGTGAGCCGTGCCCTATGGTGTTAGCATCTATTGTGCCTGGGCTGGATAGCTCAATAGAGGCAGATCTACAAGACAGGCAGGAGTAAAAACGATGAACCATTGCCTTGCCATGGCTCTTGAGCAGTGTTTTACTTACTGTGCTTATTGGAGATATTTTATTCTGCATCTAAAGCCTGCTTTAAATGCTGTGTGGCAGCCAAGGCCCCATTGTGAGAGAGCAAAGAGATGCCAAAGTCATAAAGCCATAACAGTAATCGTGAATATGTTCCATTATATGGAATAGGGCAATCTGAGTGAACACCTGCTTCCCTTTCCACACAGTCAGACGACAAAAGGAGGGATGTTTGTGAGGCTGTGATGTTTTGAGTCTCGAATCGCAAAGTGTTTACACGTGATCTGCTTCATCTGTGCACAGCTCAGAAATGAGGACATGAATGTACACTTTTATAGATAACAGCACACACATCCTTAAGCATGCAGCCACCCAGGAGTGGGTGAATGCATTAAGTTGGATGTTTTACATGGAGTGGCTCTAATACCTATGTAATTACACTATAACTATGTGATATGTATCTATGTAATGTGTATGTACACAAAAACTGTGGATAAACATAAGAGCTAGCTAGCTAATTAATTTTCTTAATTTTTACAATTGTAAGTACAATGTAACAATGAGTACATACACAGTAGTTACACTGGAAAAAAAGATCTAGCAATCGTATTATATAAAACTGGTATTTATAGGTCAGCTTGGCAGATTTTTCAAGGGCATTCCATTCCTGGGTGGCTGCATATTAGAGCCACTTAATGTAGAGTGGGACCAATGTTTGTGACTGTTTTGTCATATATTTTTAGAATGACTTTGGAACTTCTCAAACTGAGCTTCTGTTTATTTTGTGTACGTGCTCTATTTGTAGTTCTCTATCATATCTATGTGTATACGTATTATATTTTGCGTCAGTACAAAACATAATTTTTTTGTCACATTAGTCGCCAGGACATTATTTAAAAAATAGAAAGTTGTCTCATTGACTTCCCTGGGTAAATAAAGATGAAGGTTAAGGCATGCACGTTCTGTTGTCTTGTCTCATTCAGACTGAAAGTACCTCCTGGACAGTAAACATGGAAGACTTTTATTAGCCCAGGTGGGCTGGGGTGGGGAGATTAGCACCCCTCTTGCCCAGTTGCTCAAATCAAAACAAGTAAATGATAAATGCCTGTCCCTGCCATGGTGGCAGATTAATGGCAGGTGCGGGGGCACGTCGGTTATGACGGGCCCGCTGTGCAAAGCTGTGCACATGTCCGGACGGGCGGCCAATCAGGTGATAGGACAGGGGAAGCGCATCACAGCACCCACAGATGCGCTTGTTGAATAGGTGTCGATGTCAATGACGCAATCCAAAGTAAAGACCATCTACTCTTCACGCACCACCTACTCATGTCCGCTGCATCCCAGTCGTGGAGGTGGAAGGATACGTTATCTGGTCAGACTGTGACCCTCCCAGGGACACAAGTTCATGTGAGCCCCTCGCCCACCGCATTCAAAGCAGGAGTGGCTGATGTTTCCACAACATCTTCTCAAGTAATCACTGTCGCGTCTGCAACAAACCGTGGTGGACTCATTCCATGAATAAGCTTCATTCCGATGAGCTTCACTTATATGCAGCTGTGTGCTTTCACGGAGCCAACACCAGAGTTTATACACAGAAGGAAAAACACATGGGCTTAAACACAGAAATAAATCTCATGCTCATGTTGCCGTGATGTAACATCCCTTCCTGTCTACCCCCCCCATTCCTGTCCCTTACAGGATCACAACCCCTGCTTGTAATTAGAGGCTCTGCATATGAGGCTGAATGAAACACTCTTTATCTTTGTCTATGTCTATCTACCTATTACTTTTTCTCTCTCCCTTTCTCTCTTTTTCTGTCTCTAACTATCCATCTGTCTGTCTCTCTCTCTGTTTCTCTGTTTCTCTCATTGCTGATGCTGGATAAAGAATTATCCTAAAAAATGTTTTTTTTTGCATTCATGTCAGCGAATATCTTTCTATGAACACGAACAAAGACTACCAACACTGCCTGGAGGCGTTTGAAGGGGAAATCAATGTTCTGCTGTATCCTCTGATCAACTACTTTCAGGACTGCCAGTGGAATCTAGTATGATTTGTGCTTTCTGAATAATCTGCAGTCCCCGAAATTGGCTGTGACTGCACACATGCAGCATGAAGTTCAAACATGGGCCTACAGCAAGAGCGAAGGAGATTTATCCTTGCAAATTAGCTGTGATCGTATCAACACTTGATCATCACTGTAGAAGTGCTTGTGTATTCCCCTGCTAGCCCAAACAGCCTGTGCATAATCATGGCAAAGTTAAAGCCATTTGTCAAGACAGACCCTAATGATAAGCATGATAATAAGTGGCCCTCGGTACCTGCTCAAACATAGGCTGATGCAGGAACCGCAGCTGCTGAAATGCATGCACCATGATCAACTGCAGCTGCTGAAACATATGCACCACGCCCAACCACAGCTGGTTAAACACATGCGCCATGCTCAACTGCAGCTTGCCTTCCCACATCCTCACTGATGAAGAACAGGAAGCATCATGTCAAAGGACAGTTCTAGTCAAAATCTATTTTAGATGTTGTATAAAATGCATATGAGAGTTGTTATTTTAGTTGCATATCACCCGAAATTCAAGACCTGTCAAGCTAAAACAGTTCCTAAATTCGGAACAAGTGAATTTTCTGCAGGCACTTTGTGGAAATCATGTAATTTTTCTAAAATACACAAAAACTTTGATTATCACTGATTGACAAACTTTTATTTCAAATTTGAGATCACAGTCAATACCCATTCAGTGACCTTTGCTTATTTGCATACCAAAAGTTACGATTAAATCCCCAGACATTTTAATGACAAAGACATGGAGGTTCTTTTACCGAATCTGCCGAAGATGAGTGAAGTCAGAAGCACTTTCATTCCGGTAGGGAACACATTCATTTGGCAATAAATCCATGTTGATATTCACTCCTATTATGTCTTGTGCTAGCTAGCTACATAGCAAAGTATGTGTTTTATTTCCAATGCTAATATAGTTTCATTGCTAGCTAGCAGTGATCTTTGATTGCATTCATTCTAAACAATGGTAACAAAAACCAGCATTTTACCACTACTTCTGGGCTTACAGATATGAACAGTAGCACATCTTATTTACATACATATTGTCGGGGAGGTGCATTTTAGTCATCCTGTGCAGGCAGACAGAGTGAGGCCATCTTTGGCGGGTTTATGGCTCTGTCAGTGAAGCCAGGGCACTTCGGTATGTAGCTGTGGTGAACCAGTGCCACACCCTACAACTTCAGGATGCTACCTATGAGCTGGATATTATGGATCATAGAGAAAATAATTATGGCCCACCAGATTAAAGGGGAGGTCAACATGGTATGATTGGCCTCTTCACTTGGTAGCAATGCTCTTGAGAATATTATGCCTCCCCAAATATCAGCTCAACCAACATCTCGGTATAAATTAAGCTGGCTTCACCAGGCCCTAGTGATGTTTGATATTGCCATGATTCTCAACATGAGAGGAGCATATCAATGGCAACCGTGAAAAGATATCTTGTGGTAGTAAGTGACCCAAAACAAAAATATAAAAAGGGAGTCTGAACCTAGCTTGGGCTGGACTTATGGGCCGTAAATTATGGGCTAAGGAGGGAGTGAGCTAACCCCCCCTCTACACTTAAAGTCTGACCTGTTGGTGACGCGATGCTTAGATTTACTTTGGGGAAATTCTACTCTTGCTCAGTCCTGTTTTTCTCTTGGAAGATCTGGTGCCAGCTAACACCTTGGCTGCGTGTGTTTGTATTTGGAGAGAGACAAGCTTGGTTTGGCATCATTTTCTTCCCTTCCATCTCTTTTGTGATTGCTACATGTAAATTTTATGTCTGGAATTTGGTATTTGTTAAGCTGGAATATCTAATTGAATGTTTATTTCCATGTGGGTGATAATTGTTGGGGTTATCCAGTCTTTTAGGTCATGGCCAGATGAGAGCGGAGCTTGACGTGGTACGAGCAAGCTTGTGAAATGGTAGCGATAATGTTCCATATGTGAGGAGACAGAACTAAACCCTACATATTGGAGGTTCTGATTTAGTATTTGTTAACGTAGTTGAACCTACGTCTATAGAATGGACGTTGAATGTTTTGTCAAACTGTTGTAACTGAATAAACCAGCTGTTAATTGAATTGAATTGTGAGTTGTATATTTTGATGACGGTTGATCCACCAGATTGCTCTGCCTATCAACGAATTTGGTGATTTCATTTATAATTGCTATCCTTCATAGTAATTATTATATTAAATCAAATAAATATAGTTTACATGTAGGATAAATGAGGGGGTTATACCTCGTAATACACGTAATACCACTTGTGTTCAGTATTCAGAGTGATGAACTTTAAACAAGGGCGTTTGACTGTTAACCCTCTGAGGTCCGTGCTAAGCTTTGAGATGGTTTGTAATTTTGGCATGGTCTGATATTTATCTCAATTTCATCAACTTAAAACACACTTACTCCAAAGTGTTTGATATTTTTATTTGAAGGACAATCACAGCTACATTTGTAGTTTGGTCAGTATCATATGCAGCTTGTAAATAGATCTACAAACACACAAGTTAAAAATAGTACATTTTTCTGCTGTCACAAAAGTTGTGAAAGCACACACTAAACTATAGTGATGAATTGTTTTGCCAATGTGCGTTTGTTCATCAAGGTCTTGGTTATGTAAGGGTGTGAAAACAGTTTAGCACATCTGAGATCTAAATAGCTAAAAACCTGTTTTTATCAGAACTGGTCACATTTATTTCAGGCTGTGGGAGGGCTAAATGCTAAATACCTGAATATTCATTATTCATTGTCCACACCTCTAAGAGTTGTCAGATGGGCCATCTCTCTCTCTCAAAGGCCATCAGAGTAAGCAAGTCAGTGAGTCATGCAGAAGAATATATGCTTTTTTCATTTTGGAAGATTTATTGAAAACAGCACACAAACTACTATACAGTATATACAGGGGAATGCCACATATTACAAGTCATACAGCCTAACAATAATGCACATAATATCCTCCTGAGACCCAAGGAAAAAAAAGGGTCTTCCAATTAAACTTTTTGTGATTTTTTTCACTTTAGAGTTAAAACAACTCACAATTTAGATTTTAAATGGCTAAGCAATATTTGAGTTACCATTTCTCCTTTCACGACAAAGCGCTTCTTGTGGCAGCAGCCATTTTGGCTCTTATTTTATTATCCACAAACGTAGGCAAAACAATGTCGGAGGCGACACGCAAATAACTCACAAAACAAACCAAAATGATAAACGAACTGGAACAAACAAAGCTAGCTGAACAAACAAAGCTAGCTAAACAGCAAATCAAAACGTAATCCCAAACACGGATTTAACTAAACAGAAGCACTCTAATAATAAACAAAAACAAGAATCGATTTTACAAGGACGTGAGATCATGAAACCGATCATGCTACATACGATTTTTTTATAATATTTTAGGCTGTTTGAAAAGTATTCTTCCATAGATCTTGTGTGCCTATTGAAATTTGTTACGTTGCAACACGTGGAATATGTAGTCACAAGACGCGGAATTCATATATTGAATATATATATACGAGTATTTGATAACATGGCAAATCAAATATAGTTACTTACTCTTCGTCAGTTGTTGTCCTCGCTCGCTTTCCATCAATGCTCTCAAACACTGCAGCGCAGAAAATCTTTCCATCTTGAATAAAATTGTATGTCTGTATAAAATCTTGCTTCAAATTGTCAACAGTTTGTGTTGTTTACGCGAGCGTTTTCACACATATTTACGCCCCTCCCGAAACGTAGCACCTAGTTACCATGTCAATAGAAGGGGGACGTTACTAACAGGTAAAAAAAAGAGAGTAAAAGGCAAGGTTTACTTTTGGTCTAATTAACCTAATTTAAAAAATCCCATTTGATTTGCCAGTGCTCAAATCGGAAAGTCACGATTCTAAGGTTTCTGTCAATGTTTTTGTCGCGTGTGTATCATAAAATATCGCAAAGTTAGAAATAGTAATATACTTTTATTGCTGCTGGGAGCGGCGCCGCTCCCGTCAACCTCAGGGGGTTAAGGCTACTGGATTCAGGGAATAGACCATTTTTATTCTAACTTCACTGTTCCGACAATACACTTTTTATACATACTTTTTATGCAGTGTAAATATACATATAATACTGCGAATGATTCTGTTTTGGGCTATTGCATGAGATGAGACCAAAGGATGCACAACCAGCACAGGTGAAGCGTGCACTTGGGATTCAACTGGACTTCACGTATTCCTTCAGCTGATCTGACACTAGTATGCTTGACACTATGATTACAAACACCTATTTGGCCTTGGAGTCATATGTTCAGTATTCTCCATTCTTTTCCCCAGGGTTTATGAACATGACAAACATACAACCTGAGGTATTTATATGCTTCTCAATCATATAATTATTGACATATGCTATGAAAAAAATATAAATATTTCAATAAATTTAGTAAAAATGCCTATTGTTTCCTGTACCTCAGTCAAAAATGACATGGTGTACCTAACTACTCCATCACATAGATGCACATACATCTCCCAGTTGTACCCTTTCATTTAATACCAAGATCATGGACCTGCCCCTCATATTTGAGAAATTATAGGCAAATAAAATTGGGCAATATGCATATCCTCCTGAGACCCAGGAAAAAAAAAGTGTTTTCATTTTGATTTTTTTAAAGTGAAATAAAAGATGGCGCTTACTGCGTACACCAGTATAACTGTGGCGTTATTGCGTATTTTGAGATCGGAATTCGGGGTTAGTTATGAGTTTTGTTTTAGGCCGCTGCTGTGTTCACTCAAATGTCCGATATTGTTAGCTGTATTCTTTCACAGCTCTTCACGAATTAGCGTTGCTTGCAGCTAAATTTGTGGAATCAGCACTCTGTGGATTCCGCTGCTATTCAGAGAACGTGTCTCACATGTGTCTTCACAGGCCTCTTGTTAGGCGCTGGTGAGGGAGAGCGACACAGGTCCTGGTAATGGAAGGACAGAACAGAGCAGGAAAAACCAGAGGGGACAGAAAGAGAGACAGAGAGTGTTCTCTGATTTTATATGTTGCCTTGAGATACGCATTTCCGCTTTTACAGTATCATCACTGTACGTGGAAACGCGATCTTAGGAGGCGGGACCGAATTACGTCATGGGATTCCCCGTGTCAGGAGTTTGGATACGTGGTGGAGGAATGCTATAACCCCCCTATTATATTGAAGTGGTTCAGTCCAGTTTTGGGGTATCTTGTGCTTAGTTGGTATGGTCCTATTAAGAGGACTAGAATGATAAAGGTCAGGCTTGTGGGCGGGATTTCATTATAGTATATCCCGCGAAGCTGGCAGTCATCAGTGGTATTCTGACTCCGAGCAAGTGCCTGAAGCAAAGCACGTGTAGGCTCATTGGGACCTGAGTTAACATGTTTTGTGTGGACTAACTCAAATACTTAGCAAGTAAAGGGTGAAATATCGTTATTCATGGTTATACGTGCAACTTTGGGGTGGCTAGGCTAGTTTATGGCTGCGAGTCTTCAGCACACCATGTGTAGCTAGCATTAGCCACCAAACGCAAATGTAATCTTTTACTATACTGTGGGTTTTAATGTTCACTTAGATTGAGGTACTTCGGAAATGTTTTAATAAATGTTTATTTAGGTTGAGGTAATTCGGAAGTGTGTTACAAATGCTCATTTAGGTTGTGAGTAAGAGAGTAATTGTTTGTTAACTTTAGGCGTAAAATGTATATTACAATAGCAGCTAAACTGGGATTTCATTATAGTATATCCCGCGAAGCTGGCAGTCATCAGTGGTATTCTGACTGCGAGCAAGTGCCTGAAGCAATTCCTTTTTTATATCAGCGAACTGGTGGTTGGGATGTGGCTGCAGCCTTGTCATTAAGGTTGCATTATCCCGCCATTTCACTCCTTGAGTGGATGTGGAGAACAATCGGTATCCTGTGGAAATCATCCATCTTCGACAGCGTATCGCTCTCTGCGGGTGAACTTGGGAACTGTGACCCAGGAAATGCTTCCCGGAATTCTAAAGTAAGACTGTTCCAGTTAAGGACCCCGACGAAAGATTTTCCCCGATTTATTATTTTGTTTATTTGGGTGTTGTGCACAACTGGGGGTTGTAGCGCTGCCGAATGGTATTGTGTGGTTCATGTTTGTATTTTTCTGATATGTATCTGGTAATTGCGAGTCATATTAATGATGATACATATTGTTGTTCAACATCTAATTTTTTAATTACAATATAATTCCAGAAACTGAAAGCGTCTTGTGTCTTGTCCAGATTGATTCACAAACACACAGTCCTTTCAAATTATATCCGTATCAAAGAAGGGTTACATATGCACTTAAAATTATATTAACTGAAATTGCATTTCAAACATAAAATGTCATGATGGAATGTGCAGTCCCTACAATTTGATACCAATTAAATGTATGTGCCCCTCATACTTGAAAAGTTATAGGCGACTTCATTTATAAAATTATATGTATATGCACTGGGATGGAATGTTGGGAAAAAGGGGGGCGGAGTGTTAAGAAAAAAAGTTTGGTTGTTTCCAGGCCAACGCCAGTCTAACTCCTGGATTCAATTGAAACTGCAATTATGCAACCATTATAATAACAGCCCCTAGTTTAAATTCAAAATCCAAGCTATCTTAAGGAAAAAACCACTTTGCCGTAGAATGACATCTAATTACTGTTTGAGCGTTGATTTGATTGAATCGCATTTTCCATTACGAAGAATGATGTGGTTTTGATAGAATCAACATAGAAGTGCATTGTAGCACAGTTGGTGTACTCTGTCTTTTCACACAAGCTGTTCCTTCATGGGCAGCTTCATGTGTCCCCAGCCTTTTCACTTATATTGTTATATAAACATGCATATAGTGTATGAAGCTCACTTGGATAAACAATTTGACACAATTCTATTATCCCTCAGCTAGTACTTAACAAAGTGGCTGTGGTCTCATGCTTGCACAAGCCTTCAGAGAAACTTGGCAAGTGCCCCCCTTCCCAAGCACAAGAGATCCCATGTACTTTCTCAAATTAAAAAGCCCATACATTTTAACATCGATCTCGAATGGCCTCCTCAACACAGTTTGGATACTGCACATGCTTTATTTCCCCTGTATATCTTCAAAATGAAACAGAAATCCTGAGTGGAAAGGCATTCAGATGGGCGTGTGATGCTGGCAGGGGCAGAAGGCAGCTCTGTTCTCTGCCACTGGGAGTCTCAGAACGTCAGGGATGTTTCAGGACCATGGACAGCAGTGGCCCTACCCACGGGCACAGCTGGCAGCTGCCTTTAATTAGTACAAAGTGCAGCTGCAACTTCTATACTAGGGTCTGGGGCTTAGACTCAGCCAAGTCTAAGTCTAAAAGGAAATACATTTCCCAAGATGCAAAAAGTAATCCTAAGAAGTTTTTTCAATATTGTAGTAGAAAAAGGAAAGTTAAGGATGAGGTGCATTAAGAATAAGGATATTGCTAACACACTAAACAATTACTTTGTTGAGAACTTTACTAGAGAAGAGGTTATAAATATGCCTAAATGCATAGACAAGGTACAGAATGTTTTGGAGGACTTGAGATAAGGGACGTAGAAGTACTACAAAAACTACAAAAAATGTAAGACAAATAAGGCAGCAGTCCCGGATGGCATATATCCCAGAGTACTCAATCAATCAATCAATCTTTATTTTTGTATAGCGCCATTTACAAACAGGTTGTCACACAGCGCTTCACAATTGGCATTTTCCAGAGGGAATAAAAAAACCAGAAAACCATTGGAGCCAATGTGGGAGACCTGGAAATGTGAAAAATGGTGGGATACAAATAAAAACAAAACAAATAGTCCTTGAGGCTCATGAGGCTTAACAGACCACCGGAAGGGCATTCTAAGTGTAGAACTTGGGGAAATTATATATAAACCATATAAACCATTGACAGATATTTTCATTCAATCCATCACTGGAGAAATACCAGATGACTGGATGCAGGGTAGTATAATTCCAATATATAAGAAGGGGGACCGTACTGACCCAGGGAACTATAGGCCTATCAGTTTAACTTGCATCGCATGTAACATTCTGGAATGTATTATTAGGATAAGTTGGAATCATTGTTGAAAAATAATAGTATTTTAAGGGAGAGCCAACATGGTTTTCTCAAAGGGAGGTCATGCTTAACAAACCTCCTGGACTGTTTTGAAGAGGCTACAAAGTGTGTTGACCTGGACCAGGCTTATGATATTATATATTTGAACTTTCAGAAAGCATTTGACAAGGTACCACATGAGAGGCTCATTGCTAAAATGAATTCAGTAGGAATTGCAGGAGTAGTTTCAGAGTGGGTTGATAATTGGCTGCAAGGGCGAATACAAAGAGTAACAGTAGATGGGGCTGTATCTGACCTCGGTGCTGTGGGCAGTGGTGTCCCGCAGGGATCAGTGCTGGGACCTCTGCTCTTCCTTATTTACATAATGATCTTGATATGGACGTTAGTAGCAAAATAATTTAGTTAAATTTGCTGATGATCCTAAACTTGGGGGTTTAGCACACAGTTTGGAATCGACTAAAGTAATCCAAGATGAGTTAAAGAAAATCCAAAAATGGGCAGATACATGGCAACTGACATTCAATATTGCAAAATGTAAAGTTATGCATGTGGGAAATAAAAACATTAGACAGGAGTATTTTATGGGATGAGAAAAGCTAGTAGGTGTTCAAAGCCTATGTGCATCAAAGCAGTGTGCTACAGCAGTGAAAAAAGCCAACAGGATGCTGGGATACATAGCAAAAAGTATTGAGTATAAATCAAAGTAGGTTATATTAATGTTATATAATGCCTTTGTCAGACCTCACTTAGAATTCTGTGTACAGTTCTGGGCACCACTACAAGAAAGATATAGAAGCTCTTGAAAAATTCTTGAAAAATTCCAAAGAAGGGCAACTAAACTGATACCTGGTATGAAAGGTAAAAGTTATGATGATAGACTTAAGGCACTCAATCTATTTAAGCTTAGCAAACGGAGACTTAGGGGGGATTTGATTGAGGTTTTTAAATTCCTAAAAGGGATTAACAAAGTGAAAGTGGGGTCAGCAGAACAAGAGACCACAGGGGGAAATTAGTTCAAGGCAAATTCCGCACAGATATTAGGAAGTTTTTCTTTACACAGAGAGTTGTCAGTGCCTGAAACAGCTTGCCGGGTCGGGTAGTAGAGGCAGAGACACTTGGACTATTAAAGTCCAGGCTAGATGCAGTACTAGATACTCTTTAGATTAGGACATGATGAGCCTAGATGGGCCAAACGGCCTGTTCTCGTTATTATGTATTCTTATGTTCTTAAGTCCCAGTTTCAGTCACTGAACTTGTGCTGAGAATGGGACTTATCTAAGACTGTGACTGAGACATAGATTGGCCTTTAGTCTGGACAGGGATATAGACTTGATACTGGGACTGGTTCTGGAATAAAGCATGGGACCTAAATCAACATATATTCTTAAAATGTACTTACAAATATGTATAGGCAAGGGTTCGTTTTTTAAGTTAAATGTTTTGTTTACTGAAATGTTTTTGTTTACTTCATGAGGAATGGTGGTTCTCAGATTGAGTACTATACAAAGACTGGGATTGATTTTACATCTTGATTTTTGTGCGGTAGTATTTTTACATTGCCCTCTGGTGGTGGGGAGTAGTTCTGCTGCAATAGAATAAAACATAGACCTCAGCCCTGATATAAACCTCAGGGCTGATATAGACCTCCATATATAGAAAACATGGAAATGGAAGGAGAAAGATACAAAACACAATGAGCACAAGATTTTGCATGCTTTGCTGAACTGCACTGCCTCTCACTCAAATGTGCTTGTGAGACATTATAGAATCTCCTGCTATTTTTACCGTGCGAGGCATGGTGAAGCACGGTGAGGCACAGCGGTGTGGTGGATCAGTGTCTGGTCAAGCCAGACAGCCAATCGATACAGAGCACCTTGCCTTGAGGCAGCATGCACCCAACTGTAACTCAACCGTAACGCAACTGCAGGCATTATTGGGTTCCCACAGTGTGGACAGCGAATGGGGTTGACATGCGTTATCAGTATCAGGGATAGTCAGCATCTGTCAGAAGGGATCCAAGCCCTGATGAAGCAGTGGGCATGAACAAAACAGGATAGGGATTTGGCAAAATTGCCAAAATTGCCCAAAATGTTGGCGTTTGCAAAATTGACAGTCACACCTCAGGAGTAGCGACCTACACAATGGCTGAACCGTGAAAGATACGCAGGCGTGCGGGGATGTTTCTGCCCATCCTCAAAGCTGCCAGTGTGATTACAGAGAGTATTTCACTATGCTTCATCACTCTTCAAAGAGGAAGAGGAAGATTCCCTTCAGCTGGCTATGGAACTGATGAACACAATGAGTCAATGCAAGAGCTATCCAATTACAACAGCGCTTCCTGTGTGGAATTAGGCTCGCTGCGGTGATCGAGGGGAACATACTTTTGAATTGGGTCATATTCTCCAGGCCAGACAAACAAACACCATGTGACAACCCTACTGTCGAGTGCACAACCATAATATCCTCTGCATTTAACAAAGAGCCAAGATGTAATGAGCATGATGATCATTTCCACAATAGAAGCTGCTGTTGTTAATTATAACGTTTGAGGTTGTTATTATCATAGGTGCTGACGCTCCCTTTAATAGCTGACCCCAATCAAACGCAAACAAAGCCATTGTTCCCAGTTGTTTGTTTTTTGGGTTGTTGGGTGACCATCTCAGTGCCATGACCATGCCAGTGCCATGACTGTGTGAGCACCATGACCGTGTCAGTGCCATGACCGTGCCAGCACCATGACCGTGCCAGTGGCATGACTGTGCCAGTGCCATGACCGTGGCCAGCAACCATGAATACTTACCATTACTGTCACCTGCACTAGAGACCTCACCTGCACTAGCTGTGCAGTAAGCACAGTTCTGACCTGTAATGACAGCGCAGCTCAGCCGCATGAGTGCAGAGTGAAGCTAAATGGTGGCTGACTGCAGATGCTTGTCAGCGTTCTCCCAAATCTATGAATGATGTTACAGTGATTGTATGGACCTACACTTATAATGTAGCATAGCAAATGGGGAGAAAGGAGAAATGTAAAAAAAAGTATTCAGATTAAGTCGTATTCATATTAAAATGAAATAAGTAACATTATTTCATGTTTTCCTTTTGGTTCTGTTGTATTCCTTATTTTTTGTACGAGCATGCCTGAAACGTAACAAACTTAAACCACTGATGTTGTTACATTTTGTTCTTCCAGTACTTTTGAAGATGAAAAGCCTATTATGTTTTGCCATAATAAGGTTCAATCCGCAGTAATTATGAATATTCTCCAGAAGTATGATAACATTTTCATTCTAGGACCATTTTCACAGGAAAATAAATCACATAAAAAAAATTATAATAATTAGAAATATATGAGTTGATGGGAAAAATGAGGAAATTTTGTCCCTTTGTCACATTCATTATCTAAAGCATAAATGCGCAGTACAGTCTATGAATCTCTATGCGTCTGGAAAGGGCAGATCCTCATTAAGTGAATTTATAGATTTATCCCTGTTTAAAATCAGTCCCTCACCTGTTTCTTCCTCTCCACTGAAGTGTGAAAAGCATTTGTGCTCAGGAGCCTGGAAATAAGCAGGTAAACAATTCATTTCCAACCTGTCAGGTGAGTAATTGTAAATCCATGGGAGGTGCAATAGATATTGGCAGTAAAATCAACCTGAACACACACAAGCTTCCGTCAGCCCTGTCTGTCAGATTGGTATTACCCCTATAAAAATTATACATGCCATATACTGTACATATACAATATACTACACATGTGAAAAGAAAGAAAGGGAGCAAAGGAATGTCTAAGGCTCTAAACCTCATGACTGTTTAGTTTAAAGCAACCCAGGACAGATGGATCATACTGACTGCAAAATGCTTGCATAATGAAAAGAAATAATAAAGAAATAATCAAATTATATATACTGTATATATATATATATATATATATATATATATATAAGAAAGAAAGTTGAAACACATGTCTCAATATGTGTAAATAAGAGCTGAAACAAATGGAGAAGAGGCAAGAGGGGATGAACAGATTTTATTGGGGCGAGGGAGTGGGGGGGTGGTATGTGTTGGGGGTGCGTAACTGGGGTGGGCCAGACTGCAGGTGGATGGTTGATTAATGAGCTGCAAAGACACACAGGGGTGACAGCTCACTGCACAGTCAGGTATTTCAAAGGATGTGCTGCGGCTAGCAGTTCCAATGACCCCCTCCCCGTGCAGGGCCCGTGTGCGGGAGTCTCTGCCAAGGACTTGGACAGTGTCGCCACTCGCACGCCAAGAAATGTTCCTCTCTGAGATGAGGGAACAGGACACGGCGACAGAGATGCTATTTTCAGCCGTAGCCAGGAGCGATCTTCGTACGGAGAGGGCGACCACACAGACGCTGTCAACTTTCCTTTTTTCCTCTGGAAAAGAGTACGAAAGCACATCCCTGAAGCAATATATCCATTTAGCTCCACTGTGATTGACGCATCCACTCCAACACTTCTTCCATTTAATTTATTTTAGCTTGATTGTCTTTTTTAGGAACACCAACGGGGTGTTGTACGTGTGTTCATTATCAGAATTCACGTAGTAGACTTTTCTACTGACTTTGAATGATTGTTGGTGCCAGACGGGGTGGTGTGAATACCTCAGAAACTGCAGATCTCATGGGATTTTCACACACAACAGTCTCTAGAGTTTACAGAGAATGGTGCAAAAAATAAAAAAAATCCAGTGAGTGGCAGTTCTTTGGGCAAAAATGCCTTGTTAATGAGAGAGGTCAGAGGGGAATGACCACACTGGTTCAAGCTGACAGGAAGGCAATAGTAAATCAAATAACCATGTGTTACAACAGTGGTATGCAGAAGAGCATCTCTGAATGCACAACATGTCGAACCTTGTGGATCGGCTACAGCAGCAGAAGACCACACCGGGTTCCACTCCTGTCAGCTAAGAACAGGAAAGTGAGGCTACAGTGGACACAGGCTCACCAAAACTGGACAGTTGAAGATTGGAAAAACGTTGCTTGGTCTGACAAATCTCGATTTCTGCTGCGACATGCAGATGGTAGAATTTGGTGTGAACAACATGAATCCATGCATCCATCCTGCCATGTGTCAACGGTTTGGGCTGGTGGTGGTGGTCTAATGTTGTGGGGAATCTTTTCTGGGCACACATTGGCCCCCTTAATACCAATTGAGCATTGTTTAAATGCCACAGCCTACCTTGTTGCTGACCATGTGCATCCCTTTATGGCCACAGTCTACCCATCTTCTAATGGTTACTTCCAGCAGGATAATGCACCTTGTCACAAAGCACACGTCATCTCAAGCTGGTTCCATGAACATGACATTGAGTTCAGTATACTCCAATGGCCTCCACAGTCACCAGATCTTAGTCCAATAGAGCACCTTTGGGATGTGGTGGAATGGGAGTTTCGCAACATGAATGAGCAGCCGACAAATCTGCAGCAACTGCGTGATGCTATCATGTCAACATGGACCAGAATCTCTGAAGAATGTTTCCAGCACCTTGTTGAATCCATGCCACAAATAATTCAGGCTGTTCTGGGTCCTACCCAGTACTAGAAAGGTGTACCTAATAAAGTACCCACTGAGTATATATATATATATACAGTACTGTGCTAAGGTTTTAGGCAGGTGTGAAGAAATTCTGTAAAGTAAGAATGCTTTCAAAAATATAAATTTGAATTGTTTATTTTTATCAATTTACAAAATGCAAAGTGAGCGAACAGAAGAAAAATCTAAATTAAATCAATATTTGGTGTGACTACCCTTTGCCTTCAAACCAGCATCAATTCTTATAGGTACAGTTGCACAAAGTCAGGGATTTTGTAGGATTATAGTCAGGTGTATGATTATACCAATTATACCAAACAGGTGCTAATGATCATCAATTTCATATGTAGGTTGAAACACAGTCATTAACTGAAACAGAAACAGCTGTGTAGGAGGCTTAAAACTGGGTGAGGAACAGCCAAACTCTGCTACTAAGGTGAGGTTGTGGAAGACAGTTTCATGTCACAGGTCATACACCATGGCAAGACTGAGCACAGCAACAAGACACAAGGTAGTTATACTGCATCAGCAAGGTCTCTCCCAGGCAAAGATTTCAAAGCAGACTGGGATTTCAAGATGTGCTGTTCAAGCACTTTTGAAGAAGCACAAAGAAACGGGCAACGTTGAGGATCGTAGACGCAGTGGTCGGCCAAGGAAACTTAATGCAGCAGATGAAAGACACATCATGCATACTTTCCTTCAAAATCGGAAGATGTCCAGCAGTGCCATCAGCTCAGAACTGGCAGAAACCAGTGGGACTCAGGTACACCCATCAACTGTCTGGAGAAGTCTGGCCAGAAGTGGTCTTCATGGAAGAATTGTGGCCAAAAAGCCATACCTCCGATGTGGAAACAAGGCTAAGCGACTCAACTATGCACGAAAACATAGGAACTGGGGTGCAGAAAAATGGCAGCAGGTGCTCTGGACTGATGAGTCAAAATGTGAGTACAATAATGAGTGTCTGCAGGCAACAGTGAAGCATGGTGGGGGTTCCTTGCAAGTTTGGGGCTGCATTTCTGCAAATGGAGTTGGAGATTTGGTCAGGATTAATGGTGTCCTCAATGCTGAGAAATACAGACAGATACTTATCCATCATGCAATACCATCAGGGAGGCATCTGAATAGCCCCAAATTTATTCTGCAGCAGGACAACGACCCCAAACATACAGCCAATGTCATTAAGAACTATCTTCAGCGTAAAGAAGAACAAGGAGTCCTGGAAGTGATGGTTTGGCCCCCACAGAGCCCTGATCTCAACATCGAGTCTGTCTGGGATTACATGAAGAGACAGAAGGATTTGAGGCAGCCTACATCCACAGAAGATCTGTGGTTAGTTCTCCAAGATGTTTGGAACAACCTACCTGCCAAGTTCCTTCAAAAACTGTGTGCAAGTGTACCTAGAAGAATTGATGCTGTTTTGAAGGCAAAGGGTGGTCACACCAAATATTGATTTGATTTAGATTTCTCTTCTGTTCAATCAATCAATCAATCAATCAATCTTTATTTTTGTATACCGCCATTTACAAACAGGTTGTCACACAGCGCTTCACAATTGGCATTTTCCAGAGGGAATCAAAAAACCAGAAAACCATTGGAGCCAATTGGGAGACTGGAAAATTATTTGACCCCTTAAAAGGCGGTCGAGATGAACTCCTGGAAAATTGTGGGATACAGAGAAAAACAACACAAATAGTCCTTGAGGCTCATGTGGCTTAACAGACCTGTTCTGTTCATTCACTTTGCATTTTGTTAATTGATACAATTCTATTAAGAATTTTTGAAAGCATTCTTACTTTACAGCATTTTTTCACACCTGCCTAAAACTTTTGCACAGTACTGTATATATATATATATATACTATATATAATGTATATGTAAATGACAACATGGAGGTCTATAAGCACCCATTACCCCCTAAAAAAAACACAATTTGTTGTTTCATGATATAAGACAAAAATAATTGATTTAATATGGTAGATGATACAAAAAATGGACAACTAACAGGTAATGTGTGAACAGCACGTAAAGAAGCTTTTTAAGGTTAGCAGAAGCAATAGCTGGCTTTAGAGCGGGGGATCCCCAACCGCTCGACTGCAGAATCCCTCCCCAGAAAAATAAGTAGAATCCTGCGAGACATTTTAATCAAATTAAATCGAATTTGGCACCGTCAGCATCTGTGTGCTGCTGTGCTTGTCCCCCACTGTAATGCCCCTGGCCCCACCCACGACCATAGGGATCAGATGGATGGCTGTGCTACTTTTAAGTTGAATCATGCAAGGTACGTGGTCAGCACCCACTCTGATATCTCAAACCACATGTGTTGCTACTTCCTGCTGGGCTGCGTGCTAGCTAGGTAAAACAACGAGTAAAATAGAGCTTTTTTGGAAGGGCTAAATGAGATAAAAGGTTCAATAATGCAAAGGATAACAGTACAGAGCCAGCGTCATACATAAAATACGGCTTCGTTACAACAGGTGATGCACAAGCCCCTGGCCCTCTATGTGTAATATGTGATGAAAAACTTTCAAACAAGTCTATGAAGACTTCCAAACTGCTTTGGAACAGTCAAAGCACCGCACAATCATTTATTCTTTTAAGCTTTATGCAAAAAAAACACGGGCAAGATGGGCAAAAGCGAGTGTTGAAAACCAGCACACCCAACACATCCCACATTGATGAGAGGAGCGTATTTGAAATGGTCCATATCTTGGCCAGGATTTTGGGAGAGACTGATGTCATTGTCCCAGCTGGGGCGGGATCACCTGGCTTCGTTGTCTGGGCAGTTTGCAGGCTATTTCCCACCTCTCAAAGACCCAAGAACTGCCAAGGAATTGAGCTGCGACCCATATGTGATTGTCCCTGGCAAACTATCCTTACTGACAGTGACTGAAGAAAACCATCTACTCGAGATCGCAAACGATGTTTGTTGAGAAAAAATTGTCTATGCCAGACCTATACACAAAGCCACAAAGGCACTGAAAACCCTATTGCCTTTCCCAACCTCCTATCTTTGTGAAGCACAGATTACTGCCATGGCTGCAACAGAGACAAATTTGGGGAGTAGACTATGTATGAAAAGAAGAATGAAAGGAACACATTGCAAGTGTCACTGTTTCCCATCATTCCTCATTGGGACCACCTTGTACAGGAAAGAAAGCCATGGGCTAACTGATTGGTGAGTTGCAATATACAGGTAACTGCCAAAATAAAGGAAACACCAACATATAGTGTCTTAATAGGGCTGCAACCTGACCATAGTATCCCTCTCTGTGAAGTTCTCGATGGACTGTTCTTGATGAAACTGCCTGCTCATGCCATCGATTGATATTTGCAGTCAACTGATACAGATAACTGTTGCTAGTCTGTTTCACCTGCTTTCAATATACTTTGTGTCATTTACTCTAGCATGTCCTTTATTTTGGTAAACGGCATTGTTTTATAATAGTGTTTAAATCCATGAATTATGAATGCTGGATTATGTGTTGTGGCAGGATCAGGGGTGTGTGGTTTCCATGCAGCTATGATCAATAACAAAACCTTGCATACTAATGAGAAATTCAAAACAAACTTTTTTTTATTTGGGGAAACTAACAAGGGGAAGGGGGGGGGGATGTAATAACTCCAATCCATAATCCTTACTCATTGTAAATGTTCATAATCCAATGGTCAATGGTCAAATTGGGGTTCTCAAACATTCAATGGTCAGTACACAAAACACACGTTTTCAAGACAATCCAGGCCGTATCCAGTAATCCACAAAAATTCACTTTTCAACACGTTCTTTCTCTCTCTCTCCCCAATGCATTTCTACTTTGCATTCCACAACTGTTGACGCAGAGCTTTTTATTTCCGCTGGTTGACTCAGGTAACACAAGAGTCAGGTGTAGCTCTTCCTCTCACAACCCCAATCAAGGCACGGGGGTGGAGCCAGTGTGCTGTCACATAGCCACTCCTCAATCACCATCCCCTGGACTTCAGCCGGTTGCCACAGTATGTATTTTAGTGGCTAGCAATGTTCCTGTCATGACCCCCACGCCCACCATTCCCCATCCCCCAACCATCGGGCTGTAAAAATATTCTAAATATGAAACCAGGCCTTGGTGTGAAAAAGATTAGGGCCCCTGCTACAGAGGAGAGAAGTATGCTCCTTCAACATTTCCTCTTGTCTTATTTAAAGCACCAAGCATCCAAAGATGTAATAACAAAGTTTTATTCGACTTTAAACTTGTATTTTTCCTGTTTTTAATGGTAGAGAGTTCATTAAGTTGTTTCCTTGAACACTCAGAGACTTGAATGGTTTCAAACCCTTCACTCAAAATGTATTAAAGCTCAGCCTCTCACATTCACTTAAGGGGGAAGAGTCTGACAGAATAATAATAATAATGCCAAATCAAATTCGACTCCACGCGGGAAGAGGTAAATATGAACATATGCATCTAAGCCTAATGAGAGAGAGAGAGAGCGAGAAAGAGAGAGACAAGAGAGAGTGAGACGAGAAGAGAAAGGTTGAGCTGTAACCGTGGCGACAGATTTGACGGGCCTTGTTCTCCACAGCGAGTCAGATCTTCCTGCCCGCGAAGCCAGGGAGGCACGCATTCAATTATGCTCCCCCTCTCCCGGCACATTAATTAGAGACAGTGTAATGAGAGAGTCACATAAACACTGTGGGGGGGGGGGTCTTGTTGCTAACGTGACTCAGGGCGTGTTGGTATCTGGGAGGCTCCTACTTTCACCACGCCCACACCGTACAACACCACGGGAAGATGGAACCACGCATAGTAATGCCACATAGTTACGGTATGAATAATGGCTGGACGTCTGCCACACATATAATAAACAAGAACAATCTGATGTCTAGACTATGTAATACCTGTGTAATACCTCACCGACATTTAGCAGATGCTCTTATCCAGAGCGACTTACAATAAGTGCTTTTAAAATGGCAAGAATATCACAGCTAGAACTAAGAGATCAGTAGAGCTACAATAAAATCGATGGCATCAAAGATATGCGTACCACAACAACTACAAAACAGGCAGAGAAATGTTAGTACATTTATTATATATACAGTATATATATATTCAGTGGGTATAAAAAATATTTATTTTCTTGATGCATGGAATCAAAATGGATTTAATTGGGATTTCTTGCCACTGATCAACACAAAATACTTTATAATGTCTAATAAAGAAAACAAGTCTAAAGTTAATTACAAATAGGAAACATACAATAAATGATTACATAAGTATTCAACCCCTTTGACTAGCTGGAATCTAAAGTCTCCACCTGGACATCTGGACATTTTTTTCCTATTCTTCTTTACAAAATTGCTCGAGCTCCATCAGTTTGGATCAGGACCAGTGGTGGACAGCAATGTTCTAATCTTTCACAGATTCTCAATGGGATTGAGGTCTGTGCTTTGACTGGGCCACTCCAGGACATAGATTTATTTTTTTAAACCACTCCAATGTGGCATTGTTGTATGCTTTGGGTCATTGTCCTGCTGGAATATAAATCTTCTCCCAATTCCCAGGTCTCTTCAGGAGGGTTTTCTCCAAACTTTGTCTATATCTTGCGCCATCCATGTTGCCCTCTATTTTGACAGGTTTTCCAGTCCCTGAAGCAGAGACGCATCCCCATTGCACTAGGCTCCCGCCACCATGTTTCACAGAAGGGATAGTGCTCTTGGGATGATGCGTTAGGCTTGTGCCAAATATAGCGCCTAATGTTGATGCCAAAAAAAAAAATATTGGTTTCATCAGACAGTAGCATCTTCCTCTACTTGGTTTGAGAGTAGAGAGTTTGTAGGTTTGCTATAGTAAATGTTAGCACAGATTATCATTCTTAAAATGAAAACAATGTTTAGGTCACTTTTATAGCACATTTCATACATTACTAACCTTTTCCTTCCCAGTGTTACAGGTATGGTATGCAGCTGCCTACAACGATGTCTATCGATATACTACTGCACTGATCTGTGCGCAATGATTGTTCCTACCATGTATTAATGCACATCTTGTAAGTCTCTCTGGATAACTGGATAAGAGCGTCTGCTAAATGCTTAAAATGTAAATGTAATTGTATAATTGTGTAAGAAGATAGAACCCCACACTATAGCACATGGGTTTTCCCAGAAGCCGAAAGTGTCCTGGCTCTGCGATGTTGTTGACTCACACAACGAGCGCATGAATTCACTCTCTGACATTTGCCAATTAAGTACTGCATAGAATGCACAAAGCGCTGAGGATGCAGTTCTGTCACACGCTGGCGTGACACGCTCTGCTTTTTTCCCCCATTCATGTAAAAGTCATAGCGTTGCGTCAGATCTCAGACGCTCTTAATGAGACACTCCTGCCACAGCTTGTCCTCATTAGCAATGGGATGACACAATGATCCTCTCCATCGTCATTACATCAGAGAGGGCCAATTTGAATCTCACACAGACAGGAAAATGGGGAAATGCTGCCTGCAGCTTGGAAATGGCATGATGATTAACGCGCAGTCAATTTGAAATGTTCAACGTGTTCACCCTGAAACACTGCTATCTGTCTGGTTTGGTTATTTGGTTATGAGGTTTTACTTGAGCTTGTTGTGATAAAGGAATATCTAAATTATATCTTTTCATGATATTGTATGGGAAATGTAATATTTTACCCCTGACAGGTAAATTGGTTATTCAAAATAGATTTTTCCTTAACTATGACTCACAAATAAATGCAAGTGTTGATTGATTGTTTTTCACAAACAGAGATTGGCAAGTTCATTTTAGTCATGCCTGAACTTGTCAAAACGTTTGGGTGCTGCTGGGTGGCTCTTCCTGTTAATACACTGCTCTAGTGTGTGGAAGAGCCCCATGGTTTGCATTATCTTAAGGCACTGTTCTAGTGTGTGGATGAGCCCCACAGTTTGCATTCTGTAAAGGCACTGCTATAGTGTGTGGATGAGCCCCATAGTCTGCATGCTGTAAGGCACTGTTCTAGTGTGTGGATAAGCCCCACGGTTTGCATTCTCTTAAGGCACTGTTCTAGTGTGTGGATGAGCCCCATGGTCTGCACCCTGTTAAGGCACTGTTCTAGTGTATGGGTGAGCCCCAAGGCCTGTATCCTGTTAAGGCACTGTTCTAGTGTATGGATGAACCCCGTGGTCTGCATCTTGTTAAAGCGCTGTTCTAGTGTGTGGATAAGCCCCACGGTTTGCATTCTCTTAAGGCACTGTTCTAGTGTGTGGATGAGCCCCATGGTCTGCACCCTGTTAAGGCACTGTTCTAGTGTATGGGTGAGCCCCAAGGCCTGTATCCTGTTAAGGCACTGTTCTAGTGTATGGATGAACCCCGTGGTCTGCATCCTGTTAAAGCACTGTTCTAGTGTGTGGATGAGCCCCACGGCCTGCATCCTGTTAAGGCACTGTTCTATTCTGTGGATGAGCCCCACGGCCTGCATCCTGTTAAGGCACTGTTCTATTCTATGGATGAGCCCCATGGTCTGCATCATGTTAAGGCACTGTTCTAGTGTGTGGATGAGCCCCATGGTTTGTCCCAGAGGAAGGGATACATTAAACCAGGTTGTCCGTGTCTCATTGCACACCAGCGATTCCCGCTGGTCAATCAGGCGCCCACAATCTGCCGGTATAAAGCTACGCATGAAGTGTCTTCCTCCAACTTTTGCAGAGTTTATATTATCACTCCATGCTTTTTCCACTACCTTTTTTTCTCCTTTGGCTATAAACACTCAATCGTATGTTCCAGCACAGCTGAATCAGCGGAGAACAATTCCAGCAGAGTCCGTCTTTTTCTGTTGTTTCACAATCGGCTCAGAGTCTTTACCGGGCATTTTGTTCGTGACATTTCGGGGCTCTGACAGAGATTAGCAATGGCCCTGTAAGTAGCTTACAGTCATCAGCACCACAGCACAAGCAAGCATAGCAAGGTATCGGTGCAAATCTGCTGGAACCCATTACCGATCTTATGAGCCTCAGATTTTACGTGTTCAGGCCTGAGGGGCCACAGGGGTCAGAGATTAACCTTATATCTGATGGCAGGCTTTTACAGGGGTCGTAATGGATGCCCCACTTCTCTGTTCTCAAGCACCATGCAGAGGTGGATAGGCAGGGTGGACGGACAGGCTTTGAAAGCCTGAATCGATCTGCAAGCCCACAATTCCCTCTGTCTGCACTGGGTCCAGTAACATCAACATCCCATAATCCTCTCTCTGCATTGGGTCCTTTGGCATCCATATCTCACAATGCCTTCTATCTCCACTGGGAACTATAGGATTCACATCCCATAATCCTCTCTTTGTATTTCAACCTGTAGCATTCATATCCCACAGGGCCATCTGTTTGCATTGGGTTCTGTAGCATCCATATCACACAATCCTCTTTGTTTGCACTGGGTGCTATAGCAGGGGTGGGCAAAGAGGGGCGTATCTGATTCTGGATTTCATACCAACCTCTGCTCTAAACTAACACAAGTTGCCCACTGCAGCCGCGGTTCGAAACCCAACTGTGTCAGCAGTAATTGAAAAGAAAAACCTGCATACACACCAGCCCTCCAGGAATGGAATTTTCCAGCCCTGGCCTAGCAAGCCTGAGTGTTGGATGTGGCAAAAATGCTGAATTAAGCCCCTGATTCGATCTATCCACAATACATCATGTTCCTTGACTTGGCATATTACTTTTGATACAATATTAAAAACAATGAAAATTATGAAAATAATAAATATGGTTCCACTTGGTTAAATTTGTGACTCAAAGACAAAAAGCACACTGCAGTACAATCTTTGCCTGAATCGATGCGATTGGTTAATTCAGAAAATGGCAAGACAGACAGACTTACGCCCGCCTTGCATTGCCTTGTTATTTTTCAACCCTCATTCTCGCCGATCCCAGTGAGACTGTGTACCTCTGCTGGGGCTCTGCTCGGCTTTGATAAACCTCTGATGGCCTGAGGGGCCACCTGTCCCCAACATAATTTTGTCACTGTTTATTTCCACAGATTAACCTCATGCTGTCAGGGTTGTCGAGGCCCATTGGCTATCCGCGGCACCTAACAGGAAACGAAACCTCTGTGGCCGCGGCCCTGCTTGTTATTCCGTCAGAGTGGCGTTTCAACGGGGGCTGCAGGTGGGTGGAGGGGGACGAGCAATTTCCAGAATGGGAACAAACGTGGAGGTCACAAGGAGAACGATGATGGCGGTAACTGGCAGAGCGCCCAGACAGGTCCGTTTGACTTTGTCCTGTTCGACCCCTGCACACTGTGTCCGCTGGGCTTAATCCTCTGCAGCTGATACACATGCTATGATAAAGAATAACATAATAACCCACGCAGGAGCGAAGACAGAGGAAGCTCATAAATCGTCCTAATCTACCAGAGATTCATATATTTGTGGTTTGGAAAATTTGCCATCGGGTTATGTGCAGTTCAAGTTGACGCTTGAAAAATGTGAAGCTTTATCTATGTCTGTCATTATGTGTGACCGCTGTGGTCTGTCTGCCTGTCAAAAGTCCCAAGAATATGTGCGACCGGGTATCATCTGAGAGCTGGGTATTTGCTGCTGTGAATTAGTATTTATTTAAAGTCCATTATTAACAGTGATTTGTCCTGAGAAAGGCAGAGGTGCCTGTTTTGCCTTTAACGCCTGGAACCTCTGTGGTAAAAATGGATGACCTTTTCTTCTGCATTAGGCTGTATTTGTTTCCTATGTCCTCTTTTTTAAAATTTGTTTCAGATTTTTTCACGTTTTTATACCCAATTTACATTTGACATTTTAAGCATTTAGCAGATGCTCTTATCCAGAGCATCTGGATGTGCATTAATACATGGTATGATCAATCATTGTTCAATCATTGTTGTTGTTTGGAAGCCAATTATACCCTCTATTTATTTAGATTAACGACCCCCCCCACGAACTCGCCGCCCATCTTTACGGGGCAAGCTACTCTCCAAGGCTGGCGAGCAAGATTGTGTCGACCACCCTCCCTCAGGAGTGGACAGCCAAATGCTGCCCCTGGTCAAGGGTTAATGGCCAGGGCCAGCCTGGCAGAGACAGGTTTGGAACCGCATCCCTGATAGGCAGCTCACACTCATACAGGACCAGCCAAATACGGGTGCGTTAGACCGCTACGCTATCCACCAGCCCTGCTATGTTCTCTTTTTGAGGGAAAATGTGATAAACACACACACACACACACTTACACTCATGCACACACGCACACACACACACACACACGCACGCATACACACACACACTCACACATGCACACACATGAACACATACACGCACACACACACACACACACACACACAGACATGCACACACATGAATGTGCTAAATTTTGTTCATGTTAATAGCCTGCAAAATCTTATTTTGATCGCCTAATCTCAAAGCCAAAGATGGGCCTATACACATTAATATTTTAACAGATAATTATCCAATATGACAGTCTTAGCCTCTCACAGCTGTGGTATCAATTAGAGTTGACATATTGCTCACCGGAAAAAAAGCTCTAATGCTGTAAATTGGTGCAATAGGTCACCCAACATGTTTCAAGCAAGCAGAACAGATTGTCCCAAAAGCCATGATTGAGAGCTAGCGGTAAATATATACCACAATACATTTCACCTGCATGATATGATGGGAAAATTGTGCCTCTGATGTTTCATCCATTAGGCCTTCTTCCTTACCAGAGTACTGGGCCCTTAAAGAGCAATTCTGTGACAACTGAGACAAATGGACCATTTATGCTGTCGCGTGCTAACGGACGGCCGTGGTGGGGACTTGATTCATGACCCATTTTGGGAGGTTTTTTTTCGAGCAGCCATTCACCCAAAAAAAAGAACGAAGAATTGAATTAATTAATGCAAACAAAACCAATCTAGAAAGGGGCTGGAGGAACAGCCATCACTGGAACAGGGTGCAGTGTGTGAGAGAGAGAGACAGACAGAGAGAGAGAGAGAGAAAGAGAGAGAGAGACAGACAGACAGAGAGAAAGAGAGACAGAGAGATAAGCTGTTGATCAATAAGCGTTGAGCGGCTGCACGTGAGGGCGAGCAAGATTCTCTTGATGAATGCGTGGAGTTGGCAGAGCCGATGGTAAGAGCAAACACTATCTCTCTCCTTTACTCAGTTAGTGCTGAAGGATCAGGGAACTGCTGTCCCTGCACATGGAGACAGAGACAAAAAGAAGCTTAAAAACAGTTTGCTGTTGTTCTTATAATGTAATGTAACACCCCCAATTTGGAGTGTCCAATTGTATTTGCAGGCCCATTCCACAGTGTAATGCCTCTGTTAACATTGGAAACATTGCAGAAGTGCCTTATACCAGCTGTAGCTTAGTTCCATTTAGCAATTCAACACAGCTGAGCTGCGCAGTCACAAGTCAGAGGTCTACACTTGCGTGCAGCAAGACTTGCAGGTGCCTGATTAACCAGAGGACTGGTTCTCTAGTTTTGGGACTGAGAACTAACCTTTACACCTGGAGATGCAGACTAAAAATCTCACTCCTGCCCCTGGGTGGCCCAACCAGTAAAGGCACTCGCCCATGCAGGTTGCACACTTCAGCCGGGGTTCGAACCCTGGGAAAAACAATCAGGATTAGATACCAAGCCACAGGTCTCTTTACTAGACTGGGAAACAGGGGTCAAACAGGGTCAAACTGAAAACCAGGGGTCAAGCAGGGGTCAAGCAGGGATCAAACAGGGGTCAAACAGGTTTTTACAAACCAAAAGTCAAAATTGCTTCAAATCAAAGATGTACCTCCCGTGTCTCTTTTTGTCAAACCATCACAGGTTCTTGCATTGTCTGTCAGTTCAGAGCCTCTCCAATATTCTGCTCAATATCAACACATCCTGCACCTGCACTGATAGTCGTACACTTCAATTATGCTAATGCGTGCATTACTATTTCTCATTTTGTCCTCTACCTCACGAACGTTCCCTGACAATAACGCGTGATTGTGATTTTCTGCCACCCGTCTTTCCACCTGAAAGGCTGCCTTGCTACACTTGAACTGAATAAAAGCAGAAAAACAAAAACAGATTATCTCAAAGGTCGAGGGGCACAGGTTGAGGAGGCAAGGAGTGAGGGACGAGGTTGCTACCGAGGAAGTTGGGACGGTCACTGCACAGACACTGAGATAAATAAAGGTAATTCCAACATGAGGGGGATGACCTGAAGCAGTGATCATGATTTTTCCATCAGAATTTTTACTTTGGGAAACTTCAATGGCAGGACTTGGAGCTGCTCGGACGTGTCACTGCACATCTCCCCCCGCACCTTGGTGTTACCACAGCAACGGTGTAATCTCTCTCTCCAAGTGAGTGCAGCTTTATATGCACCGTCACTCAAGCAGAGTGACTGAGGAAGCCGAAGGAGGGAGATTGGATCGCAGTGGAGGTGCGTGTCACCATGACTGAAAGCCATGCTTCCTGCCACTTTGGGTGTCGATGACATGACCCATCATTTCAGATTTCAGGCTCCAAAGTGAGCCCACATATTTACAGACACGGATTCTGTCTGTTATCCAGTCTTTTCTCCTCACTCCTCCCTCACCAAAGGCTCAGACATCACGGGGCCGACGTCCAACACATCACTGGCAGGTAATCCTCTTCAAAACTCAAGTGCAGATATCGTAAATACCAATGGCCCTATCGGTAAATTTACCATGTTAGTGCGCCATCAGGGGGTTGATTTAAAAACCCATGACTTGTTGAGGTGGAGAATTCTGGTTATTTAATACAAAGCCCCAAACAACGATCTATAAAATGTCCGCGGCCATATGATATCGCAGCGGGACAACCTTATTGCACTCTGGGAAAGACGATCATTCACCGTTGTTCATATCCCACACTGCAAAAAAGGAATTTCAAGAAAGTAAAAAAGCCTTGTTTCTGGGGAAATTAGTCTTATTTTTTGTCTAAAAAGAAAATTAATCTTGTCAAGCATGTTTTGCCTTAGAAAAGTGATCTTATTTTAAGAAAATATATCAAACTTTTTCTTAATTAGACATTCCAGCTAATATTGAGCTAGATTTAACCAATAACAAGCTACCACAATGGTTTGGATGATATCCCAGCAGAGGAACAATATTTTTTCCTTGTTTTAAGAGTAAGACCATTTGCACAACTTCTTAATTTAAGAATTTCATGAAATGACACCAAATTAAGTTTGTTCATCTATTTTTATTAAAGATGTGTGGCTATCACAGTAGTGGAATCATTATGTTGACAGAAAACAGAACCTGCCGCTTCACATTTCATCAATCAATCAACATTCCATATTATTACTATTAAGAGAATTGTAGTCTTGTAACAGCAAAATACAAATGACTGTGCTGAACAACAACTGCACACAATGGAAAAATACAGTTTAACATGACCCTTAACACAGCAAATGACAGACAGACAGACAGACAGACAGACAGACAGACAGACAGACAGACAGACAGACACACACACACACACACACACACACACACACACACACACACACACACACACACACACACACACACACACACACACACACAGGCGGATAGCAGAAAGTCAGTTCAGGTCCTCTAAGGAGGCCTATTAACCCCCTGAGGTCCGTGCTAAGCTTTTAGATGTTTTTAGATTTTGGCATGGTCTGATATTTATCTCAATTTCATCAATTTAACACACACTTACTCCAAAGTGTTTGATATTTTTATTTGAAGGACAATCACAGCTACATTTGTATGCCATCAATAGTTTGGTCAGTATCATATGCAGCTTGTAAATAGATCTACAAACACACAAGTTAAAAATAGTAAATTTTTCTGCTGTCACAAAAGATGTGAAAGCACACACTAAACTATAGTGACGAATTGTTTTGCCAATGTGCGTTTGTTCACCAAGGTCTTGGTTATGTAAGGGTGTGAAAATAGTTTAGCACATCTGAGATCTAAATAGCTAAAAACCTGTTTTTATCAGAACTGGTCACATTTATTTCAGGCTGTGGGAGGGCTAAATGCTAAATACCTGAATATTCATTTTGGCTCTTTGTTACGTTGCAACACGCGGAATGTTTGGCGTCACAACACGCGATATTCATAGGCTATATTTTCACGAGTATTTGAAAACAAGCGAAATAAAATTAATATCAGCATAGACTGTTGCTGGCAGATTGCAAGCGTAAACACAGACAAGATGTAAAAAAATAAAAAAAGCGAAATAAAATCAATAGCATAGACTGTTGCTGGCAGATTGCAAGCGTAAACACAGACATACGATATATTTTATAACATTTTACGTTGTTTGAAAAGTATTTTGTGTGCCTATTGCAATTTGTTACATTGCGACATGCGGAATATGTAGTCACAAGACGCGGAATTCATATATTTTCACGAGTATTTGAAAATATACTCGTGAATATACTGTTGCTGGCAGATTGCAAGCGTAAACACAGACATACGATATATTTTATAACATTTTAGGCTGTTTGAAAAGTATTTTCTGTGCCTATTGCAATTTGTTACATTGCGACATGCGGAATATGTAGTCACAAGACGCGGAATTTATATATATTTTCACGAGTATTTGAAAACAAGCGAAATAAAATAAATATCAGCATAGACTGTCCTCTTCAGTTTGTGTTGTTTATGCCGGCGTTTTCACACATGGCCCGACGCACCTCCCGAAATTAGCACCTCGTTAACATGTCAATAGAAGGGGGACGTTACTAAAAGGTAAAAAACAGAGTAAAAAGCAAGGTTTACTTTTGGTCTAATTAAGCTAATTTTAAAAATCCCATTTGATTTGCCAGTGCTCAAATCGGAAAGTCGCGATTCTAAGGTTTCTGTCAATGTTTTTGCCGCGTGTGTATGATAAAATATCGCGAAGTTAGAAATAGTAATATACTTGTATTGCTGCTTGGATCGGCGCCGATCCAGCCGACCTCAGGGGGTTAAGCAACTGATGAACTGTTTTAACATTTTTTTTTTTTAGATTTAGGTTATTTTCTCTGCATGATGATAGAAAATCATGCATGAGCCATTAACACTCATGTATCAGCTCTTGTCGGCCAATGATTAACAAGAAATTGCAACGCAAAAGTGTCAAAAACACAGCTATATCTATAAACAATATTTAAATCACAGTTTGTCCACCAAAAGGCACCATGTGAAAGTGAACCTTTACAATACATCAGATGACGCTTTGTGTAGTCCAATCACATCACCCAGGTAATATTTCATAGGGACATATTCCATATCCTTGTGAGTAAAACTGTAATATGGAGTGAAATCTACAAGGTTATCGGCAGATATCAGTTCAGTTGCTTGTGCCATGTTTGGGATTTCTATTTTATATGCCATGTAATCTCTATCATAACAAATAGTATTGTGCTGCTGGAACTCAAAGCAATATAATGATGAATTTATTACATAGATATTTCTTACCAGTCCAAATTCAGGCAAATTATTAGAATTAACAGCACTCACAAGTAATGACTTCTCCCGAATATATTTGTTTCCATTTAGATTAATCCATTTAACAGATACTGCATTATTTACTTCATCATTTCCAAGGAAGGCCCTCATTTTTTCTTTTAAGTATGACATGTTGCTTATTTCTGATGTTGGTCCCAAATTACACTCATTTGCAAAAATAGGTGTTCAGAACTACTTGCATTCTGACAACATTCATACATTTGATTATGCCTTATCAAAGACTTGAAAACATTTTTAAAATTAATTTTTAAGGCCCATTGTTTAAAAAAGCAATGTTTTGATTCGAATCTCATGCACATGTGACGGACCATTGGTCCCAGTAGTTTAATCTGGGATGGAGCATGAATCAAATAGTGTTGTTTGGGAGTGATGTTGTTATCTGGGAAAAGGTTCTTCATATGGTTTAAATGCTGTTCAATGAGTGTTTTCAATTTGTCAATAGTCTGTAGACCAATAACAGGAGCAAACAAAATTTGAACAATCTCTACAAGTTCAAGAATGATTGTGTAGATGACAGAGGGGTGGTCATTCTGTTTCGCAACAGCAGGAATAACCAGCCATGTATTATCACATACACGCGACTTATTATAAACTATTGTGTAATTCAATAATGTTATTTATAGAAATTAATTTGGGCAAATGCGAAATAAACGTATTACGATCAGCCACTCCCCCCCTCCTCCCTGGAAGAGATGGTACGATCCAAATGTGTCTACGCAGTTTTTTTTACCCTACCGCCAAAACGACCAGCCGTTGCATTTGAAATGCACACACCTGCCGCTGTGACTATTCTGTAGTAGTTTGTGGACGTCAGTGAAGACAAATTATGGATGGACTGGACGACATTGCAATTGGCACACTCAGAGGTAAGCTATTATGTGTTGTATTAACGTTATGTCAAAGTTATGTTGTGTTTTACGTAGCTAACCTAGCTTGGCAAGTTAGGGGGGGAGGGGTCGTCTTTTGAGCTGACGTTAACTTACTCCTACAATATTTATTTCTTTTATATTTGGTATGTTTGTTGGCGCAAGGAGCTATGATAATAATTAGAATAAACCCATCCCTCATTTTTCCGGCGTTTTTATGAAGTTTAAAGCAGCATTTTAATGGAAGTTGTTACCTCACGTAAGTGCCTTAAAACAGGGTCCCGCGCTGGTCTTAAAAAGCCTTAAAGTCTAAAATCCAACAATCCGATTTTTAAGGCCTAAAAAGTCTTAAATTTTAGTTATTAGGTCTAAAAAATGAGATGCTAGGTCTTAAAATTGAGATTAGCTCTCTATTGTGTTAAAATGTTTTGAGTGTCCTGCAAAGAAATCAGTCCTATCTATTTACACGGAAATTAATCAAGCTGGAACCAAAAAATGTAAATTCGCTGCCCCGGGAGAAATTATTGGCGAACGAAGCTACGTATCGTTCGAGTTGGTTGAACGTAGACAAGAGCTAGCTAGCTAACTACTCGTGTTTTGTTTTGAGTTTCCTCGCTATGTAATTTGATAAGCCATGGGCAAGTGTAGGTTTAACTTTAACTTCACTTTCACTGTCTTTATCCATTTTCTTCACTGCTCGGCTCAACCGTGCTCAACGTGCTTGCTAAGTGCAACTGCAAAAACAGTCCCCTCTCAAACAATATCCCGCGGTGCTACGTTCCGCCGCTTGGCGTTCCCGACCTTGCTACATATTCACCGGTATTGCGGTATTATGAAAAATTCATATCATAAAAAATAACACCGGTATGGTGCACCGCTCAGCACTACTGCAGACCCTATATTTGAGTAGAAGTATCAATACCACATCGTTAAATACTTCATTACAGATAAAAATCTTGCATTTAAAATCCTCCATAAAGCATTAAAGTTAAAGCACAATTTTATTCTGCAAAATGTGTCAGTTTTCTTCAAGTAAATTTAGCTGGTAATGCTTAAGTGGGTTCTAAATGCAGGATTTTTACTTGGGATATTTGTATTTTGTGGCAGGGCTCTAGACTAACTTTTGATACCAGTGAAAGAGTTATAAAGTTATAACCCGAAACACAGGAAATGTCACAATGTAAAAATGAATCGGTAAAATATTCTCACTTGTAATGTACACAAGGTTGAGTGAATTCAGTGATAAGTTCAGTGTCTTGGCACTAAATGTAACTTCTCTATGTTCCAGCTGCTAATATTGGAGAGGAGTTACTGCCTTCACTCTCCCGGGATGACATCAAAGATCTGTTTCCCGGTCCTGAAAATTTCCTGAGGCGCCGGGCTATATGGCTTGTTGTGAATAAAGAAGAAGAGGTCAGTTGTATATCTATTACAGTATAACAAACCTCAGTACACCCCTGTACAATATCACTAAAATGTAAAATAAGTATACATCCGGTCCATTTAATAACATTTTATTTATCTTTAGCCAAAGCCCAAGAGGAATGAAGCTAATTCATTTGAAAAAGAGAAATGTTTGATCAATTAAAAATTATGAAAGGTCCACATTAAGAACCAACTGCAACAGCTTTGTTCTTCTTGGGCTTTGGCTAGAAACAAATACAATTGTATTAAATTGGCAGGATTTGTAATTATTTAACATTTTAGTTATATTGCACAGGGGTGTACTCACTTCTGTTGCTTTGAGATCTATTCAACAATAAATGTAAAATTAAGTGCTTATGCAACTTTTTAAAAATCCTTTAAATCATAATGCATGTTCATTTAACTGACAAGTAAAGGCACATATTGATATTCATATATGAAGTTATCCTATGAAATGTCTAAGTGTAAATGTATTTTAGGCAGAGACTGCTGCTGAACTACAACAACCATTAACCACTGGAGGCACTGACATTTCGAAAGAGGAGCCCAACACTTCAAAGTTTGTGACTATGTCCAACCCAGAATACATAGTCTTCACGGACAGTGAGCTTGAACATGTGCGACGCTCCTACTTCGAGCAGAAGCGGCTGGGGACTGAGCACAGCGTGGCCTTATCCAAGGAGCTCCTTTGCCGACTCATAAGAAACACAATGACTAATATGATTTCAATCGCAAGGGCCACAGAGGACTCCAGATACCCCAGCAAACATGAGGTCAATGCCATGGCGAAGCGATTGGTGGAGTACTACCCAATGATAAAAGACAGGTCATCATCATCAAACACTGAGTGGGTAAGTAGTAGCTTTTTCTCACTATTGCTCATATTTGATGTTTACGGTAAAAACTTGAATCTTTTAATGCTTACTATTTGTACCCTTCAGGAACATGTTTCTAAAAAGCTCATGAAGAGACTCTCAAATGTCAGAAGTCCAAGGAAGGCCAAGGTTCCTCCTTCAAAGAAACCGCGACAGGATGGGGATATCTATGCAGATGTTTCAACAAGTGACTATGATGGAGATTCCAGTGCATCAACCATTATTCTGGAAAAGTCACCTGTTAGAGCCAGCACCCCAGTGCAACACCAGGATAGCAGTGATGAAGCATGTATGTATTTAATACAATCTGTATGCATCTGTGTCTTTGGTAGAGAAAACCTTTTTAAGAAAACATACGCCACCAGCAAGTGGAGATGCAACAGCTTTAGTGTCTGTCCAGCGATTCGAGTATTTCATTGTTCAATATTGCAATATAATAAGTGCATAAATGAATAAATCCTGTTACTTCCTGAGTTGCTCCCTAACAGTCTAACACCCCCTCTCTTTTTATGCCTTCAGCTGGTTCAGTTGACCTCTTGGACAGCCAGAGAACCCAGGCAAGACACTACAAGACTCTTCAAATATTATACAAGTCCAAGAAGCCAAACAAAGCTGCGGTAACTCATTTGCTGAACCTGGAGTTTGAGTCTAGAAGACGCTTCATCACCTACGATGTTTTAAAGGAGCAAGACAGACCGCAAAGATTCTAGAGGCTTACCCATGTTTCAGAGAAATGGATCATGTAAGTAATTTGAGTAGAATATAAATCCTTTATTGTTATTGTATTAGATATAAAGGAAATTAAGTAAATGCTCACCCCCTGTAAACAGTTCATTATCAAACTGTTTAACCAGGACTCGCAATAGAGATTATTTTGTATTTATCTGTATTTGAATGTATTTTTCAGGTCCTGGATGAGCTGCGGAGAATTATTCAACCTACCAATTCCCAGTACATCTCTGAGATGAAGGACAGATGGGAAATCTTCTACTCAAAGGTCCAGTTTTATGGTATCATGAAGAAAGCCATGAAGCCTCCAAAAACTTTGAATGGAGGTGAGTTCACAATGCCTTGATTTGTCCAAGTTTATATTTTGTGATCTCATGAGTGGTTATTTATGGTACTGCTTGTATTGTGCCTTTTCTGTCAAACCAGTGGAGCATGCTGCAGCTGTGTTCAGAGCCCTGCCACTGCTCTTCCCATCCAGCACCATGCAACCTAGAAAGCTGGGCGCAAACAGCGAGGCTCTTTTCCATGTCCTTACGGTGAGACTTGCTGTATTGTATTTTATACTGTATGTTGCAGTTATTCATACATACATTATATGTTCTGTTTGGTTATTCTTTGTGATAGGTGTTTGTCATTTTCACAATGACAAAATTTGAAGTGTTGTCCATGCTGTAATTTTGGAGGAGTAGCTTTATTGAAACTAGCGGTGGTGTTTTCAGTATTTGCAATGTTCAGCAAAGAATATATATACAAAATATTTTCCCTCAGATATCAGGGTTAATGCGGCTAGGTTTTTTTATGGATGTAGAATTATCATTTGACCATTCAGTGTTCTAGTCCAGGTCAAGGTGTGTGTTACTTGTGTTTTTCTAATCTTCTACATTTACTTTTGTCATCTAGACTTCAGAAGACCCTGATGGTTTCCTGCACCAACGACCCCTGTCTTGTCCAGTTGTGGTCGTTTCTGAAGACAACTGCATGATCGCCATTGGGAGCACGCCAGTGGCCACCTTCGACAGTGAGAGGTTTCACGAGGGACTGCTCTACCTCATGGCATATTATTATGCCCTTCACCTCACTTACCCGAAGTGTATTTCCACACTGCTCTCAGTATTGCAAACTGAAATTCTCCAAGATTCCATCCATGAAGGAGATTCAACCCCCTCCTACAAAAAAGCCATTGGCGAGTGGAAGTCCTTCATTGAGTGAGTGAGTGAGTGAGTGAGTGAGTGAGTGAGTGAGTGAGTGAGTGAGTGAGTGAGTGAGTGAATCTCTTTTCTTTCTGTTCTCCTTTGTGACAAAAATCTGTTTCAGTTAGTCTTGCCACATGTTTATTGGTGTTATTTCTAAAAAATATATATTGTTCCTCTGGGATATTTTGCAATTTTGTGTTTTTATTTTCTAATAGGGCCGCAACTAACGATTATTTTCATTATCCATCAATCTGTTGATTATTTTCTCGATTAATCGGTTAGTTCTTTAAAAGGTCAGAAACATTTTCAGTTATTGTTTCCCAAAGCACAAGATGCAATTTAAAATGTCTTGCCTTTGTCGACCAACAATCCACATCCCAAAGATACTGTATGCAGTTTACTTTCATAGAAGACTGAAGGAACTAGGACCAGGAACCATGTTCATGTAGAGTTATAATGCAGTCTGCCGATGGAGAAAGTGGTTGAATGTTGTCAAATGCTTTTCAATGCAGCAGTTGGGATTTTGTCTTAATAAAAAAGAAGCTAAAAATAAGAATGCCTCTGGTGCCTTAATTTAAGACAATGTCACTTATTTTTACTATGCTGTTTGAAGAAATTGTGTCTTATTGTAAGATTTTTTTGCTAATTATTAATCTTGATTTAAGGTATACATTCTTAAAGTCAGCTCAATTAAGAGACCAATGTATCTAGTTTGAAGAAATTGTGACTTATTGTAAGCTTTTCTGGCTAATTATTAATCTTGATTTAAGGTATACATTCTTAAAGTCAGCTCAATTAAGACCAATGTATCTTGTTTGAAGAAATTGTGTCTTATTGTAAGCTTTTTTTGGTAATTATTTATCTTATATTAAGGTATAAATGCTTAAAGGCAGCTCAAACAAGAGAAAAAAATACTAATTTTAAGTTAATCTATCTTAAATGACTAACTTTGTATTGCTTGTTATAAGCACAACTTACTTAAATTTGGTCTCTCAGTGGCTAGATTTATGTCCTAGTTTTAAGAATTCTAGTCAAGCAAAATTGGCTTACCCCATTGGCAGATTTTTTTGCTTGATATAAGACAATTTGATTAGATTTAAGAATATTTGGCTTATTTCTAGTGGGGGTGTTTTTGCAGTGCAGACATCGCAGAGATATTCGGGAATCACAATAATTTAAGGCAGTGACAGACTCTCACTTCCACCTGTCCCTGTTGGCACGGCAATGGGATTTATTCAAGCTTGCCTGAGCTCTGACTCACCAGTGATGCGACAACACTGAACAAAACACAAAAAAACCCTGAGGGAGAGAGAGAGAGAGCGGAAGAACCAGGGAGCAGACAGAGAAGAGAGAGAGAGAGAGAGAGAGAGAGAGAGAGAGAGAGAGAGAGAGAGAGAGAGAGAGAGAGATGCATGGAAAATGGAGAGAGGGAGGGAGAGAGAGAGAGAGAGAGAGACAGAGAGAGAGAGAGAGAGAGAGAGAGAGAGAGAGAGAGAGAGAGAGAGAGAGAGAGAGAGAGAGAGAGAGAGAGAGAGAGAGGGAAGCAGGGATATTGGGATATTGAAAAAGATAAAAATTGAGGGAGGGTGGGAGAAAGAGAGAGAGAGAGAGAGAGAGATGCATGGAAAATGGAGAGAGGGAGGGAGAGAGCGATGCAGGGGACAGAGAGAGAAAGAGATAGAAAAAAGGGAAGGAGAGAATGTGAGAGACAGGGAGGGAGGGTGAGATGCAGGGGGCAGAGAGAGAGAGAGACCAGGCAAGAGCAAACAAGGTGAAATCAACAAGCCGAATGCCTGTTATATCTAGGCATTGGTCCATTGGCTGACTTTGATCTGTTAAAAACGTCTGAAAATGTAGTTCGGCTGTGACCTTCAGCCAACTGAACAGCATGTGAACACATTTCAGCCCACGCGTTCTTCAGAGGGGACAGAGCTAATCATAGACAAGACTTTACATGCCTCACCTTCAGAGGGTCAATATAATCTGTGGCTGTTCCTTCTACTTACTTTAAATCAACAGGGCTTAAGAAAATGGGTTGTAGTAGCCTTGTAGCCTTAGCATCTTACCTTCATGTGCAAGTAATAAAAACAACTCCCATTTCATGGATTCTCAAAAATAAACAAGCCGCCACACAAACACACTGAGCACAATGTTATGGAAGAGTGCTTGAGGGAGTGAGAGTTGTTAAACAGTTACCACAATGCATGCAAGTGACGAGATGTAGCTTATTCTGTCAGCATGGGAATTTTTTGGGCTCAGTGTGCTAATGCCACGACGATGTAGGCAGTGCATTGTGGGACATGAATGAGACGTCTGGGTCGTGTTATTAATTTCAGGGTCCAATGTTTTCCACTGTTGGAATGTTTAAGGGTACCCTTTTTTAATATGAGGCTTTTTTTTTTAAACGACTGTTGAAATCTGAAAATATTTTGGAGGGAAAAGGTCCGGTTGGCCTTCCTTCAGATGACTTCCTGGTTATAGTATCATATTGCATGTCTCTCGGATGCTATTTGTCACTCGTAGTGGTTATGAGAGGTTATGAGCCCCCACCCAACCCCCCTCAAAAAGAGCTGTGGGATCTTAACATAAGGGGATTGTCTCATGCAGTGGACAAAAGCTGGGTGTGCTACTGTCCCCCCTTCTGTGGATTCTTCTGCCTTTGGCAGCCAGTGGTGGCCTGTTAATGAGCTTATCATTGTACCAATAATCATCCTCAACATGCTTTTCATTGTGTTTCATGATTAAAAAGCTTCCTATTTCAAGCAAAGAATTCCTATCACCTGTCATTTTTACTCTTTACCTCAGAACATAAGAACATGTATACAGAATATATACAGTACCAGTCAAAAGTTTGAGTACAACTCAACTTTTGAGCACAATTTGAGCACAATCCATCTGGATTATGGTTAATCGGGCACTCCTTCATTCTTCAGCAAGATAACGACCTGAAACACACCTTGAAGTTGTGCAACAACTATCTGGTGAAGAAGGAACATGAAGGACAACTCAAACTAATGACCTGGCCTGCCCAGTGTCTAAACCTCAATCCCATATAACTTGTATGGGATGAACTGGACAGATGAGTCAAAGCAAAGCAACTCACAAGTGTCTCTGGGAATTGCTGCAGGAGAACTGGGAAGACATGTCGGGGTGATTTCCTGGACCAAATGGTTCATGTTTGTGAAGCTGTTATCAAGACAAAGGGTGGCTATTTTGAGGAATCCAAGATTCAATTTTAAATTTTGTTTTTTTCTTTTTTTAAATTTTGTTTCTGATTTTCTCCCATTTTCTCCCAATTTGACCCGCTATTTTTTAATGTCAATCCCCGCCTAGTAATGTGAGTTTGCCGCTGTAGTCCAGTCGGTAGTGACGAAGGCGAAGTAACGCCTCCTCCGAGATGGCACTCGCCAAGCCGTCAACCGTAACCCGGTACTACAGGGCCACTCTTATGCACAGCGAACATCATGTCGGCTTCCCTCCCCCCTCCCTGGGGCAGACAGCCAATCACCGCCCCTGGTGGCACTCCCGGGCAGAGCCGGCCATCATTGCTTTGATGTTCCTTTTGTTTATTGTTACATGTGTTTTTTGTCATTTTCAAGTATTACATAAACTTAAATGGTGTAAAACATTGTTAAGGTAAAATTTTCCAGCAGTGTACTCAAACTTTTGACTGGTAGTTTCCAGTTTCCCCCAACATGGTGTACATTGGCCATTCCCCCTTGTCCAATCATTTTGACTGGTCATATACTGTTAATTTGTTAATGAAACTAGAACAGAAGTCATTCCGTAAGGGAAAGGTAAGATAGAGGCCCATCTAGGCATTGTTGTTTAGACACATTCGAGTGGTTGCCACCTTTGCCTGCAGACTAAGACAGACTTTAGTTCCAGCACTCTTTTCCCTGGTCTTGTGTCCTGTTATGTGTTTGTGTAGTTGTATATATGTAAAAGACATGAAATATATTTGATTGCACCATACTTGTTCCATTTCTCCACCCTACATCTTACACCTTCCAAAGGTATAAACATTGTTACCTCTGCTAGACCATGTAACATACTGTAATTATGAGAACAAGTCATTCCACCCATCTAGGCTCATCGTTTGCCTGCAGACTAGACTATCCAGTGTGACTTGATGCTGCTACATGACAGCATAGTACTGTGTGTGTGATTTTAGTACATTTTTTAACTTCTTATTCAGAAATGCTAAGCCTACTGTAATATAGAGATTTTGTTGCATTTAAAGAATCTGATTATAGGAAAGAAAGATGAGAACTAACTGATTGTTTATTTTTTTAGGAATCAAAATCATTTGATATGATCGGACAATCTAATCAGCAGCTGATGGGTAATCCATGTTTTAAATCACAGTGCTTGGTGGTTATCTAGCAAACCACTCAAAAACAGGTCTGCGGATAGCTATCAAATCAAGCCCTCCGATTGCCTACAATGCCATTTCTCAGCCGGCACTATTGGAAACACATTTCTGTTTTGGCCTGCTGCTCTCACGGACAGGCAATGATTGGACTCCAGGCCCTGAGAAGAGGCTTGTCATATCAGTTCTGGGTCATTTCCTCCCTTTCTGTCAGTGCGTGTAACTCTTTATTCTCCATCTCCAGGCTTGGGTCAGAGTGGGTCAACAGGGTAAACAACATTCTCTCCTCACAACACACATTGGTTCCAAGGCATTCCAATACAAAGGCAAATCATTTATTTCAGATTAAAAAAACAAAAAGATTGATTGTGTTTGTTCATATCATTTTTTAATGCAAGTGTATTGATCTTCATACAAATGTTAAGCACATTTAATTAAGTATTATAATTAAATACTGCATCATAAAATCTATGGGCAATGTTAGCCGAGCTGCATAGCTCCTGGCTGAACAGCCCACGCATTGAAAATAAATGGTTGACTGATCCCACGCCGAGCCAACACTGATCCAATGCTGATACAAAGCACCTCATTGGTCTCGTCCCTTCAACTGCAGAAATGGGGCAGGCCGATCACACCGATGGGATTTCCCAACCTGGCCAGCCAGCGAAGTGGGGAAAAAAACAAAAACAATTTCCGAATATGATTTTCAGATCTGTTATGTTCCGTTAATTTTGTCACAGAAATATTTCTGCCCTCGGCTTATATAGCAACTCTCACTTGGCAAGATGGAAAAATGCTTCCCACAATCCCCCTGTGTTTCAAACTTTTGTGAACAAACTCTTTCGCGTACGTGGGGATTTTCAGGCAGCCGTGCAAGCTGGAGGCAGCTCTCTGACACTGACAGATACATCCCGTGAAGGAGATTCTGTATCCATTTCAAATCTTTACATATCAAATGCCATCTTTGATATTTCACAGCTAAATAATACACAGCAGCAAAAATGCTCACTAACACTACTGAGATTAAACAACAATTTGAGGCCACTAAATATTTAAATGTGTCTGGCAAAACATACTCTGATGGAGAATTTGTGCAGAGGATCCAAATGGGGTGTAATCAAAAATGGCACCAAAAGTGTTTTTTTGCTTGTTGCTATATGTGTACCATCGACTTTCTGGTCTTAGTGCCAAATGCTTGTTGATAACAAACTTACATCAAAGACACCACATTTCATCACTGTATTGTTGTTTCTTCATGCCTATCATCGACAAGATGGATGTACACAAGTTTTCTAACCTGAATCAAATTGAATTTGATTCATTCAACATTTCCACAACTTTCGGTGTTTAGCTAAATCACCATGCAAATCATCTCAATAGTATTCGTCATAAGCATAATTTTATAAGTATTCATCATAAGCATCTCCTGAATCAAAGCAATAAAAAAGAAACACTTTTAGAATTTTAGAATGCAGGAGTCAGGGCTGAATGTATAACGCAAAATGTCTCTTCCTTTTAATTCACACACAGCGCAGCACTTGAGCCTGCACTGAAAGGTTGTGCTGTTTCTAAAAACAGACGCAACCCGAACCCGAACCGAGAGATGCTGACACTTGATGGTCTCAGTAACCCCTCCCCCTTCCCCCCTCCCTGTCTCAAATTCCCCCCGGATTTTGGGCTCTCCCCTCACCGCCCCCCCGGATGTGGTGTGAGCGGAGATCGAAGTCACGACCTCGCACATCGATTTCATGCAAAAGGAACATTTATCTGAGCAGATGTGCAGCTGCCACAGAAAGGGGGTTCAGGGTTCTGGTGGGTCTGTAATGCTGTGGGGTGAAGGGTTCTGGTGGTTCTGTAATGAATCTAAATTAGCCCCTGGGAAAAAGAGAAGGGGGCAGCTTGACTGAAACACAGCAAAGTTAAATTAGGAGCCGATCACACCACAATTATGTTTGGATTAATGAGGTCATTTACCCTAGTTGAGTCCAAGAGGGATTCTCACAGGGAGAGAGAGAAAGAGAGACAGAGACAGTCCAGTGATGCCGAGATTTGCATGGCCTCATCCTTTCTGTTCAGTGTCCCAGTTTACAGAATCCATTTTCTCTCACGTTATTTACATGACAATACAAGTTTGATTGCCACTGAGCTGAATGCAAAATGATGACGAACATTTATTTAAGATCAAATTTTATGTCAAATATAAGTCAAATATTTGAATAAAACCACAGATTAGGATGATTATATTAATCATAATAATCATCATCATTATCGTCATCATCATAATAACAACAATAATAATCAGAAGAAGAAGAACACTTGGAATGTGATATTATTTGCCTTATTTATCTGCTGTATGGCCCACTAACACAACCCCGCCCCTTATCCACTACTGTTTTTAGGAAAGTAACAAAAATGACAAAAATGTCATGATTCAAGTAAGCAATGTACAGTATATTTAATGTGCAATTAACATGAAACACGATCTCACAATCAATGGCCTTGGTTTCAATCAAAAAACGTCTTTAACCTGTTTGTGAAGGAAAACAAGCACTCGCATTTGTTTGTGAGCCAAATCTAAGGTTGAATGTTGCAAGGATGTATGTTCAAAGATAAGTATCTCTTGTGGATACATCAGTTTGCATCTTGCTAAATATCTGGCCAAGCTCCTATTCTTTTTTCTATATTCCAGAATCCTGTTGGCTTTTTTACTGCTTTGATGTTCCCCCTTTGTGGTGCAGAGGAATGGTTAGAAATGATTGAGGGGGACAATTTAACTCTTTCTGAACCCCCGGTGCTGGAATATTGATTGAATATAGGTCAATGTTACCTGAAAATGCCAATTCTACGACTGACAGAAGAGAGACAGGGAACTGGGCAAAAGTCATTTTGAATCTACATGGAGTGACCCGCTGACATGGCCAACCGACTGTCCAATCACACGCGACCTTCAGCCCAGGGCCAACCGGCCGTCAAATTACACGTGGCCTTCAGCCCAGGGCCTACCAACCATCCAATCACACACGGCCTTCAGCCCAGGGCCAACCAGCCATCCAATCACATGTGGCCTTCAGCCCAGGGCAGAGATCAGGAAGTGGGCCTGGTTTTATAATGTACAGGAGAATTAAACAAATGGACACTGGCTATCTCAGGATTGCATTGCATTGTGATGTTAAAATGTCATTGAGAATTTCAAGTGTTTAAACTTGGAGCTGTGGAGGAAACCTGTGAGTCCATCTGATTAATGGCAAAAAGAAAAATAGATTTTATCTTCTAGCTGGCTGCCTTATTTTCATAAAATAAAAGAAAACGAAAGAGAGATGAAATAACAAAAGAAGGAAGGGAAAAGATTATCAGAATATGCTGCAGAGGAGGTTTGAGGTGAGCATGTGTTTTTTTGTGTTTGGCGTTAGAGAATCGGTCTGAACACACTGCCAGCGACCGAGAGATGACTTGAACAGATCCAGTTTGTTAACATCACTCATGTCTCTGATCTGTTTTTCATACACAGCACTGTAAAATCAGATTTTGTTGCATGAATGAAGGGTTCCTGCTCGTTTTAGCATCCTCCTCATCAACTTTCACTCGCTTTCTCATCTTTTTTCCAAACCAGTTTCTCATTAATGGATTTAATATAATCATCCTGTCTACCTTTTCCATTAGAGCTTCCTGCAACTGACTTCCACTTTGATTAGTGTCATTTTAGGCTAAATCATTTGCAATCATTTTACTTAGAATTATATATATTTTTATTTAACTTGTTTACATGGCAGCGATTCTTATGCAGAGAAATGCAAGTCCACCGTGGTGCAATACATGGCAAACATTGAGCAATGGATTGCGTAGGGTAATTTCCACCCATATTTACAGTGTAAATCCTCTTAGATGATAGCTTATCATGTATTATGAAGTAATCAGCACCTAAATTTAGCTTGTTGTTTTTATTGAACTGATTTATGATCTTAAATAATTCATCGGTCTGTAGCGGAGCCTGGTTACAAGAATATGTCACGCTCCCGTTTATCACTGTTTCACCATACTGAAAACTAGTGCCCTGTTAAACAAGCCCAGTTCATGCAGGGATTTGTTATGTAGATAATATCCTGGTTTCCCGTTCTATTATAGAGACACACTGCATGGTTGATAACACTTATTACCAATATTCCAAGACTGGATGAAGGCACTGTCAATAGCAAAAAACAACAGAATTAAATGACATGTTTGTAGTAGAATCTTCTGCCTTCTTCTTTACATGTGTATTACACTGCGTGTCAACTGCAGGACTTGCCTGGGTTGGAGGCAAGTCCTGCCTCCAAAACAATGAGAGGAATCAGGTGGCTATGAATTCTTGTAAATGAGCCTAGCCGGTATCATTAGCCTGAGGCACATGTGGAAAGAGAAAAGCATTATTTCTGTGGGGCAGGCCTCAGTCCTGTTTCCTCATCAACTCTGACCATGACAATCCAAGATGGCCACCTTCCAGAGGGAGACTCAGCAACGTGTTGGGCAGCCATGGCGACTGCTGAACAAACTTCAGCAGTCGCTTTTATTTCCCTGTGTCTGACATCTTCGCCTTCAGTGTAGTGTGTGTGTGTGTGTGTGTGTGTTTGTATGTGTGTGTGCATGTGCGTCATGAAGAATTCATGACCCTCAAAGAATTTCCACAACCAGTATGCTTATGCTGTAGTGATGCAGTATTAATGAGCCCACAACCCTGGCTTTGCTCCACTTCATCCTGTCAGACTTCCCCTGCACCTTTGCTGAGTGATCAAGATTTTAAAAAAGGAAAACATTACTTGTTTTTTAAGCATAAAATGCCACATAAATGACAAAGTGGCTCCACAAATGATAAACACCTTCGTCCCCAGGCAGTGCTTGTGCACTTACTGTCATTGCTCTTAAGAGGCTGCAAAAAAACCAAAGACCTTGCACTCTGGAAGCAATCCGCAAATAATCATTTACTAATATTCAGAGTTGAATATTACTTTAGATTCGGGCTGGTTTGTGAGAGTGCCCTCTTGTGATCGCTGAAACTGCCTTTGATGGAATATTTAGTAAGGCGTGCATTTTAAAATGACATCCCATATCATCTGATACCAGAGAGTTCTTGTGATTAAACAAACTGAACAAACACTTCCCCTTTATGAAACTCGATGGAGGTGCGCTGAGGCTATGTGTAGCGCGCGGTTACTCATTGCGCGGCTCACGAGCCTCATGCGGCTCGCCAAGCTTTAATTTGTGGTTCGCAGCCAATACATGTAGGCCTAATTCATAAAAATACTCGCTATTCACATTAACACTGCGGCCGCCAGGATTCTAGCACCCCCTAGAGGCGCCACAACGGTCTACCAGACCGTCACATTTAATTGCCTTGATATTGGTCAATAATGTGAACAGTTACAACAGTAATGCCTTTGTTTAATATCCTTTGTGTAATACCTTTGTTATATATAAAATAAAAACTTCAAATAGGCCTACAAACCTTTGGTGTTAGAACGTTTTAAAGACATGCCTAAACAAAGCCAATGTTTCTTTTACGATAACATAATTAAACCGTTATGCGCCCAAAAACGCGTAGGCTATTGAGGGAATGCACTGCGGCTCACAGTTAGGTTGAAAAGACAATAAATATCACAACAAATCTGGGATGGTGAATGGAGCAGGTTTATCCTCTTTTACTGGTCACAGCAGGTAGCAGTTAATTATGTTTGTGATTTTATGTTTGCAAACATCGCCAACGCTAGTCACCCACTGATAAGTGTAGCCATGCAGGATTCTATAACTGGACGGCCTCGGAAAAATTAGGCATGTGTGTGCCAACATATTTTTTATGATATTTACTATGTTGCAGGCTATTTTATTGGAAAATGCAGCTATCCTCTGCACAGAGCAGACCAAAAATTAGCGGTGCTTGTGGTGCGTCGGAGATCGACGAAATTAAGATTGTGAGCGCTTTGGCAATAACGCGTTTAAGAGAGCATGCAATAACCAGCAAGAATTATGAAGTAGCCTACCTGGCAAAACACAGCTATAGGCCTAGGATATAATTTAGCCAACATCTATCAGATATATAGCCTATTATTGTACAAACACTTGACAGCAGAAACTACATTTTTTTATATTTTGAACGTTTATTGGTAGGCTAGGCCAACTATTTACCTAACCATTTATCTCTGTTCAGAAGATACCGAATTAACAGAATCCGTCACTTGCTCCCATGCAGCAGTTTTTATTTTATTTGTTATCCCTACACTGAGTGAACCAAACAATATATCTTGTTTAGATTCTACCTCCGTGTCGAGAACATTGATCTCGCTTTCAGTGAAGTTTATTTTTTTAGCTCTCTTCGCCATTATTCCAGTGAGATAACGGGCATGTTTTCATGCAGCCTTTAAAGGGATGTTTTCTTACATGAGTCATTCCACCAATCCGGTCCGATTTGAGTCCCTCTGATGTTTTTAAGTGTCTTTTATCTATTCAGTCACCAAAATGTATTTTGAAAAGCTTTTTATTTCAGTTGAAATGTCCCCTTTAATAAAGTGTAAAAACATTGCATAAATGTTATTTTTAAATTATGCATTATGTTGTTTTTTTCAGTTGACACCATGTATTTTGACATGTCCCTCGTGGCCTTCCATGAAAATGAATTTGGGATATGACGAACAAAATTAGTAAAAAGTCCATACTTTTGTCTATGAACATAAACATCTATTTGTGCTTTTATGCTGGTAATGATTTATTTCAAAATAAATTAATAATTATTCATTAAAATAACATTATTTAGTTCTGTACCTCAGTAACCCCTCAACCCCTTTACATGGAGCATTCTCCCCCCACAAAAATAATGGTTCGATCCCTATAAGCATGTACAACAGGAAGTGACAACATTGAAGTCTTTTGAAAAACATAACATCAGAAACAGGCAAGTAGCTACCTTATTTTACTATATTTTGAGTCATTTATCTTGTAATATTATGGTAGTCAAGCATAATGACTCAACACTGTCACATGAAAAAAAGATAGAAAACTATTACTTGTGAAAATGATCTTTGTTATTTAAAAAATATAGATGATTTCTTAATCTCATGCATGCCATGTGTGCTCTCCTGGTATTCACCACATGTGGAGTAGCAGCCATTTGTGCAAAAATCTCAACCCGTTACACTCAACCCCGTTACATGTTTGATCGTAACGGGGTTGTGAGATTGTGACAGGGTTGTGATTTTAACACTGGTTTTGAAGTTATCCAATTAGTTAAATGAATTATTGAACTTTTTCAACATTCTTATCCCACATACATGTTGACTTTATCACAAATACATGTTTTAATCTTATTCAGAGAGCTTCCAGAGTGTCCATAACGGGGTTGAAGAATAGTGGTTCCCATATCATACAATAATGACCAATAATAATAGGGATTTCATGCCTGAGATGGGAAAATATATTTTTCTGGAAGTTAAATATGTTCTTAATCTTGTGGAGTGTTCAGAAAAGTAATACCTCTTGGTCCAAATCGGACCGGATTCGTGGAATGACCCACATATAGTTAATTGGGGGCTGTTCTGTATGCAAATACTTAGAATCGTGCACGAGCAAAGAGGGTAGAACAATTGGTATTTATCAACACGGGAGTGTGCGTACGACCTGTGTGCGCATGTTTGATAAATCCGGATTTTTCTGTGTGTAGAGACATTCTAAATTTCGTTCGTACGATAGAAATTAGAACTTTTTCTACGCAACGTTTATGCATGAGGCCCCAGGATTGTATTGGCTGCATTATATATCGTATGCTGTGAGGTGACAATTAGTCAATATGCTTGGTTGTGGTGGCTTTTGGTGTTTTGCCGTAAAATTGCCTCTCCTATTGACTTTGTCCTGCCAGTGTGGCTCTCCTGAAAAAAATAGTGCTGATCACTGGTGTAGCGCATGTGTGATAAGCTACTCATCAGATGTGTTGGGAGAGAGACAGAGAGGGATGCTCCATTCCTTTGGCAGCTGTCAAGAGTTTCCTGCTGTCTCTCAGGAGCCCTTCAGGACCATGGTCAGCAGCAGGATGCGTATCTATATGCGCGCACAGGCAAGGGTGATCAGTAATCAGCCCAGGTGTGTCTAGTTGCCTTCGCAGGGCCCCTTTATAAAGGCACAGCTTGCTGTTCTTTGAGAGAGCTGGTGCAGGGCATGCTTTTGGAGTTTCTTGGCTTCACATTTTCTGTTGCGCTGTTTTATTTTGTTGTTACTGCTGGGTTTCTGGCTTGTCTTTTTCTTCTCCCCTTAAAAGAGAAAATAAAGTTGCCTTTGACATGCTTGCGGTTTTATTTTTCTGTGTGTTTCATATCCAATCACCAACTGGCACAGCGAGCACCATCATCACATTATGTTTATTAAAGCTTATTCATAAATGCGTACATTTTGCCTGCAGACATATGTCTCAGATGCATTCTTCTGCCTGGGGGCTGAATCTACGTAGGGCTGGGCTCAGTTCCTACTTTGATGGGGAAACCAGGTTAATAGCGGCAGTGGTGTTGGAAGGCCGCTAGAGGGCAGTAACTGAGGAAACCAACCCAACCTAGTGATGGGGACACTGTGCTGAAGGATATCAATATTTCAGATGAGCTGTTGAACAGAGATCCAGATGGCTCTACATGTCACAAACAGTAGGGGGTTGTTGTAAAAATCCCCTGGCTCTTGCAGTCTGATCCCACTGTTGAATATAGTGGTTATAAAGTAGTTCTACTTTTAAAGTAGTTATACTCTTATTAGTGGTTATAACTGACTTTACAAAATGTTTACAAACATGGTACTGTATGTGCGGTAGATGGAGGAGCTATCATATTTCTGTGTTTTTGATATAAATCTTATCATAATCCATGCATGCTTATAGTCATCAATTTTTTAACAGTGGCAACTCATTTCATAATACACTTTAATACTGATGTTATTATACATGCATTTGATAGTACATTTTAATATGAATGTAATTATACATGCATTAAATAACACATTTTATATATTGATGTTATTATACATGTGTGACACTGGGAGAGGTGGAGGGAGGAGTGGAGAGGGCTGCGCCTCCCTTTTGGCTGCTGTCAGGTGTTCCTGTTCCCTCCCACAGCCTGGAGAGGACTACAGGATCTTGGACAGCAGTGGCCTCACCTACAGGCAGGCTCACCTGAGGCTAATGAGCAATCAACTCAGCTGTGAGCCATTGGCTTCGTTAGGCCGTTATAAAAGCACAGCCTGCCATGCCTGGAGGGAGACCGTTTTTTTGGCAGATGGAGGAACTGGTGCTGGCTTTTCTTTGTTTGCCTTCTATCATACAGCTTTTTTGTTTAACTTTGTTTTCATTTTTTGTATTATTTAATTTTTGGAAATTAAACTAAACCGGCCACTGGCCTACTGGAAAAATGAAACTTTCATCCACTCACCACCCCTGCCACCCTGAGACAACATGTGACTAATAACAACTCTTGTGGATGCACTTATGTTCTCGCATTGTAAGTCCTTCTGGATAAGAGTGTCTGCCAAATTAATGTCATGTAAAAGTTAAAGAACGGGCATTTTCCTATTCTTCACTTTGTTCAAGCTTAGCTTTGCTTTTAGACTCCATATCAAGTGAGTGGGAAAACCAAAATAACCAAAAGACAGATGGCCAGTGAATAATTAATAAATTAGCTTGGGCCATGCAGATTTTCCTGACTAATGTTTCTGTGTTGCCAGGGGTTTCCTGTTTTATTATTTCTGGCCCTTATTTATATATTTATGAACCATGTGGACTGGAGGACTGCTCAGCGACCCATCAGCTCTTCATACATTTCAAACATAATGGTTAGGCTTGTCATGTCTGACCTATGTGCCCATGTGCGTAGGAATGAGCTTTCAGTTGCCATTATAACAAACGCGCACTTAGACAATGTTTGTGCCTAAGGGTGTTCAAAAATGGGCCAATTTGACAGGGAAAAATGTCTTGATTGACATCAAATATGCACACCACCTCTAATCTTTATTTAATGCCTGGCTGTTGTCTGAGTGCTTTCCGTGCCTCAAAAGCATTGCACGAGCCACTGTGTGGTGAAGCTGTATGGTGGACCTTAATGGAAATAGCATGTCCCCGTAATGTTTAACCCCCGAGGTGGCTAAATGATTCTGCCTCCAGTGTCCGTAGCCTTGCTTCTGCTGGCCTCAGTGAGGACCACCTTCCGCCCAAACCTGTGTACTTTTCCACCATGTGACTTACACAAACGCTACTGCTAACACAACCCCATCAACCCAAATGCGTGAAATCATGTCTGGCGCAAGAACACTATCATATTAGCCTATTAGCATCCATCGTCATAACAACCAATTACTTACGTTCTGCAGACACCACGGATTGGACGCTCGACTGACACAATGTCCCTTGGGGTTGGGCGACACTCACAGACCTTTGCAGAGGGCTTAGGCAGTTAAATAACCAGAGGAGGCAGTAATATAAACAAAATGATAATTTATTAAACAAATTTTGACAAACACAAAAAGGATGGGGTCTTCAGGGGAATTCAAACACATAAAGTCCACAATTCCTATCTTTGTCATTATCCGTAATCTGTAGTCCAAGTCCAATGCAGTTCCTCGATACAGACCAAAAGTCGGTACACAAGCAAGGTCCTCAAAACAATCCAATTCCAAAACACAATCCAAACAATTCTTTCAAAACCACTTCTCCAACACTCCACAACCACCGACCTGCTCCCTCCCCGAGTGACATGAATCAGTCCCTTAAATAGGCCTCCGAATGGCCTTCAGCTGTCCGTAGTCCCCATCGCTTGACTTCATTCAGGTGTGGGACTGCGGGCTGCTGGGAAATGTATGTTTTTCCTCTCCAGTGGCTCCCAAGAATTAAAGTGGCAGGCTGCCACTTCCTCATCTTGCCCCTTGGGATGCCACAAGATACAGTATATATACACTACCGGTCAAAAGTTTTAGAACACCCCCATTTTCCAGTTTTTTACTGAAATTTAAGCAGTTCAAGTCCAGTGAATAACCTGAAATTGTACAAAGGTTAAGCGGTAAACTGCCAGAGGTTAAAAAAAAAGTTTAGGTTACCAAAAACTGAAAAATTATGTACATTTCAGATTTATTTAAAAAAAGGCCCTTTTCAAGGAACAAGTAATGGGTTAACGTGGGTTAACACTCACTCTGTGCAAGTCACCGACTCTGGATTAAGCAAAAGAGCCCCAGACCATCATGCTTCCTCCTCCATGTTTGACAGTTGGTGTCACACACTGAGGAACCACCTATCACCTACTTGACGGCCTACAAAAACCTTTCGAAATGTCAAGATTTCAAATTTTGATTTGTCGGTCCATAAGACCTTCTTCCAGTCTTCAGTAGTCCACTGGTGGTGCCTCATGGCCCAGGCAAGCCTCTTTTTCTTATTTTGTCATCTTAGCAATGGCTTTCTTACTGCCACTCGACCTGCCAATCCTGCAGCTCGAAGTCTTCTCTTCACAGTTGAAACTGAGACTTCCTTACTTCGACCAGTGTTAAGCTGTGCTTGAAGCTGTTGTCCTGTGACCAACCTATCATGCAAGCTGTGGACTATCAGAAACTTTTCTTCTGATTTGAGTTTCCTCCAGTTTCCAAGTGCCTTTTGATGGTGTAGGAAACTACTCGCTGTCAAAATATGTACATTATTTTTCCGTTTTTGGTAACCTAAATTTTTTTTTTAACCTCTGGCAGTTCACCGCTTACCTTTGTTCCATTTCAGGTTACTCACTGGACTTGAACTGCTCAAATTTCAGTAAAAACAGGAAAATGGGGGTGTTTTAAAACTTTTGACTGGTAGTGTATATATACTGTATCTTGTATATATATATATATACTTATGTATACCAACATATATAATTGTTTATACCAAGAGAGAGTCAGGAGAAAACAGGCAAGGCAAACACATCTATGATTACGGACCTGGCTCAGCAGAAATGCAAAAGGCAGGAATAAGGAATGGGCTGTTGATCTGCTCCACCTCCACACCCTGAGGGTAAGCCCTGGCCCCCTCCCTCTCCCGCCCCCCTACGCTCCCACACTAATCACATTTGGTGACTACCAGCCTGTGCCATCAAGCCACTGCAACAAGGCCAGAATGCTGCCACACGTCTGGTGTTCAATCAACCAAAGTTCACCCATGTCACCCCTCTACTCTCCTCTCTGCACTGGCTCCCCATCGCAGCACGCATCAGATTCAAAACACTGGTGCTTGCTTTTCGGCTAGAGGAACTGCTCCCCATACCTCCAGATACTCATCACACCATACACGCATATTTTGGGACTTCTAGACTAAACCAAAGGTAAGAAGCAGCTATTCTCCTAGAGTACCCTGCCTTGAATCAGGATTTACTTTTGCAACATCGCAGTTGACATGAATTGACATGGATGTCCATATTTTTGGTACATTTCACAGTGATATTGAAAGGAGAACATGATATGTGATGTAGACCACCCGGTGGCAGGCCTTGACAGTTATGGGGTTAACACACATACGATACACCAGGCATCGCTTTGGCATAGTATCAATATTGAACCATACTTTTCCCAAAACAATAAATGAATAAATAAAATAAAATCAGCCATGATTCTAAAATCAGGTTGACACAGCTTCAGAACCAAGAAGAGCCTTTCTTTGTATATTTTTTATATACTGTATATTTTAAACAGGATTTTATACCATTTAAATAAAAAATAAAAAACATTGTAAAAAAATTCAAGCAGCTAAAGTAAAAAAAAGTAAAAAGTAAAGTCTAGCAAGAATTCCTGTGGGAATACTAATGGTTAAACATGTTAATCATAATGGTTGAATCATGAGTGTTAGCTGACCTAGCTATCTTGTAAACATTCTACAAAAACTCTACAAAATAAAATTCCCAAAACTTGTTGTCCAGGCCAGGTTTGACATCGTAGCTAGCTCACATGGCTATTGATAGCATAGCAGGTCACTCGGTTTTAAGAATTGTCATTCACAGTTTTAAAATAGCAAATTAAATAATATTTGAGACCCAAACTATTACTTTGTGGACAAGAATGATTTATAAATGGCTTTAATAATGTATATATTTTTAAAAGCATGTCCTTTCGTGCAGACATATGGTGAAAACCTGAATAAGCTAACTTTTGCCCATAAGGTGAGGTTTTATTTTCTCTGTTTTACTGCTCAGAAATCACTAGGATACTGTATGTTTAAGTCTTATCATGTAATGTTTTTTGGGATCAACACGAAGATGCCACTGTGTTTGTATATATTATATTTTGCTCTGATATTTATAAACTGTATATTAACAAAACAAGAGGAGCACCTATATATATATATATAGTTCCTTTTTTGTCTATATATATATTTTTATACTCTACTCTTGTATATATATATAATATACTAATATATATATATAGAGTATATACCATTATTTGTGTTAACTGATTTTGATTATGAAGTGGTTCAACTGAATACAATTCATACATTCCATAAACACCTAAAAGGTCACTAATGAACATAATTGCACAAACCTGACCAAGCAGAACCAGAGCTGGTATCCTCTCTGTAATCAGGGGGCACATCCCCAGGTGCAGTAGCACAAGAGTGTAATTACATATTAAATATGGGGGGCATAATGAAACTGAATGCTTTATGTCTTCAAATTATTGGGGGGACAGATATGATCGTTTTAAATATTTATCAGGAATTAACGTTTAAGAGTGAATAAAGCTTGCATGCACTCTACGTTTGCAGTGCTAATTTATTGTTTTGGCAGTTAAAGCAGCGAGAGCCGCATACTTTTCAGACCTCATATCAAAACCCCAAGACCTCTTTGCCACCATTAACTCTTTAATCAGCCCCCCTCTAGCACTAGCCTGGATGTGTCTCCAACAAAATGTATAATATACTGTAATATATATAGAGTCATATACCATTATTTGTGTTAACTGATTTTGATTATGAAGTGGTTCAACTGAATACTTCATTCAGTCACTAATGATTATTCCCATTCCCATTACCATAATGAAACTGGGAAACAGATATGATCATTTTAAATATTTATCAGGAATTAACCTCTGGAACAGTTTGTGAATAAAGGCTGTATTTGCAGTGCATGTTAATTTATTACAATTTGATTTGATTGATTGATTGATATACCATTATTTGTGTTAACTGATTTTGATTATGAAGTGGTTCAACTGAATACAATTCATACATTCCATAAACACCTAAAAGGTAACTAATTAACTTCATCAGGTATCCTCTCTGTAATCAGGGGGCACATCCCATTCCCATTCATAATGAAACCATTACAAATTATTGGGGGACCCAGGAATTAATGTTTAAGAGTGAATAAAAACCCTGATGGAGGCTCAGGATATTCCCATTCCCATTCCCATTCCCTGGGAAAACCCTGATGGAGGCTGCTTGCCACTGGTTAATAAATTAGCACTGCAAGTGGCATTATACGGTGTGTGTTTTTCTAGCTTTTGCCATCTACACTTCAGAAAAGAAAGAAATCAGTCAAATTAAAACAAAGAATGAAGAATGAAGAATTTAAACCGGAAAAAACTATATGAAAAATGTAATGCCAATTGCTAATTGTAACGTGCCCTGGGGGTCCTCAGGTCCTACACGATATTGCAGCTGAAATGCTGTGCTTCATCTTTTGTTTGAATGCCATGACAAGCATGTGGTTGGCAATGATTTCCTTGCTTTAGTTGAAGTGCTTTTGACAAGCGTGTTGTCCTTCAGCAAGACAACTGAAAGGTAACAATTTGACCAAATATTTTTTATGCTTCATTATCTTCTGTTCATTATTGGTGAGATTCAGTTCAACCGCGCTTTGTCCTTCCCTTTGGCTGAGATTCAATCGACTTTAGTCCTGTAGATGCCAGTGTTCATTATTTTCTTTGCAAACATAATATGGTGAGTTCAGTGATCATCGCAATTCCTGGAAAAAAGCGGAGCACTGATGTTCATTTCCCCAATAAATAAACAGGACACTGTCAAGGACAAACATTGATTGAATCTAGGGCCTTCAGTAAAAACATGAATCTTTCATGAATTAGCCTACCCAGTGTTTTCTATGCCTTTTTAGCAAGCACTGAGCTCACCGCTGTCAGAAATTAAGAAAAAAACCACACACAAATGCTCTTAAATGAAGGACACCTACATATACCTGTGTAATGATCTACACCGTCAGAACTCGGAGGAGGAATAGCGCTTGCCAACTTTATTGACTTCAAGCCAGTGTTCCATGTCCGCTGAGGCTCTTATTTTCCCATCTGTTTATGCGCCGATAACATAAACTCACCTATTGAATCTCAGCATAATTATAATGAATGGTATACAATTATCTATGCATGCTTCATAAAACATTAGGAGTAAATGTATCTTCTCGGCCTAAGCGGGTGAAGGGTAATGCAATGCGAAAGCATTTTGCGGTTCATGAGGCGCCCTCTGCTTGATAAAGCATTCTCTGATGAGAGCGGCTCGAATGCCAAGGCAGGAATAAGATTTCGGTCTTGGCGAGCAATGCCGTGGAATGAGTCTCGGAGGCTTTGCTGTGAAAGTAATTCACACTAAATGCATTCGCAGCACTGACATGGGGGCTACGTACATTATAATGACCATTTAAACCCCCCCAAAAAACAAAGCAAATAAAGAAAACAAAAAAAAATGCTACTGCCAACTATGCCTCACCCTGCAGGGCTACTGTCCATACCAGCCAGACCCTGGGGCTCATCGACACGTGAGGGTCCCCCCCAAAGAATACATTCTAAGGCATCTCAAATTCAATGGAATGTGTGTCCACATACTGCACAGTGATGCGGCCAGTCACCAGCTGAACGGGCATTAACAGCGTTAAAGAGGAAAGGGCAAATTGTCCCCTTCATCTTTATGCACCATCTTCCAGTGGGCGGGTGAGGAAGATGAAAGGAGACCAGCAGCAGATTTTTTGAACACTGTGGGCCCCTGAGAGACGTGTAGATATTGATGAGATTGGAGATATTGATCAGGCGAACATTCCCCCCCCCAATAAATGGAGCTTAAATTCGGCTGCATCCTTCCCCCCCTTCCTCGGTCGCTGTGGCCGCCAAACCCCACGGATTCGAAGGGCGATGCATTAGGTGCTCGTTTAGATCAATTTAATGTGCAGTGATAGCACATTTGCGATATGCTGACTGGCCAACAAAACTCATTACTTTACAAACACTGTTTTCCAGAAACCAATAAGCTCTTAACTATATTCAGCATTTTAACAGCCCGACTCCAACAGCCATGGCAGGCCAGCAGTAGCCTAATTGAAACACTGCTGCAGAAAAGGTCTCTCCGCAGCCAGGGCTATGCAGTACTCAAATTAATTTCCTTAAAAGTGCCATTGACTGAAAAAGGTGGGGGAAGGTGGAGGGGGTGGGCACAAGGCCATTTCACATAATGTATTAACTGTGCATCGCTGTTTGATTGACTGACGTCGAACACAAGCAGAAGAGGCACGGATCAGTTCGAATGAACAACAGAACGGCATGTTAGCATGTTTTCCCCACGGGCACGTCACTGTGCGTCATGTCGTGCTGCGGTAAGCACATCCCCGCTAATGCTGAATTAACACCAACGCAAGAAAAGGGGGTTCGTGGAAGACGCAGTGATTGTACCCTTGGTATCTACCAGGTGGCTGGGGGGTGGGGGGATGGAGGAGCCCAAAACAACCCAGAGTCACAGCTAAAGTGCAGGGTATGTTTCTCTTTATTCGATTATCATGAGTAATTATAAAACCTACACAGAATTGGGATTCTTGCCAGCGCTCTGGGGAGCAGAGGAGGATAGGCGTGGGGAAGTCTTTTATTTCCACCACAGTCAGCTGCTGCCTGCAGGTGCTTATTGAAGGTCTCTTGCCAGCAGGTGTGCATTCACTAGCGTTTCCCTCCGGAACAGGCTGTTGGCTCAAAATGGCGTGCGGATCCTTGCGACACATTTTAGGGGCAGAGCGTTTTTGTTTTGCTAACGCCAAACTGTTTTGTCCATTGAATCCCTGCTAGATGTGCTGCCCGCCAGGTGAAATGGACACTGGTGTTGCAGTTCAGGTACAATGGACGCTGTCCAGGGTTCTGAAACGGAGGCAGAATGGCCACCGTCCATGGTCCAAGTCCCATCAGCTGGTGGCCAAAAAGAGGGAGGCTGTAATGCAGCCAGGAAACCACCTCAGAGTAGTGGTGGGCCTTACGGTTCCTTTCAGGGACATGGATCCTTTGACTCAGTTCCCTAAAATTATTTGTTCACGGATTCGTTCACCTGTTCCTTTGTTGCTATCGCTCAGACTGCCGCGAATGATAATGAGAGTTATGCAGTGACTGGGTCTTACCCCATCTGTAAATATTGTTTAACTGAGTCAATCATTCAATTTAAATTACGATTAATTTTTCAGGGACCGTGTAACAATAGAATAAATAAAAACAATAAAAGTATAATATCAACAACAACAATAATATTTCAAACATGGATCAAACAGCCTCAAAATAAAAGCCTTTCACAGTTAATTTATCAGATCAGAAGGAACATCTCCAAATAAAAAAATCATAAACAAATACTTGAATGGACAACCTTTCTAAGTAGGCTACATATTACCAAGTGATAATTCACATGGACTAAAACGTCCATTAATACATTTAGCCTATGTGCCATCTAGGTATTTATGTTGGCTAACTTAAGGTGTGTCTTGCATTGTGTCGGTTTTCTGCATCATAGCCTACATTGTTCATCAAGCTATCTGCACCAATGTTAAAACAATGTTGACCTACAATTATCAACAAAGTGGTGTTAAATTCATATAGCCTAGCATATTATGTTTGAATAAAGGAATATAATGATGTGGTTTCATTTCTCGAGTTGAGACTAGACTAAGTTTGCGACTCTGCCTTGACTCTACCTCTCCATTGGGAAATAACCTATTTTATTCATTGTTTATTTATTTACTAATTGGGAGTAGGCTATAGGCCAAGCGTTTCTCAGATGTAACTGCTGGGCTAAGCAGCTAGTGTAAACCAGTTGCTTTTAATTTTATACTCAGTCTCGGGCACATTCGTCATTGTAATATGAAGACATTATGGGGAGGGAACAGACGTAGAGCTGCAGCGACTATGTAGTAGGCTAGTCTCTCGTTCCGGATCCGGACCTGCCTCGTGGAATGAGGAACGAGAGCAACTGCATGTCCAATTCCAGTTCCTTCATGGATTCGGTCCTTACCGCTTTAAGTTCAGGAACTGAAGTTACTGTTGCTTTCGGTCACCCTGACGGGAGGGGCTCAGAGAGCACGCCCCACTCAAGCGGCCGTTGGCTAATGGCTACTAATGGCTACTACAGATTAGAACCCAATGGTGGAAATGGTTAAATAGGAGCCGCCGCTGCAGTTTCAACGAATGGCAGTTCCCAACTTTTACTGTGAGATGAACCAAAAGAACGAATCCCACATGGAGGTGAGTCAGTTCCTTTCGTTCACCAAAAGGATTCGTTCACGAATGGAACGAATTGTTCACGAAGGACACACCACTACCCCACAGTGTCAGGTGCCGAGCATTGATGGTGTAATGAAACACTGTGAACAAGCTTAAACAGTTAACTTTAGACCAGACCATACTGTCTGAGTTTAAACATCCACGGGGCCTTGGGACAAATCTTACTGAAGATTGCTTGCTACAGAAAAACTTGTAGTTACTTTGAAAAGCAGCTCTGCATAACAGTGCTCGCTAATTTGATTGCTAATTCGCTAATGACTGCAATGAACCCACACTTTATTTGGCATCATAAAAATTCACAGCTTCAGAAAATGCACTCTTTGGCATCTAGAGAACAGCGTTTGTTCGGGGCAGCAAACTCTGCTTCCTTCGAGATGGTATTCGTCCACCCACGCTCTGGAGACACCCTTACGCGCTTCTCAGCTAACTCGAGCCAGCTCACCCTCCCCCTGTGGTGGACAGCCAAACGCCGTCCCCGATCAGGACTCCCCACCAGGGTCGATCTGGTACAGTGGGGTTTCGAACCGCAACCATGATAGGCAGCTCACATTCGTAAAGGACCAGCCGATACTGGTGCGTTAGAGCGCTATGCTATCGGAGGCCCCCAGTACATTTATTTTTGAGAGCATGTGTGCATTTCCATCATGAAAATCCATCTTTTGATTGAAGTATGCATCTCATAGTCTCCTGTGGACTCCTTTCTACAGCTGCTTTGACTGATTGACTTATTTATGTCTTGCAATCACAATTGCACACGGCTATTCCAATCCCCCGAAGTGAAAAACAACATCATTCAGTCCCATAATGCATCTGTGTAACCACTTTAGGGAAAAATCACAATCGGTCAACATCACCACTGTACGTTTTCATAAGCTCACTCTCTCCCATTGCAGGAGAAAGGTAACAGTGTGGCTGTGGTGAGGGGTGTTTATGTTTTGTTATTTGCCAAAGCCGAAAGGAGGGTCATATCAAACTTCAGTTAAATAATGCATCCAACCAATATTGTGAATATTTTAGTGTTAATTCAAATCAAGTTTATAAATGAAATTGTTTATAAAAAGTCATAAAGAGGGGCTGGCGGATAGCGTCTAACGCACCACACTTTGGCTGGTCCGGTGTGGTGTGCGCTGCCTGTCAGGGACGCGGTTCGAAACTCACGGCTCTACCAGACCGGCCCTGGTCGTCAGCGGTGGTGGCGTTTGGCTGTCCGCCTGGGGGAGAGGGGAGGGTGAGCCGGCACGAGTCCGTTGAGGAGCAGGGAAAAGGCGTCCGTGGTAGAATTCCGTCTCGGAAAAGGCAGTAAATTCGGCCCGGAAATAATGTCTCGCCCTGGAGGACGGGCGGCGGACTCGGGGGGAGGGGAATTGAAATAAATAGAGGGTTTAATTGGCAACCAAATTGGGAGAAAAACGGGTTTGTCAGTCCTTGTTGCACACCACTCGCTTGCAGGTTTTGCCCAAGAAAGGTAATTCCCAAACTCTCAATATTGTGTGTAAAACAAAGAAACACTGCTTAAAAATCATTTTTCCTCAATTAAAATTGTTATTGTTTTACGTAAAATCTACTCAATTAAAGACGTATCATTCCACTATGAATGTCGATGACAGGTTGAAGTGAGGAAACAAGATGGATGGAGCTGGTTCATCATCAGTACTGGTGCTCGATGGTGCTCCATTGCTTCCATAGGCCGACAGCATCACACACGCTCAATGAAAAGCCTGTTTGAGAACAGCTCTACGCCCAGGGGGTGGGTGTGTACTGCTCCAGTGAGGATTGTCCACAGGCTTTCTTTAGCTCGCCCTTCTGCCCTTCATTGGTTTACCTCCAGCAGGGCAAAATAATACGCAAGCTAAATTTACAGATCATAATTAATGCTGTTGTGAAAACTCATTATTAACACACGATTATCCTGAAATAGCCCCAGCCTTAACCGCCTCTCCCTCCAGATGTGAGTTTCATCTCAGGTACATCTCAGAATGAGGGTGCTGCTCAGCCAATTGCAGAAGAGCAGCTGAACCAATCGAGGGCCGCAACAAATAACCAAAGCAACAAATAACCTGATTCTTTGATACTTGCAGGAGGCTGAAAGAAATGCACAAAATCATGGCAGCCATTCTTTTGTTCTTCTTTTTTTGTCAGGCTTATGTAACGTAAGACCATTGGCTAATTTGTTTTTTTTTTCTCAGAAAGGGGGTGATTATTGTTATTTCTCGTCCAATGAACAGCATGGATGTGTCGTGTTCACTTCTCAGAAGCAGAGGGATAGCATTCCCTGTCAAATGTGCTGACAGGTTACAGTAATCAAACTTCATACCGCCTCTCTTGATGTCCTAATGTGTTTCAGAGCCCCCTCCCCGTTTCTGCTCCCGCCCGCATTTATACCAGCATCACTAGCAGGCGTCCAGTGAAGATTTAAATTACACCATGAAGGGAATTTAAATTCCTCCACAATCCGAGAGCCTTATTTTTCCCCCGAGAGTGCCACCTTTGAAATGGGAGCTACTTCTCCTCATGCCACGATCATGTTCTCACTGGCTTTTCCTTCTTTTTTTAAAAATTGGAAGTTCTACGTGAAAGAAAAATGCTTTTATGTCCCAGAATGCTTTGTCGAGGGCTTGCTGACCGAAACGTTCTCTTTTTTCTTTGGTCTATTTTGCAAGAGACGCAGTGTGCCGGAGTATTTTTCTGCATACTCAATGTCTCCTCTCCAGGCAGCTGTGGTGCACTGTACTAGGTGTGTGAACATATCCAATGATATTTTTGTTACCACCATTTTTTAATGGCTTGGAAGTACTTTTTTCCTCCCCCTTAATAACTCAATAACTGCCACAGCTCACTTTTGTTGGCACCGTTAATGTAATCGAGTTTGATTTACTTATAGAAGGAACCTTTGATATCCCCCACACACACACACACACACACACACACACACGCAGCCTGCCTCTGCACTGGCCAGCCATAAAAGAAGCGAACATCATAAACTGCCGATATTGACAAAGCGCAGCACAGTCTAGACAGGGAAGGTTAGAGGCGGGTTGGGTCAGACATGCATTGTAACACTGTGCTGACATCCTCCCTCACAGCAAACACACTGACAAAGAGGGGCTCTGAACTCTGGGCCCAAAAGCTGTCACCAAAGCAAAACAAACAGGACTCCACAATAAGGAGCACAGGGAAGACTCCTTTCATGACCGTCCCTGAAAGCCCTCACGATCATCAGTGAGCTGGGTATTATCAACATCTACACTATACAAAAGAAATCTAAATAATACAGGCAGGCTCTTTGCCATCTTAAACAATGTTTGTATAGTACCCATGTTGCAGGTCACAGGGCCAATACAGTATTGTTAAAAACATTAATATTTGGCAGCATATTATAGTAAGGTTTTGGGGAGTGAGGCTACACTACATGGGACAGCTAGCATGGGACAGCTAACACACCAAATAGGGACAAAGACATGCCAAAAAGATCACTAATGAATTATGAGTGTGACCTGACACTCCCCCACCCCTTTCTTAATCTTAATTAAGGACAGAACAGCCAATCAGAGTTTAGGCACCACTTAACCCATATCCACCGAACTATGGGATATTCTGGAAAGAAATTCCCTGTAGCAGAAATTCAATGAAATTGAAATGCGTGTTTGTCAAGGGTGTTGTAGGTGTGTAACCAAGTGCAGGCAAGAGAGACCCAGAATGCAGAGACGCGTTTAAGATCTTTTAATAAGCTTAAACGCTGGCAGGAATGAAAGCAAACAATGTCTGAGAAGACACGTAACAATACTAACAAACAAAACAAAATGACAAACGAGCAGGAACAAACAAAACTAGTTAAACGGTAAATCCAAAATGTATTCCAAAACACGGAATAAACTAAACACTGGAAATCTAAGGAAACAAACAAGAACACGAATAAACAATTTCACGAGAGGCAAGCAACACTAAGCAACAATGGGTTCAACAAAGCAAAGCAAGATAATGTCCAATCAACGAACAGAGAACGTGAGCCGGTTAAATGTCCTTCCAGTAATTATTCACAGCTGCCAGTCATTTCCTTAATTGATTTAGCACATTCCTGGCATGTCTTTCACTCTTCCTGATTGGAGCTTGGGGGAAATGCCTGCTTGCTGGTTGAGTCGTGACAGTGTTGAGGTGCAACATCCAAATATTATGTCATTATATAACAAACACATGGGGGGTGTAGACATGTGACAAAACAATTGCCTGTTACAAGAGACAAACGAAGTCACTAAAGTTGTACTATAAAATAATTTGGTACATGTAATAAGCTTGACATTGCTATCCTAAATGCTTGCATTGTTTACAATAAAGCTCATAAAACTTCAGAGAGACTCTATCAACGAACTTGATAGGTATAAGCTACAGGAGAGCAGTAGGAACTCAACAGACACAACAAACAAAAGGCAAAAAAATTTAACTCATAACAAAATGATGAATGAGATGAACTTGTGACATTACAGAGAATGATACAAACTCAATTCACTGAAATACAACTCGTCAAATTTCAAAAAGGTTACACGTAAATGTTCAGGTGACAAATAAATGTAAGATTGTAAGAATTTATCTGTACATAATTTACACACATATTTTGTATATAATAACACTAATTTGTTCAAATGTATAATTTATATGACATACCATATATCTCCATGAATTATGTATTATTATACATTTTGTACAAATACATATTTTCACATTTTCATAATTTGTATATGATGTTTTTCAATTGCACCTTTTTTGTGATTGGGCATAACACATCAGTTTATACATCAAAATAAAGATTTCATGCTCTTTCCAAAGATACATAATTTGCCTATTGTTTCTCTTTCCATTTCCAAAAGGGAGTGTTAGACTGACGGTTGGCTGAGTGTGAATGGGTGTGCTATGTGGCTGGCATACACCATGTATATACAGAATAATGCATTAGGCGGATATGGGTTCAAATGGATGTGCTAAATGAATCAGCTGTACTAATGGTTAGTTAGATGCTAGTTCCTAAGCATCCCTTATGGGAAAAATCACATTAATTCTGAATATTTGCCATTTCACATTTGAGGGCACATTGTAGCAATCACCCAGACAAGAGACCACACAGCTTCTGGTCCAGGCTTTGATAATCTCATGTCTGGACTACTGCAACGCATTGCTGGTGCTCACACATTCCCCCATTTCACATGCTTTTACTCCACACCTGTAGCTTCTTATGCATTTTTAATCCAAATAAAATTTCCTAGGATTACCAATTGTCAGGAACTTTGTAAATGTGTCCGTGGTAACATAAATATTAAACAGAAAACAAGCACTAGAGTCCCCCGCCCCATCAATATCATCTAAATGAGATCTCACTCTCACTCGTGTGGTTGCAGCTCGGCACAAATGTGTTTTTCTGACTTTTAGCATGTGAAATTCATGTGATTTGAGGGGACAGCGGGACATTTACAAAGCAAAGGAATGAAAAAAACAATGTCACGTCCGTTATTATGATCTTTATGAGAACATCCTTCAGTAAATCAGACAGAATTGATAGTGTGACTCTCTAGGGGACAGTTGCCATGGGAACGCATGCACAGTAAGCTAATGATATCAGACAGACAGTGTTGGACAGTGTCATCATCCTAATGGAAAGCCCTGTCTATTTATGTATTTTCTATCATTTATGTGTGTATATACAGGTAACTGCCAAAGTAAAGGAAAAACTTAAGGAGAAAATTAAAGGTTCTGGTCGTTCTGTTGTGGTGTGGGGTGCATTTTCTTGGCATGGTTCAGGTCCACTCAACCCCTTAGAGGGCAAGGTAAACATCAATAAATGCAAAGTCATTCTGAGTGATCACCTTCATCCTATGGTGCAGCATTGCTGTTCTGATGGGAGTGGTCTCTTCCAGGATGACAATGCCCCCATCCACAGGGCACAACTGGTCACTTAATGGTTTTATGAGCATGACAATTATGTAAATCATATGCCATATCCGTCTCAGTCACCAGATCTTAACCCAACTGAACACTTATGGGAGATTTTGGAGAGGTGCCTGTGACTGCGATTTCCATCAACATCAACAAAACACCAAATGATGGAATTTCTTGTGGAAGAATGGTATTGCATTTAGGGGAGGGTAAAAAAATCTATATACTAATACGTATCAATCTGTACTTTATAAAACGTTTATTTTTATCAAGAACTTGCACCTGTAGGCGTCACTCCAGCGATATTTTCACAGCTACTTTTTCTTTTCATAGCAATGGCGGACGTCATAGAGCCAGCGCCTGCTAGCAGGAAGATGTTTTGACTTAGGGGTGCTGAAATCCTAAACAAACAAATATAATGTTTTAGTAACGCAGCGGAGATTGAATAGTATTGTTTTGTATAATTTTGATGCAGACTTCAGTTCCCTGACATGCCACTTGTAATGTGTGCTGAAGGAGAGATGTTAATGGGCGACTTCAATTACCCCTCTATTAATTGGGAAGTAGTGTTAGGTCAGGGTAAATGTGAAGATACGTTTTTAGATGTGGTCAATGACTGCTTTTTGGTCTGTTACTCAGCCTACGAGAGGGAAATCAATACTGTATCTGGCTTTGTGTAATAATCCTGACAGAATTTGCAGCACAGAGGTAGTAGAACCACTAGGGACAAGTGATCACAGTGCCGTTACTTTTGATATTTTTTGGCAAATTAAGACAGCCTCCTCTAACTCTAGAATTTTTTATTTCAGACGAGCTGACTTTAATAAAATGAGAGAGAATTTAAGTAATATAGATTGGATAAAACTTCTAGATTGCAGAACTGTGAATGAAAAATTGACTACATTTAAAAGGGTTATTGTAGATGTACAGTGTAAATTCATTCCAAAAGTAAGGCAAAATAGGATGAAAAAACAGTCTCCACAGTGGATGACTAAATCTTTACGGGAGATATTGAGGCAAAAGAAGTGACTGTACATAGGAAAACTCAGAGAGAAACAAGTTTGATTATTGTAATATGCAGGCTAAGGCTAAAAAGGAAATACGAGCTAAAAAACGGTTTTGAAATTAAAATTCCCCAAGATGCAAAAAGTAATCCTAAGAAGTTTTTTTCAATAATGTAGTAGAAAAAGGACAGCTAATGATGAGGTTAAGTGCATTAAGAGTAAGGAAGGAACCTTGATTTATAATAATAAGGATATTGTTAACATACTAAACAGTTACTTTGTTGAGAGCTTTACTAGAGACGAGGTTATAAATATGCCTAAATGTATAGCCAATGTACAGAATATTTTGGAGGACTTATAGGACTGAGATAAGGTAGACATAGAAGTACTACAAAAACTACAAAAACCTAAGACAAATAAGGCAGCAGGCCCTGATGGCATAGTAGTTCATTAGTAGTTGTTTAATTTGAAAAAGTCTGCATCAAAGCAGTATAAATAAAAGGAGGTTATATTAATGTTATATAATGCCTTTGTCAGACCTCACTTAGAGTACTGTGTGCAGTTCTGGCCACCACACTACAAGAAATATATAGAAGCTCTTGAAAAAGTTCAAAGAAGGGCAACTAAATTGATACCTGGTATGAAAGGTAAATGTTATGAGAATAGACTTAAGGCACTCAATCTATATAAGCTTAGCAAACGTAGACTTAGGCAGGGTTTGATTGAGGTTTTGAAATTCCTAAAAGGGATTAACAAAGTGAACTACTAAAGATTTTTTAAGATAAGTGGGGTCAGCAGAACACAGGTGGAAATTAGTTAAAGGCAAATTCCACACAGATATTAGGACGCTTTCTTTACAGAGAGAGTTATCAATGCCTGGAACAGCTTTCCAGGTTGGGTAGTAGAGGCAGAAACACTTGGGCTATTCAAGTCTAGGCTAGATGCAGTACTAGATACTCTTTAGATTAGGACATGATGAGCCTAGATGGGCTGAACGGCCCGTTGTCATCATTATGTATATGTTCTTAATGTAAGTGTGTCAAGTTATTAAATACATATTTAAATGTTAGTGATGAGTAGGACACGGACAGAATATTAAAACAAGATAACACACTAACAGCATATTAGTGCTGGCTGTTACAGAGCTGCAGCTCAACATAAAACCTGGCCAGGTTGTGAAGGCAAAGACCAATACATAAACAACCATGAGGCATGCATAGAAACAGTCGCTTCATGTTGAGTTAGCTACCACTGCTCGCTAAAATAGCTACAATGCCCTTTAAAATTACATTAATATAACTTGTGATGTGCAGTGGCAGCTTTGTTTTAAATCAGGTCTTACTCTATAATCTATAGTCACAAAGCTGTTGCAGGCTTTTTGAAGAATTTGCAAATTCGTTTGTGAGATATTTTGAATATAAATGTAAAAACACAACAGCTCAATCAATGGTTACTTCTTGATAACTAGCTAACTCGCTTGCTTGCTTTGCTAGCTACATTGATACAGATTGTTTTTTCTCGCACCTATCAGGTTATTAGTCGATCAAAAGTTTTTTTCTTATGAACTTTTTTAACATCTGTTCAGCACCTCCCGGAGCTCCATGCAGCACCTCTCACAGTTTCACGCCAATTATGACACGCAGACACAGACGCACACTTATTTTAGTCTTTTTCTTGTAAATATGATATATACTTATACTTATAACAAAACATCATGACAGCAGATGCTGCAGCACCCCCACTTGCCATGCGTATGCCTGCTAGTCTCAAGGCAGATGTTTGGGCACATTTTGGGTTCAAAACCAAAGCAGATCAAAATAATGCTGTCTGTAAGCTTTGCCATTTGGTATTGAAGTACTTTGGTTTTCCAACAGCCAGCAGCTAAATTCGTGGACCCCAAAGAGCCAGAACTAGACAAGGCTTTCATCTACAGTGTCTGTTGCAGTTTTCTTTTGTAAGGCCATACGCCCTTACAGTGCTGTGGAAATCAAAGGTTTTGGAACACCATACCAACCAATGCAAACATGACTGAAATAGCAGTCCCAAAGCTATATGCGGAGGCGAAGGAAAACTTTGTTGCATCGCTTGAGTCATCAGAGAGAGTAACATTTTAGTTTCGCTGGTCTGTACTAGGTTCTGCACCACAGTCTTAAGTTACTTTATTTTTTTTACTTTTCTTAACACGAGTGGTTAAAAAGAACGTAATCATTTGCACTATTTTCGAAGGCACACTATGTGCATTTCATGTGCACTTGCCTATTTCTAAAGACATTGTTTAATTTGCACTATTTTCAAAGGCATGTAGAGAGTGTATGTCACATTTTATTATTCCAGTTTTGCATTTCGTTCACAATTTCCTGCTAAAGCACAAAGTGTATGTGTTAACAGTTATTCCCTGCAGCCTGTCACTGAGTCTCTGGAAGAGCTCATCAGTCTGAACCCCAGAAAACCAGATGGGCCAGATGGCCTTGACCCATTCTTCCTCAAGGTTGCAGCCACCATCATTGTAGCTCCTCTCAATCTGTCTCTCCTTACTGGTGAAATACCCATGGTTTGGAAAGCAGCAATTGTGCATCCTTTATTTAAAGGCGGTGACCAGGCTGACCCTAACTCTTATAGGCCCATCTTTATACTACCATGCATATCCAAAGTCTTGGATAAACTCATCAAACAACTGATGACATTTCTTGATGTCTATGGTATCCTGTCGGATATGCAATCTGTTTTTTTCCCGGGTTTTGGCTGTATCACTGCTACTCTAAAGATCCTTAATGATATCTCCTCTGCCCTTGACACAAAACAATTTTAATTGATTTGTCAAAAGCCTTCGACACTGTAGACCATTCCATTCTGGTATCACAGTTAAGGAGCACTGGTGTCTCTGAACAGTCTCTGTCCTGGTTCATAAACTACCTTTCCCAAAGGGTACAGTTTGTAAAAACAGAACATCTGGTGTCACAACCCCTGCCTGTCACCAAGAGTGTTCCCCAAGGCTCGATCTTAGCCCCCACTCTCTTCTCAATCTACATAAATAACACACCCTGCGCTGTCAGCAATAGAAACTCCTCCACCTACTTATATGCAGATGACACAGTTATATATTCAGTTGGCCCCTCACTGGATTCTGTCTTGAACTCTCTTCGGGAAAGCTTTCAGAACATTCAACATGCCTTCTCTGCTCTAAACCTTTTCTTGAATAGCTCCAAAACCAAAGTCATGTGGTTTGTTTGGAAGAACACTACTATCCCCTCTGGCGCCATAACTACCTATGATGGCTCAACACTTGAAACAGTCACATCCTACAAATATTTAGGAATATGGCTAGACAGCACCTTATCTTTCTCACTACACCTAACCAAATTAAAGGCACAAGTTGAAGCCAGGCTTTCTATACCGTAACTATATTTTATTTTTTTAAATTTTTTAATCCCCTCCCCTTTCCCCTGAAGAGGCTAATTACCTCTTGCCAGGCCATCCTTGTAAATAGGAATTTGTTCTTAAGTGACCTGCCTGGTAATTATTATTATTTTTTTAAACAATGCACTAAAGCACAAATAAGTGTGTTTTGTTCACATTGTTTAACTTGCCAAACAAAGATTGGAATGTTAAAGTCCGTTTTTGGATCAATTGGCAATTTGTCCCTTAAACCATATCTCAAGACATAATCTCAATACTCAGAAGATACACTATATAATATGTATTTCTTTGAGAATTTCAGTCATATAATATATATCATATTGATATATCAATATTATGTGAAGTATTGAATCATACTGAAATCGAATTGTATCGTGACCTATAGTCTCGAAATCGAATCGTACCGTGACCCATAGTATAGAAATCGAATTGTATCGTGACCCATAGTAACGAAATCAAATCGTATCGTGACCCAGTCTCTAATTGTATCATGAGGTTCTTGTTAATACCCACCCTGAGATTTATCCCTTCAATAGTGTTCCAGACACTTGTAGAATGTATGCCAAGGCACATTTAAAGTGTCCTGGTGGCTCGTGTTGGCCCAATGCCCTATTAAAACACTTTATGTTGGTATTTCCTTCATTTTGGCAGTTACCTGTATATACAGTCAAGCCGGAAAGTCTGCACACCCCTTTCACCCTCTCCACGTCTCATTGCGTTACAGACTTATTCTACAATAGATTAAGTTCAATTTTTTGTCTCAAAATTCTACACAAAATAGCCCATAATGACAAAGTGAAAACAGGTTTTTAGACATTTGTGCAAATTTATTAAAAATCAAAATGTAAAATATCACATGTACACAAGTGTGCACACCCTTTGATATAACACCCAAAAGTGAGCTGAGGTGCATTTTGTTTCCATAATACTGCTTGAGATGTTTCTACAACTTGATTCTAGTCCACCTGTGGTAAATTCAATTGATTGGACATGATTTGGAAAGGCACACACCTGTCTATATAAGGTCCCACAGTTGACAGTGCATGTCAGAGTAAAAACCAAGCCATGAAGTCCTAGGAACTCTCCATAGACCTCCAAGATAGAATTGTGTTGAGGCATAGATCTGGGGAAGGGTATAAAAACATTGCTAAAGCATTGAAAGCACCCAGGAGAACAGTGGGTTCCATCATTGTGAAATGGAAGAAGTCTGGAACCACCACAACTCTTCTTAGAGCTGGCCGTCTGGCCAAACTCAGTAACCGGGCAAGAAGGGCCTTGGTCAGGGAGGTGACCAAGAACCCAATGGCCACTCTAAGAGAGCTTCAGAGTTCCTCTGCAGCGATGGGAGAACCTGGTAGAAGGACAAACAATCAATTGAATTTACCACAGGTGGAATAGAATTAAGTTGTAGAAACATCTCAAGCAGTATCAGTGGAAACAAAATGCACCTCAGCTCACTTTTGGGTGTCATATCAAAGGGTGTGCACACTTGTGTACATATGATATTTTACATTTAGATTTTTAATAAATTAGCACAAATGTCTAAAAACCTGTTTTCACTTTGTCATTATGGGCTATTTTGTGTAGAATTTTGAGACAAAAAATGAACTTAATCTATTGTAGAATAAGTCTGTAATGCAATTAAACATGGAGAGGGTGAAAGGGGTGTCCAGACTTTCCGGCTTGACTGTATACACATACTCATTTTTAGAATTTATATTTTAAAAGATGGTCTGTACATGACCCAATCTATCACCTCCTGTTGATGGTGGACATGCCGTCCTCTCCTTGGTACGAGATGAGAACCATGTGTTAGTTGAGTTAATAGAATACCCAGCAAATTCTGTGAGCAAACGCATAAAAATTTAATTTCACAGCAGAACCTAATCCGCAAAGGTGCAGTTTCAGTGCAATTCAAGCAAAAGGTTCTCATCCCCCCTGGTTTCAATTAAAACTGAACCCTCAATGGTTCTGAACTTGTGAATTTAGTATGTTCAGTGATCCTGCAACTATCCAGACATCGATGTAAATGATATTCTGCATATGCACTAAACCCATGACACACAATAAGAGCCAATCAATTAGTCTGCGGAGAGAGACAACACCAATCACTGTCACCAGAGCCCAGTCAAGGGGTTTAATCACTTGTCAGGGGATCAAGACATACTAATCATGAAAGAGCGCGAGAGAGAGAGAGAGAGAGAAAAGAGAAGGAAAAAAAATCAATAGTTGTAACTAATTTTTAACTGCCCTTGAGAAGTGTTTTTCTGTGGCCTGATATACAATGGCATTTCATTGAGCTGGAGCTTTCAATTCAAAGAGCAGTCTGGAGGATAAATCGATTCTGACAGATGAAGGTGGATGGATGATCTGCCCAGTCCACCCTAATGCCCCGTCCCCCCTCGGCTAAATACATACTGTCTGTTTGCTTGTGCACACAATCTCTGCCATGAATGCCAATGGACAGAAAATTTCTCTATCCACCATTTCACCACCTGTCATCACCTATGGCACAGAATTGATTGCGTCTGAATATGCTGTGCTCTGGAAAACTAACGCTATGCAATGTCCTACCTTTCATCACGATGCTAAACCATGGCAACATTCCACTAGTGCTTTCTGTATGAATGCCCTCTCCCTGAGGGATACATGATTAAGTGGATTTATGCATTACCATTCCAATGCAAAAATCGTGTACTTCAATAACTTCCTGTATGAAAAATGAATTATCCAGAAGGATTATCGACACAAACCCGGAGATACGCATGTATCGGTCTGACAGATTAATGCTAATCTTAAAAAGTGAATCATGTGCGCCACCCAGTCTGGAAACAGGAAAATGTACAAAGCTTTGTCAGAACAAAGAGAAAACAGGAAGTGGCAGTAGCGGAAATCAAAGACATATCCAAAGAGAGAACAGGAAGTGTGTCAGAGGAAATCAAAGACATATCCAATGAAAAGGAAGACTCAGTGAACGATCCCAAACCTGCTTTCATATTTCCTGCAAGTCTTCTGCCTGTCTGGAGCAGAGTATGTGAGCAGTGTGGAGTAAGAGCAGAGCAGGGAGCAGAGTTGTGTGATTTTGCCTGGGCAGAACACATGCTAATGACCCATAATGCAATTGCATGTCAAGAGCATTCACCACATTGTTAAACAACGTTAACGGCAACTGCAGTCAGACATGGATTTCGTCAGATATTATCAGAAAGACAAAGACAATGATACCTAATGACGGCGAGAATGAACCCAAACGTGGACATCCTTCGATTCTGGAAGGACAATTCTGTCACTCTGCCCCGTCTTTCCCAAATGGCAAGACACATATTTAGCATCCCCAGCAGCTCGGCCAACTCAGAAAGGCTCTTCTCATCTGCTGGCCTGATGTACAGCAGTCATCGTATATTGTTCAGGTGTGGGACTGCGGGCTGCTGGGAACCGTAGTTCTTCTGTTTCCTCCAATGGCTCCCAAGAATTAAAGGGCCAGGCAGCCATTTTCTCGTCCTGCCCCTTGGGATGCCACACCATTAATACAAAAGCAATAATGCATTCTTTTTCGTTTATTAACGTTTTAATTGATTTCATTCGGGCTATGTTTCCTGCATGGTGCAAACTGTAGGCTAAACAATCATTTCATATAGGCGACTGTTGGTGTTGCAATAAAGCACCTCATTATTGTCTATTGTTATTCTTATCTCATACATCTTATTAACTTAAGTGCCCAAACGTTCAAGATATTAAACAAAAAACAACATGTAAGAGTTTTACAATTTAGTGGAAACGGAGCGCAAATTTTGCAATGGAGCGAACATGGAGCGGGTCTTCTCTCACACGTGAGCGGGGAGCGGGAAATAGAAAACCCAGAGCGGAGTGGGAACGGAGTGATTACAGAATGCTGAAGCGGAAATTCCTGCCGCCCCACTCTGCTCACATACTCTGGTCTGGAGGCTTCCGCTGGCATCGCTCTCGACGGATGTGGCATGAGGCCACCATTCAGGACCTTTGACCTCTGAAGGCCCAGCAGGCGACAGAACCAATCAGCAGTGAGCAACGTTGGCGGACAGCAGATCACTCATTCCTGCTGCAGCTGAAGAGTCCAGGTTGCCATGGAAATTGTTGAACGAAGGAGTTCTACAACTTTGGGGTTGCAGATAGAAGACGAGAACTTTTAAAGGAAAGTATGCCATCTTGGTTTGGTACAGTTATTTTTGGTAATGGTCAGAGGCAGCATGGCAACAAACATTAAAAGCCTAATCATCGGCCTCAACCATTTCATTTCACTGCTGATTTGTGTAGCATTAAGTGAGCATTTTATCCAATTTAAAGTGCATTTCCACAATGAAAGCAATTCACATATGCATGACCTCCAGCCCACAAAGAGCCAAGTGTATATTTTATTAAACATCAGTAATGTGTTTAATGCGCATTACTAATACATAAACAGAACAAAAGAATAATCCTTTTTTTTTAAACTAAAAACCATGGGACAGATGGAACGAGGCGTGTGACCGAAGTGTTTTGCTCTTATGAAGGCAATGCTGTTTGCTTTGAAATGATGACGTGCGTGCAGCCATTAGCATGGCTTTGGTACACTGAAGAGCAGGACTCTTTCCCTCCCAGCTGTGCTATCCCGAGATAAACGTTGCGTAGCCACGGAGACCGGCTTCCCCTCTAAATTGCCTCCATTTTGTGTTTCAGCCCTGACCCATTTAGTCTCAGGAGAAGAGCCTTGGTTTAAATCAGGCCCATCTGTTTCTCGGTGAGAAGGCGATTCAGGTTTTGGCACGCTGCGTTTCTTGTCTCAGCCCCAATGCAAATGCTGTCCCGGTCTTGGCGGTAAACACACCATTTATGCGGGCTCCAGCATGCTGTGCCCACCTCTCCCCACCCCCCGCCAGAGTAGAGACAGAGTGGACCTCTGCCAATCAGCAGAGATCGCAGTCGAGAAGCAGCGAATGAGAGTGTAAAATTGGACGAAACTCCCGTTTGATTGAAACTGCCCGCTGCAATTACGCTCTAGCTGCCGTGCATCTGTGGCCCATTATCCCCCCCCACCTGATTCTCCACCAACAATTGGAGAAGAAAAATCAGTGCTGAAAACAATGAATATCACTGGTTTTCCTTTACCCGCTGGGTGAGTTTCTTAGTTTCTCTGAAGGGAAGTTCAAGAGTACTATATTTCTGAGACAGGAGGAATCAAAGCCAATGGAGGTTGTAAATAATCCACTTCAACATGTTAATAGCCTACAAAAACTTACTGTATATTTAAAGATTTTACATTTTAAGCATTTAGCAGATGCTCTTATCCAGAGCGACTTACAAGATGTACATAAATACATGGTAGGAACAATCATAGTCCGCGCAAGAGATCAGTGCAGTAATACAGCGATAGACATCATTGCAGGCAGCTGCGTACCATACCTGTAACACTGGGAAGGAAAAGGTTAGCAATTAAAAATAATAATAATAAATATTGAGTAAGCAGGGATACAAAGTGTTGAGCAAGTAGGCGGTGGTGATGACAATTAGCTAGATGTACAGAATTCAGTGGTAGTGGAGTCTGAAAAGGTGGGTTTTGAGTCTCTTGCGGAAGATCGCAAGTGATTCTGCGGGACAGAGAAGAGACGAGACCGCGAGGAGCGGCTGCCAGGCGCCCGGAGGGATGGGACAGTCAGTTTGCCAGAGGAGCTAAAGCAGAGGGGTCTGGCTGGAGTAGTACCTCTAGCCGCTTGAAAAGCAAGCACCAGTGATTTGAATCTGATGCATGCTGTGATGGGGAGCCAGTGCAGAGAGATATTTGAGAACCTTCAATTCATGTTAAAGCGATGACATAGACTGAAATGAATGTTTTGTTTGAATATTTATTCTTCAACACTTTTTCTTACTCCACAGAATAAAAATGGATTTCATTGGGATTTCTTGCCATTGATAAACACAAAATACTCTATATTGTAAAAAAAAAAAAAAAAATCATTTGAAAGCTTTTTCTTAATTACAAATAAAAAGACATTGATTACATAAGTATTCACCCCCTTGGTTTAATACTTGGTAGAAGCACCTTAAGCTGCAAAATTCCAAAGGGGTGAAAACGTTTTATACCGAATGTATATACAGTTATATATATATACACTGTACAGCAGTGGTGGGCCATCAGGGCCTGCAAGGCCTTCTCTGCTGGCCTAAAAAATATCAGAATCACAGACTGATGTTAATTATATTTTGTCCATGAATACTTATGAAATAATTCCAAATGGTCTGTCCGCTTCCTTTCATAGCTTTTCCCTTGGTTGCGCTGCTTCCAGACATGTATTTTCATATTAAAGCATTTAACCAATCACATTTCAGCCATCATTTGTTGCCAGGGTCAAAGAAATCTGCCTGGAGGCCTTCACAATCAGTTCTGCGGGCCCTGTAGCATAAAATAAGTGTTGATCAAACTGTTGCTTCAACCAATCAGATTTTGAGTTGGCGACACTAAGGCCTTCTAGCAGGCGTACGGTAACGTCAGCGTATTCACACCCTTTGATTGGATAGTCAGAGAGTGTACTAGCCAGAGCTAGCGAGCGGACATTTTCAACCCTAAAGCGAATTAAAACTTATGCCAGAAATACGACAGGGCAGGCTCGACTTTCAGCATTAGCTTTGATGGTGATGGAACTGAAACGCACGGATAATCTGTACGACAGAGTAATTGAACTCGTTTTGAGGAAAGAAAGGAGGATGGATTTTGTATACAAATAATAAGGATTTTTGATGAGTAAAATGTTGCTATTTTCCTAAATAATATTGCAATTTTATGAGGTTATTATTGATGCTTTTGTATGTGTGTCAAGGAGATTTGTGCACCCCGGGTTTGTTTCTTCAGTAAAGGCATTTATTCTGGCTACACGAGTTATCTATCTGCGATGCAACGGCTCTTTATACTGCATTTCTGCATAATAAGATGGTTTTTATAGCCATAAAATAGTTATTGAGGGGTGGATTGATTCAGATGGAGCACTACTGAAGGCCTAGGTGTGAAATGCACGGCCCGCCACTGCTGTACAGTATATATTATACATATTGTGTAGGCTTTAGAGGACTTTCAATATAAATAAATTGTTGGAACCCAGCACAAAAAAGTGTTGATTGACAATGACGTCAATACAGATATTGATGCAATGTTGATATATTAAATTAATTAAAACCAAATAACATTTTTATCTTGATCCCACAGTCAGCAGCTGACAGCACAGCAGAAATCAGACTCAGTTTCCCTGTTACTGAAAGCACCGTTAGTCATTTCAGATGTTCTATCGCTTTTTCTTTCAGTGCAGGCCATCGCTGTATTCCCTCCTGAATGCATCAGCACTTTTTTTTTTGGAGGGTGGGGGGCAGGGGACACAACTATGCTGCACTCACTGTCACCCCCAACATTAGCGCGTAAGCTGTCCGCTATGGCAGACATCTCTCTCTCTCACACTGCTGTCTCCGAGTCTATCCCATCCGGTTTCTAAAGATTCGTGACCATGTTTTATTGTGTATGTTTCAGTGGATGTACTATGCTTTTTTACTTTTATTTATTGAAATGAATTTATGTTGATGGTTCAATAAAGAGGCATCGAAGGTAAATAAAAATAAAAGTTCCCCTTTTGCTCCCTCTGTTTCCCCACTCTCTCCACTCACTCCCTTGTCTCCCCCTTTCTCTCTTCCTCTATCCCTCTCCCGCACAGAGGCACAAGTCTTGTCTGTTAAATTTCATATTTGGATGAGCCAAGTTGGCAGTTTGGGTGAGAAGATGGAACAAGATGCGGGGGTCGGGCCCACTGAGGTGGACACACGCTTTTCAGGGGTTATGTATTGGTCCGACTTCGGGTGGAGCACACATACGCATCATGATTCTGACTCCATTTTTTGTTGTAGTATCTTTGTTTCTCTGTGAAATAACAGCTGTGTAGTGCATATGTGATGCACTAAGTGGGTTTGATAAGGGTGTATTAAAGGTCTATGCATCCCTGTCATGGCAGCTGAATGGTTCATTCATTAACAGCCCCAGGGTGTAAAGCCATCCTGTGAAAGTCACACAAAGTCACATACTGCAACCTTACACTCATGCAGTACGTTCAGTGTGGTGGCCTCGCAGGCTGAAACGTAAGCCTAGTTTGAAACCACTTAAGTATTCTAAAACAGCCAACCATGAATATTTATAGGTCCTTAATACCACTCGTAATCACTAAATAATCAGGAGTGCCAAACCTTTCCTAATTAGCTGAACACCATGTGAAAAACAGGAAAATGGCTCCTGATGTCTCTCTCTTTGTGACAATCCGTACAAGGACCCAAATGCAGACCAGGGTATAGCAGAAAAGGAATGTTTATTAATCAGTCCAAGATCAAAGCCAGTTATCAGAATCCGAAAAGGTACAAAAATAAAATCCAAAAGAGAAGTCGAGGGGCAGTCAAAAAGATCAAAAACCAAACAGGCAGAAAGGCAAACAAAACAGGCAAAACTCAAAGTCAAACAAAGGGTGTCTCGGGAATCACAAAATAACACAAGCTTACTGACAATCGGCACTGGGAAACTTGATCAACATTCTGACGAAGAGTGCAAACTAGGAACTTAAATACAAACGGGGAAAATAACACAAGAGGTGTGACTGGGAGGGGAAAGGGGCGAAAACACAGGTGAGAACAATGAGGACCACTAATACAATAACAAGAGGAGACGAAAGACACGGACTGGAAAGCACATAGACACAATAATAACAAACAACCTAGAAAAGCAGGAGGGGAGGAGCGCGTAGGTGGAAACACGTGCAGAGAATGTGAGAAGGGAGAAATGCACAGGGATAGGAGAACGAGAGGGAGAATGACAGCTGCAGATAGAAACACAAGATAATTAGTAATTAGTAAATGTTAGTAATGTACCCAAAATCCCTAACGTTAGTAGATTAGTTGGTTAGTACTATATACACGTAACTAATATGTACAGATAAAAAGAAAGAAAGAAAGTAAACGAGATACGAAATAAGGCAGAAACCCGTATTGCCGAAATCACCCGAATAGTGCAACGACAAAGACAAGGAGTGGATTCTTGAATAACAAGGAACACAGACAGACGGGGGAACTAACGTGAATAATAAACAAACACAGAGAAAATAATAAAGTACAAAAACAAACAGAACACAAAAAGACATAACATAACACTCTTTCTCCCTCCTCTGGAAACCTGGGCTGAGATTAAAACTAGTTTTGAAGTTTTGGCATTGGGGAACCAGCTCAGTGGCCTGAGCCGTCATCTGGTGTGTTGTGACTGTCCTCTGAAGCATTGTGACTGTCGTCCAGAGCATTGTGACTGGCATCTGAAGCATTGTGACTGTCGCCTGGAGCATTGTGACTGTCGTCCAGAGCGTTGTAACTGTTGTCACTCAGGATCCGCGTTCTAAAACTCGTTTTTTTTCTCACCCGCGTAGTTTAGAGGACTTCTCTGATGAGTTCCTCTTCCCATTGGACTTCCGCTGGGGTGCTGGCTTTCCCTGGAGTTAGTCACAGACTCGCAGCAGCTGGCCATGACAGCCAAACGACGAGAAGGTGGAGGAGGATAGGGGGCCTTGTTAACGCCAACCTGACCAAAGGCCAAACTTTTGGGGGCGAATTTGCCCCATCAACACACCCAAACGATGGAAGCCATCATGGTGGAATAGGACAGGGGGAGGGGTGAAGAGTGGTGGTCTCTCCAACACTGTATACAGACAGAAGCTGGTGTCAGGACCACCCAAATTCTTCCCCTTCAATCATGTAGACCACAGTGGCTCTGTGGCTTTGGTTATTCACCATCAATTTCACTTAGGAAGGATTATTACCACCAAGGAAAGATTGTTTCTCTGTTTATTGGCCATATTTCCTATAATTTTATTTTAGCTGGGTTATTTTTTCCCAATTTAACAATGGCTGATTGTATGATGCTTCGTCAGACCAGAGGGCCATCTGAGGCATGACGAAACAGAGAAACTCTGCTAACTCTTATCCTCTTTCCCTGAGATGCTATTGCCAATTCTGCATAAGGGATAGCACGTTAGCCGGATACACCACCCAACTACTCCATCACTTCCTTTCCACCACATATAAACGCATTACAAATTAACATATTGTTCTGTGTTTGGCCCAAAAGCCCATCCCAGAGCACACACGCTACAGAGGGGGCGAGGGTGGTACCGCCGCCGCCATTTGCGTTCGGTCAGTGGTGATACCGCGGGGTCCCCTTTGATCCATTTCCGTTTCCATACTGTGCTACATGTCTTACTTGTAAATGGCGGATCAGATTTTATGTATTAAAATCCTTGCTTGAGTTGCCTACTCTTGACATCTCACTGGAGCATTTGTTACAAATAGCAAATCGGTTGTCTTTCTCCGACACCTTGTAATGAGCCCACACAACCAACATTTTCTTCGCTTGACAGTGTCAACAAAAACAGAACACCTGAAAGCAAGGAGAACAGCGTGCATTAGAGCTGGGTGATAACCAAATTTTACACCATTATCAACCCCGGCAAAGTTACAAATGTATTGTGTTACGATTCATTTTGGCATTTTTCCATCCGCAACAGACAACACTGCAACCCAGCCTTGATAATAAGTGCAACTTCACTGTAGTGAAGCCAGAGGGAAGGGTCATCAAAGTGCCAAACTTGGGGCTAGCGAAGCATGAAGTGTTTGTTCAGTCAGTAAACCCACTAACTAGGGTAGGCCCAGACAAAAGACAAAAGGCCCAGGCCGAGATTGAAGACGAACCAAATTTAGTCCCTAAGAAAGGCTGCACATCAGTTGCGTGGGGTTACTTTGCTTACAAACGAGCTGACAAAGACCAGAAAGGAGGCGTGTTCTGCAGGTTTGTAATAAAGTGGTCCCGGCGGCAGATGGGAATACGCCTAATCTGTTCCATCATTTGAGAAGTTATCTTAAAAAGGAATATGAAGAATGTATGGAGAAAAAATAATAATATGCAGACACAAAAAGGCAGCCATATATATATTGTGGCATCCCAAGGGACAGGATGTGAAAATGGCTGCCTGGCCTTTTAATTCTTGGGAGCCACTGGAGAGGAAAATACTTAATTTCCCAGCAGCCCGCAGTCCCACACCTGAATGAAGTCAAGCGATTGGGACTACGGACAGCTGAAGACCATTTGAAGGCTTATTTAAGGGAGGACTTGTTTGTGTTACACTGGGAAGGAGTAGGTTGGCAGTTGTGGAGAGTACTGAAGAGAGAGTGGAAGAGAATTGTTTGGATTGTATTTTGAATTGGATTGTTTGAGGACCCTGCTTTGTGTACCGACTTGGACTGTGTGAGGAACAAACCTGGATTTTGACTACGGATTACGGACGACAAAGATAAGGATTGTGGACTTTGTGTTTTGGATTCCCCCGAATACCCTGCCCTTTGTTTTGTGCTTGTCAAGATTTGTTTATTAAATTATCATTTTTTACATTACATTACATTACATGCATTTGGCAGATGCTCTTATCCAGAGCGACGTACAACAAAGTGTTAACTGTAGTCAAGAACAGTTTAGCTGAAAGCCACCCTAGTGGAAAGTACAGTTCCTGGGTGCTAGGAGCAACCACATAGTTAAACTAGGACCCTGTACCCATTTTGTTTGTATTAATGCCTCCTTTGGGATATTTAACTGCCTAAGCCCTCTGCAAAGTCTGTGAGTGTCGCCCAACCCCTAGGGACACCACATTATATACATTTTTATTTATCCAAAAAAAAGCACTTGCTTAGCTTATTAGCAAACTAGCAGTAAACATAGACAAGCACTTTCTTAGCTTATTAGCAGGCTATCAAATCACAAACCAGTGCAGGACAAACAATTACAGTAGCAACACCTTAAATGAAACACTCCAATTCAACCATTAGTTTCTGTTAGAATAAAATTAGTCATAATTAGATTTATTATTAAGTTCCCTTCTTAACACTTCAGTTTAAACACAAGCGTTTCATACGTTGGGAGCCCCGACATTGGTGCACATTGAAGTCAAAGATACATTTTTGGTACTCTGAGTTAAGTAAAACATCCATATAATGCAAACAAACTATGGATTTAAACACATTCTTCACCCACCGCATTTGTAACACAGTTCTCAAGTGATACTTGGCACTCAATTTGAACAGGGTAGAAAGGTTCACACTGTTACTTACTCATGGTACCAGGCTAAAGATTGCCACAGTAGCAGGGGCTTGTGTGCAGAGCAGGAGGGACGGCAGAGGGCAGCAGCGGTACAGGTGGTCCTTCAGGAAAACAGTGGGTTGTGTTTCAGGCTTATTAGACACCAAACTCTGTGATGGTCCTGTTTGTCAGAGCACCGTAAAATACATATCATTGCACATACGTGCTACTGTGGCGGTGGCATCATTTGTAGAGTGTTTTTCCAAAAATGACTCCGTCCACTTTTGGTCAAGGGACGTCAGTGAGTTTTGGAAAAACACTCTTCATTTGTCCGTGGACCAAGAGTTACCTCCACATATAGCCTCAGAAGTGGGATGGCCAACCACAGGGCAGTGCCTCCAGTGCCAGGGAAGTGGAGGACAGCCCTCCATTCCCATAAACTCAAAATGAATGCAGAAGTAGTGGTCTGGGAAGAAGAGGTCAGGGACACAATGGATTAGGAGGAATATGAAGGGCTTGGAGCATGTCCCAAAACCAGCCCACCACACCTGCCTACAGCACCAGCACCCGAGCTTGAGGTGGTGGTGCTCTTGAGGGAATTCCTCACTTCCTAGCAGAGAAGGGAAGAGGCCTCCTACAGGGGATTTGAGGTCTGAGAGCATCCATCCTGCAAGCTCCACGGCCAGCTGACGATGAGGAACCCCAGGCAGTAGCACCAAGCCCAGTGGCCTCAGAGAGCACAAAGTTAGCCCTCCCTACTCCAGCCCCATGGGGGCGCACTACTGGTTATGCTTCCCTTCTGCCTCTTTCCTCCAGCAGTCTAGGGCAGCCTCCCCAGCATCAGTGGACCACCCAGCCACCAGCCATATGCTAAGAGCTGTGGAGAGAGTGTTCAGGAAGGAGCCCAAGATGCCAGCCTACCAGCACGGGGAGGATATTGAAAACTACCCCCTCCGTTTTGAGCGCATAGCAAGGACTTAGCAGTCGAACTGGTGCCTCTGCTGACAGACAAAGCCCTAGAAGCCTACACTGCCATGGACGAGGAGAGGTCCAACAAATACAATGACCTGAGGGAGGCGCTGCTGGTAAAGTTTGACATCTCTCCAGAAACTTACCACCAGCACTTCAGAGGGCCTATCACCCCACCAGGAGAGACCTTCTGATTGTCATCACCCCTGCTCAACAAGGGAGACAGCCTTGGGTGGGAAATGGCTGGGGATGAATCTGTTTGTTGCCAGGTGATTGTGAATGGACAGACCGTAAAAACTCTTCTGGACATGGGTAGTTCCATGTCACTCATAAAAACATATCATGTTCCAGACAGCAGCATCAACTACAGCAGCATCCTATGTTCATTCAATGTGTACATGGGGATCACGGATTGTATTCTGTAGCAGAGGTTACTGTGGTGATGAATGAGCTGTTGTATCTGTTGAATGTTGGGGTGGTTGAAGGTTTGCCTGCTGAAATGAGTTTGGGGAGGGATTTACCTATGCTCCATGAGATGTTGCAAGAGTCCAACTGTACTGAAAAGGTGGCATGTGTCATGTACAGTGGTCACTCAAGCCTATGCAAAGGCAGTCTTACAGCCTCTGCCAGACTTATGTGATAGTCTGTGCAAGGGTGCAACCAAGGGGTCAATAAATCATGTCAGCTTTAAATGCACCTGGGGGCCCCTGTTCCTGATATTGATATGTCTGGGCTTGATATCAGTGAATGGAAGGTCCCAGATAACGGCAAGGTTGCAACAGGCGGATGCGTCATTAAAACCTAAAATCTTTTTGACACAGCTTGTGGCCAAACTGGTGAATCAAAGGGGGGAAGAGGTTTTCAGCAAGAATGGTGTTCTGTATGTCAAGGGTGAGGAGAAATGTGTAGTTGTGCCATCTTATTGTAGACCACTAATATTGCACCTAGCCCACACTATCCCATAGTCAGGACATTTAGCACACCAGAAAACATACCTGAGAGTGAGTTCACATTTTGTTTAGCTTTCCATGTACACTGATGTATAGTCATTCTGTACCATATGCCCAGTCTGTCAGAAAACTGTTGTGTTGTCTGTTGTCCACAGGTCTGAAAGAGCCCCTCTACACCCACTGCCAGTGATCTCCATCCCCTTCCAGTGCATCGCTATGGACATTATGGGACCTTTGGAGAAGAGCAGTGCCGGCTACCAGTACATTCTGGTGTTCTGCGATTACACCACCAGGTTTCTGGAGGCTTTCCCTCTGTGCTCCATCACCACTCCTAAGGTCAGCAGTGCACTCATACAGCTCTTCTCAAGGGTTGGCATCCCAGATGAGATTCTAACTGACCAGGGGACCTGGAACTTTACCTCCCAGCTGATGAAACAGCTTCACCAGCAGATGGGGATCACTGCCATCAGAACCAGTCCCTATCACCCTCAGCTGCACGGATGGCCTTGTTGAACGGTTCAACCAAACCCTCAAGAACATGCTGAGGGAGTTTGTGGTAAGGCATGGGACAAATGGCTAATCTTTCTGCTTTTTGCTTACAGGGAGGTACTGCAGGCTTTTGAGCTGGTTTATGGGTGTTCTGTTCAGGGTCCTCTGGACCTGCTGAAGGAGAGCTGGGAGACACCTATGACTATGACTATGAAGGGTATAATGCCTTATGTGTTGCAGATAAGTGCCCAGCAGGCCCAGAAGTGATGGTATGATCAGTACGCACAGCACTGAGAGTACCAGCCAGGACAGAAGGTCCTGTTACTCCATCCACCACTAGCAAGCTCCTAGCAAAGTGGCAAGGGCCCTACACTATCACCCTCAAGATTGGTCCTGTGCACCATCCCAGAAAACCCACCCACAGTGGGGACAGCGCTTATGGTGCAGAAGGTGGAGGGAGATGAGGAGATGGAGGGTGACCTGGAATCATGGAAACAACAGACCTCTGTGAATTTGGACCATCTGAGGAAAGAGCAGGGGACTGAGTTTCAGCTAGCCTTTGGTGAGTTCTCTGCACTGTTCCAGCAGAAGCCAGGCAAGACCCATGTGCTGAAGTACACCCTTCACCTGAAGGACCCTACTCTTATCTGACAGCATCCTTACAGGGTGCCAGAGAGATTGGTGTAAGCTTTGAAAAACAGAAATTTAAACCATGAAGGACCTGAGTTTATTGAGCCATCTTCAGGGGAGTGGTGCAAGCCTATTGTCATTGTCGCAAAGAAGGATGGGTCCCTCAGGATCTGCATGGATTTCCGTAAGCTGAATGCGGTCTCATGGTTCGATGCCTACCCAATGCCCTGCATTTATGATTTGTTGGAGAGGATTGGAACAGCTAACTTCATCACCACCCTACCCCTGCAAGAGGTATTAGAAGGTCCCCCTAGATGAGACATCCAGGCAATACACCACCTTCAGAACTCCACTTAGCTTGTATCAGTTCACCATGATACCCTTCGGGTTGCAGGGTTGCATGGGGAGCCGGCAACCTTCCAGCGGCTTATGGATAGAGTGCTTCAGAGCTGTGAAGACTGCTGTGCGGCTTACCTGGATGATGTAGTCATCTACAGTAACACCTGGGATGACTATCTCCAGCATCTGCGCCAGGCCCTGAAGCAGATACAGGAGGCGGGTTGACACTACCCACCTGCAGAAGTGTGAGTGGGCAAGGCAAGGTCCATCTGTGCTCATCTCCAGTCCTGCGGAGGGATTCCTGGTGCAGGTGGAAGCCCCAGCAATGTGTGACATTCGGGATAAGGACCCAGACGCAGATCAGGATTAGGCAAAATAATCGTTTAATCAAGGCAGAGGTCAAAACCAGAAGTCAGGGTAGCGAAGGTACAAAATCAAAATCCAAAGAGAAGTCACAAACAATCCAAAAGTCAAAACCAGTAAATCAGAGAAGGCAAACAAACAGAATCGGCAGGCAAACGCTAAGTGAAAAACAGAAGGGGTGTCTCGGGAAAATGCTACAGACTCTGGCTTACAATAATCGGCACAGGGAATGAAGATCAACGTTCTGACGGGATAGAACATAAACACGGAACTTATATACAAGCAGGGAAGGGAAACACAATAGGAATCAGGTGTGACTGGGAGGAGAAAGGGGTAGGAACACAGGTGAAAACAATGGGATTCGTTAATACAATAATGAAGGGAAACGAAAGACACGGACTGGAAGTAACACAGACACATAGAAAATAAACGACCTGGAAGAGCAGGCAGACACGTGCATAGTTAAAAAGGGAGGAACGCATTGAGAGAAACTGCGTGCAAATGAAGCGAAATGTGAGAAGCATACAGGGATAGGACAACGAGAGAGAGAATGATAGCGATAGTTAGAAGCGTGAGATAATTAGTGATTAGTAAATCTAAATCCCTAATGTTAGTAGTTTAGTACTATATACATCTAACTAATATATACAAAGTGTTATAGAAAGTAAGAAGGAAGTAAAACGAGATAATAAACTAAGACATAAAAACAGAAAATTAGAATTTCCCGAAGTGCATGACAAAAGACAAGGAGTGGATCTCGAAACAAACAGGAACAATGACAAACGGGGAACAGAATGTGAATGAAAGGAGAATAATGAATAATGAACAAACAAAGTACAAAAACAACCGAACAGACATTCAAAACATAACACAATGGGCATTAGATCGGTGCTTGCTCAGGGTATGGCAGGAGAGGAGCAACCGGTGCTGACCTAACAGCAAAAAATAATTTTCCCATTCACTAGTTAGCTAGCTTATCTCCGAGGGTGCACACTCTGGGCTTGTGTTTCCTGGTTCATACATTTACACACACATCCACATAGTATTCACTTCCCTGAAGTGTAACTGACTTTTCACATATATTAGAGAAACCACACATACACACACACACATATTGATTTATTTACTTTATTGTACTTAATGGGTTGTTTTGTGTTTTGTAGAGCGCCCTGTCTTTGTGTTTTCCATTCGCTGTCCATGTTTGTTTGTAGCATCCAGGTACATCCAAGGTTTGGGGGTCCTACCAGTACCTCGACATTTGGGCTGGCTTTGGAGTGCCTGCCCCATGCTGTGCATGCGTGGTTGCAGCCAAATTGGAACACACCACTAAATCATATTGATACTATGGTGAAATTAGGTATAATAATGAGTAAAAAGGTAATGTAATATTTTAAGTTATGTGTAGATACATAGTAGTATTATAAATGCAGCTAATATAATCTTGCATAATATGCCAATTTGTAGATGATTTTGTGTAGCCCTTCAGTATGTCCAGGTGGGCGAGGCTATAGGTATAAGAGAGCCCTGTTGTAGTTATCTGGGGAGTCTCAGACCCTTACAGCAGAAGGTAAGCGAGATGAGCACAGAAAGAACATCATTTGTAGTTGTATATATTTATTGTTTGTTATTCTGTTTGGGACACCTGTAAATACTGTATTTTCTGTTTGTCGGAGCACTGTAAAACAAATATAATTGAATATATGTGTTACTGTGGCAGTGCCATAATTTTTTACATGGACCAAGAGTCACCCCCACATACTGCTACTACTACTTCTGCTACTACTGCTACTGCTACTACTATTGCTACTGCTACTACTACTACTACTATTACTACTGCTACTACTACTGCTACTACTACTACTACTACTACTACTACTACTACTGCTGCTACTATTACTACTACTGTTACTACTACTAGTACTACTACTACTACTGATACTGATACTTCTACTGCTACTACTACTACTGCTGCTACTACTCCTACTACTGCTGCTACTACTACTACTACTGCTGCTGCTGCTATTGCCTCTTTACAATATATAATAATATATTTATCATCATTCATTATAATAATAATAATAGAAAACAATGCTAGATCAATTATTTTGCTTAAATGGAAGTTCTCACCCACAACCCTTTCTCTGTACGGATCTTTGATTTGACCGGTTCTTGAAGGTCATTTGTTTAGTTCAATGAATAACTGACACAAGTCTCAATCTATCTTAAACCCACTGCGGCCCGGTTGCTTGCTTTGCACAACCTTCAGCGACGTGCGATCTACACTAATTTGAATATTTTCCCTCCACAGGTTTCCATTACATTATTTATGCAGACTCATTAATATGTTGATGAGTTTTCACTGAACACTGTGAGTAATTACGTTCCTCTTTGCCTGCTTCATAGAGATGGCATGTAGTTAAAGCCTCAATGCTTTTTGAATCATAAATGCATCTGAATCCAGTGTATGTGGTATAGTTTATCGAGGGGGAAAAGGGCAACATGAAAAATTGAGCCAATTGAGAGAGGGGAGGTATTGGCCTGCCTGGAGCTGACTGAAGTGAGCTCTGAGGTGATTGACAGGCAACCAAAATGAAGAATACTGCGTATAAATCATTTTTTTTATACTTGCATACATTCATCACACACAGTTAGTGAAAAACTGCATAGGGGTTAAATACCCTGGATATGGAGTTTGGGAAGAAAACTGAAAGTCTAATATTTAGCCTTTAGTACCATAACCATGGCATGGAAATAGAAGTCAAGTGACCTGCATTTCCCCTAGGTTCTGTTTGCTGTTCCCCCTCCAGAAGTGAGAAGAGAGTTTGAAATGGATATTGGTTTAAAAGTCTCCATCCAGTGGTTGCCTCAGCAAACATACCATTGCCATTTCAATTCCAAAACAATTTAAAAGGTTGGGCAGGGGAATCGGGGGTATTTTATAGGCTCAACAGTTTCCGAGACACTGCACCGTGCGGAGGACACACCTGAAATGTTTCCTTTGTGTGCCTGTGCACGTGTGTTCCAACTGTTACAACTATACCCCCTGCCTATGTCCTCAATGGGTGATTTAATTTAATTACCACAGGGACGTGGAGATGCTGTCAAGGACCTGTGTTTTACTGTGGAGTTTCAGAGCTCTCTCCGTCTGTGCCCTGATTTGCAGATGGGGTGAATCTCTGATGAGATCGACACTGGATTGAGTATCCCTCCATCCATTCTCAGACAGCAGGAGACATTGAGTGACTCTAATCTCAAATGGCTTATTGATTTAAATCAGATGTCTGGGGTTTGATCTAGGATGTATTGAAAACGAGAAACCCTGAAATGTAGTGTGTAGGGACAGTGAGAGGAACATTTTTTTCCCCCGTTGCTTGGAGAGGTAGGGCTGAAATGGAATTGTAAGGTTGGATAACTTCATTTGAATGCAGAAGAAAATAACCTCACACCCCCTCCCATTTTTCCCAACCGTGCTTCACTTTATTGTTAACACAATTCATCAGTATTCATTCGCCCTTCCTCAGGCAGTGAAATGTGACCCAGGCAAACATCTGAAATATATATATATATATATTGCTGCTGGTTTGCTACAGAGTGGCAGCTTCATAATATCAAATTAATGGACTGGGTAGACCACTTGGACTCCCATTGATTTCAATAAGGAAAAGCAGTCAGGTGAGAAATGTAACACAGCGAGTTCGATAAACATGCCACAGGAGAGATTTAAACTATCTGACCTGTGGTCTTCTTTTGCATTCTATGCACAAGCTCACAAAAGAAAACAATTAAAATGTTGCATGTTAATTACCAGCGTGGAGAAAGAGCAAAAAAGGGCCAGCACTGGTGCCACAACATCCCGGCTAATTAGCCAAGCTACTAATTGATATTATATTGTGCTATGGTCGTTAATCTCCCAGGGACTTACTGGTGACCATGCAGGCCATACCGTGGTAAGTGTAGCAGATCTCATGGTCTGCCCCATCTCACATTTTCTTAGAGAAACTCACTGCTCATGCTCCTTGGCCCTGCTGAGATTGCAATTTCGTTTGTAAATATTTTCATTCAATGTAGAAAGGGAGGAACTCCCTATTGGCTTAATTAGTGCATGAGCCACCATTCTGTGCACAGCGCATTTTCAGTGAGAGGGAAGGAATGCACACAGAAACTGCCCTTGTCCTCAGATTTGTTATTTGCTGTTACCTTCGTGATGAGGAATATATCTGTGGGGGTGGATGGTGATAGGCGCCACTCGCAGAACCCCAGGGGATCAATACGTTAAACTGTACTGTCCTACAGTCTAACCACAAGCTCTGATAAACAGAGAATTAGGGAAGAGACGAACAAAAGGGAGGAATGGAAAATATCACCCAACGGGTGGCTAAGTGTCACACTGACACAAACAAAAGAAATAAAGAACTCCGCAGAGTTAATAAGGTGAGGGTAGCAAAACACCCGGTAAACAAAATACCTTATAATATTTCTTTTGAGAAAACAAAACACAGAGATGGAAATACGTCCACCGGATTACCAAATGGTAATAGAGAAAGCAAACTACTTAGACCAAAGACACCGAGTGTCCGAAAACAGGCAAAGGGCTAGGAGAGCCAAAAGAACAAAGTAACCCAAAACACAGTCGAACCGACTGAACCAAAGAAACCAAACGAAAGCTCCTACTAGCGAGCAAGGTTCCTATTGTAGGTACAAATAAAGATGTTCTTAATTGAATCGGGTTTCCGACAGCGAAAGTCTTTTCTACAGTAAGTCTTTGTGTTGCGTCTTGAAAAAGACACAACTACCTTACCGGCTAAATCGCAAAGATGGCTTACGATTTCGCAACGATCAGACCCCAGGTGCGAGTTTAAATAAGGAGGGTGATTACCAATTGACCCCACCTGTGCACCTCCCACAAGGAAGGCACAACACCGCCACCCGGCGGTGAGTCTGGGGAACAACCATGACAATATCCTGTATCGGAAGCAGGGGCATTAGCCTTCGGGGGTCTTGGCATGCCTGGGCCCCCCCATCTTTAATCCAGGCACTTCCAGATTCACAGTGAATATGTTGCAAAATGTAATTAGCGTGCCTTGTATCAGCTCATTGGTTAAACTAAATAATGTATTTAAACCAAATTTGTAAAGATTCCCCCTACTTACACTTTGTAGCTTCTCTGCATGGGTCTGAAGAAGTAATAGCTAGCTAGCTAGAAGTCTGTAGATAGCTAGTGTGCTGAAAATGGAGTTCGGTCATGTGGGGTTTTTTGTAAAGCCATGGATGGTGGAGGATGCCTTCTACCTCCCACTCTCTGACCATAAAGCATGGCATGCCAACCAGTGGCAGAAAGTCTTATGGAGAGATGAGTCTAAATTTCACATTTTTGGTTCAAAAAGACGCCAGTATGTCAGAAGAAGAGTTGGCGAGAAGTACGTTGGTGCCTGTCTACTGACTTGTTTTTAAATACATAAGACGTTTTTGTTACTTTTCATTGTATAAATGTTTCTTTGTGTTTACTTCAGTGTTATATAGTGTGTTTTCGACCAAATAAACACTTACTTCTCAGATAAATGGCTTTAATCAGAATTTGAGTGGCAGTGGCAGAGTGACTTTTGCACAGTACTGCCCATCTGCTGACCTCACAGTGACTGCAGAGGTGTTTTATAAAGGAACAACCCTCAATGCACCACCAATGTTTGCCATTATCTTGACAGCATATTTGTTTAGTATTATTGTGTGCTGTTCTTTAAAATGACCAGTTATCTCAAACTGTTACCAATAAGTAACATTTATATGCGCCAGATAAAATCTGTCTCAAATCGCTCGAGAGCAGACACAGCATGGTGTTCGATTGCAAGGGGAATACGGTGCAGGCATGTTTTCTCTGCATGGTTTTAATGCAAATCAAGAACAGGGGCATTCCTGTCAGTCTTTGACAGCTGATGACAAAGCTGCCAGAAACCTCCCATGCACGTTTCCACGCATCACTAAACAACAGCGCCCGCGTGCCTGTCAGGTTTCGCATCGCAATAAACTTTGATGCTTCTTTACAGACTCTGTTCCAGTTGTAGGACAGGGCTGTCCTGTGGGAGGAGAGTAAATGGCTGTACAGGCCTCGTTCTCTACCCTGTGTGCATCCCTACATGCAAACACTGATTAAATACCCTGCATTTGTGCCAAGTGCTGCCAAACCCTTTTTATGTCAAGCTTGCTGGTTATCGTCTCCTCTGAAATTAGAAAATGATTTTTTTTTACCATTTTTTATTTGACCAAAATCATCAACAAAATGGCTGTAACCAATACTGTAACCATAAGTGATATACATTAGAATAAATAACACAAGACAGATTTAAAATAAGATAACCATTGAGCCCCCAAAAATGTAAAAGAGGCTAGAGCAGGGCCAACTGAGTGAATCTTTTTGTTTTCTGATGGGGAAGACATCCATTATGTCTGGCTCCATTGGTCAATGCCAACAACACTTTGAACTCTAAATAATTAAAATAAATTAATCATAGTTTTTAAAACTTATACGTATACCCTGAATTAATAAAGAGAAAATCTAGTTATACCTCCCCTACTTCACAAAGAATCCAGAACTCAAGCATACTCTACAACGTTGACCAAAATGAGCAGTTCTATAGGAAGTACAGACACAAGAACTTCACAATCCCATTATATTCTGTTTGTACAAGTTGAAAGCAGAAGCTTCCAGTTAAGCAACTTGTAGATTTTTAAATACATTTTGTTTCAGATCTTTACCCATTTTTCTCCCTGTGGAGGACGTCGGTCTTGGCCACATGGGAGTGGCATGGTTGCCTGTCTTGTTTAATGTGGTAGAGGCCTTTGGAGCAGTGAGACTTTCCGGGGGCAGGTTTGGCACTCTCACAGGGTGTGAGAGTGAACTGTCGCCCGGAAGGGAGCTCCAAAGGCCATAATTGGTTTAATTATTATTTAATTATTTAATTGGTGTCAATCAGTCAATTGATAGGAAGGTCAATTGGCTGATTGGGTGTCTGGGTGAGAATGTGAGTTGAGTGATTGTGATTGGGTGATTGCCTCATGAGTCCCACCTGAGCCAGGCAGAAACTAAGCCTATTTAAGAGCAGGTGGGGCGAGTGGGGAATCAGTCAGTCTTTTCTTGATGTGTGTGTGAGTGCGAGTGCGCGTGCACGTATATTGTGGAATGTTTGATGTTTGAGGAGTTTTGTGTGCGTTTGTCGAAGGTGACTGAGTAGAGTGCTTCCTGTGTGAGTGGGGAAGAGGGAGAGAGGGTGCACTAAGAGTGTCCGCCTCTCTCCCTCGGTGTGATTATGGAGGAGCGAGAGGGTGCCCTGGAAGAGGGTCCGCCTCTCGCCCTCGGTTTTAGTAAAAGAGAGCTCGCACTCGACAGTGGAGAGTGTTTCTGAGCAACAGCCCAAGAACTCACTGAAAGAGTGGAGTGTCTTGGGGCTGGTTGACAGAACTCTCACTGTGGGGAGTGGCGAGTGTCTCTGGATGAATGAGTAAGAACTCAAACTGAAAAGTTCGAGTGTCTCAGTATGAATGGGTGGGAAGCACTTGAAAGGTCACTGGATATGTGTGTGCCTGAGGAGGTTCCAGGGGAACCCCGGAGGAAGAGGCGCGGTGTCCCGTAAGTTTGGTTATTTTAACTTGTTATTTTAGTTTGTTGTTTTTACCCGAAAGCTTTGCGGTGAGTAGGGTGAAGATTTTGTGTCTGTGTTTCTGTTGGTCTTTGTTATATGTTAACCTGCTACTCCCACTGTCTCTCTCCCATGTCTGGGGGGAGAGACAGAAAAACAAATAAATAAAATCCGGTCCGTAGACCGACAAACTCCACTCTGTGTCTCCTGGCTGCTCTGTTCCCGTTCAGGGTTTGTCACGTGGCGTGTGACACTCCCTAATTTGGAAGTCAATTGTTGCTTGTAATGTTCCTCTCACACATACACTAAAGCCTCTCACACATACACACATACTATATCATTGTGGCTAATGATAATAAATACTTGGGTATGATATATGAGGGAATGTAGTGGGTATTAGAAATGAGTGAGGGCCTCTCAAATGGTTTAAGGTGTCGTGATTCATGAGGTTTACCTCAGGTTCAGTAACATGTTGCTGATGTGTAGGAAAGGAGTGAAAACAACCTGTATGACATTATAGGCATTTAGCACATGCTCTTATGCAGAACAACTTACACAGTTTACATTTCTTTACATACAATCCTTTTACACAGCTGGATGTTTACTGAACTTACACTTCTCAAAGTTAAGAAAACAAACTTATTTACTGCAAAGAGTACGGCATTCCCCGGTGTCCTGGCCAAATTCCCAGTTTGGTTCACTTAATTCTGCCCATATAATCCTGCCTGGGTGTGAATGAACCCTCCATGATGTGTGTTGTATATGTTGATATGTATATGCCACACAATTTAAAAGTACAGATTTTTGTAAAATGGAAATAATAATAGTGTTCATTGTTTGTAATCTAAGAAAGGGAAAGGCTGTTGCAGTGATATTCTAGAGCAGGGGTCTCCAATCTCATCCGAGAAGGGCCTGCGTGGGTGCAAAAGGGCCAGTGTGGGTGCAGAAGGGCCGGTGTGGGTGCAGAAGGGCCAGTGTGGGTGCAGAAGGGCCAGTGTGGGTGCAGAAGGGCCGGTGTGGGCGCAGAAGGGCCAGTGTGGGCGCAGAAGGGCCGGTGTGGGCGCAGAAGGGCCAGTGTGGGTGCAGAAGGGCCGGTGTGGGCGCAGAAGGGCCAGTGTGGGTGCAGAAGGGCTGGTGTGGGCGCAGAAGGGCCAGTGTTGCCGGTGTGGGCACAGAAGGGCAGGTGTGGGTGCAGAAGGGCCGGTGTGGGTGCAGAGGGCTGGTGTGGGTGCAGAGGGCTGGTGTGGGCGCAGAAGGGCCAGCGTGGGTGCAGATTGGGGACCCCTATTCTAGAGTAATGTAGGATATCATGTAACAATCAATTAAGATGCAGAAAAGTGATTGTCATAGGTATCTCTAACATTAATTACTGTTTTTTTCACAGTATAATTTAATATGTGATTACAATAACACCATCATCCCTCTCGTAACATCCAACGCAAATGTAGGTTTGAGTGTGTTATTGTTCCTGATTCACACACACGCTCATTTGTCATTGTGGCATGACCTGACTATTTTTCAGAATGTGGAGATTATTATATGGATTGAAAGCTTAAATTGAGCATAATGACCCCTCTCCACAGGCATGGTGAAAATAATTGCTTATTTTAGTGCCAGAGTGAGCAGTTATTCTGATATTTGGAGTGCTGTGCTTATGCATGGGAATTAAGACAGCTTACCAGCATGAACGCAAAGAGTCCTCTTTGAATTTTACACACCATGGAAGCACCAGTCATTTACCTAGAAATAACCCTTAACATCTCATTCACCTAATGATACACTCACCTATGAGTCCCTTTGTAACTGTTGTGTGATCCCACAAGGATATGCACTATGATATGGCATGGAAATGTGTACATCATGTATCGAAGCTATCGAATGTGTCAGATTGGTTTCTTCTGTACTACATATCTCCAATACGGTAGAAACATCCTGAAGAGACAGAGACAGTTGTTTATTTACAGGAGAATGGAACGCACATTTCCATGAACCCAGAATTTATTGCCATTACATGCAACTCTCGTCTGTCCCTGCTTATGAGGTCATGGTATTCCAAGCCATCTCAATGGCTTGCAAAAATCTTTCAGTTTTACCAATGAGTGGATAGGGTTTGATTCCAGGTGAAGGCTTCTGTGCTGTTTCCTTTGTATACATTTTGTGTTGTACTGTCTCCTATTTTATAGAAACAAAATCCACAGCAGACGTGAAGGATACAAAGCCCCGTAACACTTCAGAACATGGATCAGTTATAAATGCTTAGTAAATTATTAATAACTTAATTATAATTAAAACAAAATTAAAATCCCAGTTTGTATTGCTAGCCAACAGTAATGTATGTAAATGTTTAGGAAATACCATGGATGGTCAGACAGAAGTTACAATATGCATTGTTGAGATGTGTGTCTGTATATATATATATATACAGTATATATATATATATATATTGTTGCATCCCAAAGGGCAGCACGGGGAAATGGCTGCCTGCCCCTTTAACTCTTGTGAGCCCTTAGAGCCATCAGGACGACAGCATCCAGCACCTTGCAGTCCCACACCTGACTAACAGCTGAAGCAAGTGAAGCAATTGGGAATGCTGGCAGCTGAAGCCAAACAAATCACAGAGTACCGTGAAGAGAAACGCATGGTGAGTTAGTGAGCAGGTGTTAGAGGATTGTTTTGGTTTGCTTTTTGGATTGGATTATTTTGAGAACCCCGTATTGTTTACTGACTATTGCGTATTTGAGGAATTGAATTGGATATTTGACAGTGGATTACGGATAAAGACAAAGAGAAGGATTATGGACTGTTTGTGTTTTGTTTCCTGATTACCTCATCCTTTGCTGTGTTGTTGTAAAGCAATCAGTTTAATAAACGTATTCTTTGTTTGGAATACTGCTTCCTCTGGATTTCTTCAATCGCCTACACCCTCTGAAAAGGTCATTCAGTGTGACTCCACCCAAAGGGACAGTACAATATATATATTAAGGTGCATCAAACAAGAAGTTGTCACATGCGTTTGCTCACTTGCAATTTTGATCCATTTTGATCCCTATTTATACTGGGTTATTAATTCACTGTGCGCAATCCCTAAACATTGATATATTGAACTGATTTTTATACTGCCAGGTTCTCATTAAGTGGATACAAATTGCAAGCGAGTGAACATGTGTGACTTCATATTTTTTGACACACCCTAATATATATATAGTAGCAGAACCAGGGGTGTTGGGTTGCAACTTCGTCAGTGATCAATATTAAAATCGATAATGCCAACCGGTTCCGTTTATTCTTTCAAAGGGGAAAGGGAAGGGGAAGGGAGAAAGGGAAAGTCCACAATCCTTGTTCGTCATCGTTTTCCATAATCCGATATCCAAATCCAATTCAGTTCCGCAATCCAGTCCAGTAGTCGGTACACTACAAACAGGGTTCAACAATAAGGATTTCCCGGGGAAAGTAAAACACCACATCTGGCTAGTAAATCTAGCAACTCACTTTCCCATCGGGCAAGTGGTAAAAAAAAAAAAAAAGGAAAAATATAATAAAATAATAAATGTTTCAATCATTTTTTCCAATCATCGTCATATCATAAACTCTTATGTTCTCATTCTCTGGTACACAGCATAGCCCCCTCCCTTTGCACGCGTCAGAGAATATTGGCACGCTCTGTTGGCCAATCAAGAATTGAGTAGGCTGTCAGGCTTGTCACTCCCAAGAAAATGACGGCGGGTAAAGACTAAATTTATGAGCTGAAGCGCAAGCGAGCATTTCAATTATCCTGGAAACAGGAGTTTAGTTGGGTAGCGTTAGAGGATGTGGGTGAAACTCCAACTATGTATTGCACAGTTTGCCGCAAGTTTGAGAGCAAGGCGGATAAAACAGGGTCGTTTTTCAAAGGCACGTCAAGTTTCCGGAAAACATCGCTGGAGTGCCATGACGAACCGACAGCATCTCGCTTGCATGGCAGCTAAGAGGGCTGCCGAAAACCCCTCCTCCGGGGCCTTGCATCCAGCAGCCTGCAGTCCCACATCTGACTAACAGCTGAAGCAAGTGAAGTGTCTATGACACTCTGTCCTTGTTCTGTTTCATTTACTTAAATAAAGATTAAACATGACAATTAACTTTAGTCTTTGTTGTTATTTGATAACCGCTAATAAATAAAACAATTTGTATAGGGGCAAGTAAAAATTGACTTCGGGCAAGTAGATTTCTGACCCACTTGCCCGACTGGGCAAGTGAAAAAACACTTTATAATAATAATATAATAATATATGCCATTTAGCAGACGCTTTTATCCAAAGCGACTTACAGTAGTGAATGCATACATTTTTCAGTATATGTGGCTCCAGACAAAGGATTGAACCCACAACCAACACTCTCGTTAGCACAACACTCTCTGCCATGCTCTACCAACTGAGCCACAGAGAACCACTTAACGTATTTTTCACAAACTGAATTTTTATAAAGAAGAAATTAGTTACATCAGCAAATATTTAAAATAAAATAGAAAAAACTTAAATATGCTGCTTGCATAAGTATTCAGACCCCTCACATTAATGTTTGGTGGAAGCACCTTTCACTGCAATAATAGCTTTATGTCTTTTTGTGCAAAGTTTCTACCTGTGACATTCGGGATAAGGACCCAGACGCAGATCAGGATTAGGCAAAGAATCGTTTAATGAAGGCAGAGGTCAACACCAGAAGTCAGGGTAGCAAAAGTACAAAATCAAAATCCAAAGAGAAGTCCATGTTCCTACCATGTATTAATGCACATCTTGTAAGTCGCTCTGGATAAGAGCGTTTGCTAAATGCTTAAAATGTAAAAAAAATGTAAATGTAAGTCACAAACAATCCAAAAGTCAAAAACCAGTAAATCAGAGGAGGCAAACAAACAGAATCGGCAGGCAAACGCGAAGTGAAAAACAGAAGGGGTGTCTCGGGAAAATGCTACAGACTCTGGCTTACTGGTAATCGGCACAGGGAATGAAGATCAACATTCTGACGGGGAATGAACATAAACACGGAACTTAAATACAAGCAGGGAAGGGAAACACAATAGGAATCAGGTGTGACTGGGAGGAGAGAGGGGTAGGAACACAGGTGAAAACAATGGGATTCGTTAATACAATAACGAGGGGAAACGAAAGACACGGACTGGGAATAACACAGACACATAGACAATAAACGACCTGGAAGAGCAGGCAGACACGTGCACAGTTCGAAGGGGAGGAACGAATATAGAAATCTGTGTGCAAATGAAGTGAAACGTGAGAAGCGTACAGGGATAGGACAACGAGAGAGAGAATGATAGCGATAGTTAGAAGCGTGAGATAATTAGTAATTAGTAGTGTTAATCTAAATCCCTAATGTTAGTAGTTTAGTAGGTTAGTACTATATACATCTAACTAATATATACAAAGTGTAATAGAAAGAAAGAAAGAAGTAAAACGAGATTAGAAACTAAGACGGAAAAAAACGAAACATAGAATTTCCAGAAGTGCATGACAAAAGACAAGGAGTGGATCTCGAGACAAACAGGAACAATGACAAACGGGGAACAGAACGTGAATCGAACGAGAATAAAAAAGAACAAAAACAACCGAACAGACATTCAAAACATAACACTACCAACTTTCTACACTGGTTGGAGGTGATTTTCACCAATTCTTCCAACAGAATGGCTCCAGCTCTCTCAAGGTTTTTGGACGTCGTTATGGACAGCAATTTTCAAGTGCCACAGATTCTCAATGGAGTTCTGCTGAAAGGTGATTTTTGCCCCAGCTTTTTTGGGAGACTGAGACAGGTTCTTGCAGTATCTGTGTGTGCTTTGCTCCGTCCATTATTCCTTTTATTCTGGCGATTTCTCAGTCCCTGCTGAAGAGAAGCATCCCCATAGCTTGATACTGCCACCACCATGCTTCGCTGTTGGGATGGTCTCACGTGGCACATAGGCAGTGTTAGGTTTGCACTGCACCCACACTTTGCATTTTGGCCAAAAAGCTCAGTTTTAGTCTCATCTGACCACAAAACCTTTTCCCACATCTTAGCTAGATCTCTCACGCACTGTGTAGCAAACTCCAGGTGGATGGAATGTTTTGTTTTAAGTAGTGGCTTTTTTTCTTACCACCCTGCCATACAGGCCAGTATTAGTGCAGACAAAAATAAACAACATATTTTTAGTCCCTTATTAATGCTTCATTAGATTGTCAACAATGAACACTATTATTATTTCCATTTTCAAAAAGTTTGGGGTCAAATTGCTGGAAACTATTTTTATCTCATAATTGACAATGCTTTACACCATATACATTTCTGTAAATACTTTAAAATGACAAAAACACATGTAACAATGAACAAAATGAACATCAAAGAAATGTTCAAGAAAATTATATTGAAAATTGAATCTTGATTCCTCAAAATAGTCACCCTTTGGCGTGAGAATAGCCTCACAAACAGTGACCATTCGGTTAATAAGTTTTAGCAGGAAATCACCCGACATGTTTTCCCAGCTATCCTGCAGCAATTCCCAGAGAAACTTATGGGTTGCTTTGCTTTGACTCTTCCTTTCCAGTTTGTCCCATACAAGTTCTATGGGATTGAGGTCTGGACACTGGGCAGGCCAGGTCTTTAGTCTGAGTTGTTGTTCACATTCCTCCTTCATCAGATAGTTCTTGCACAACTTCAAGGTGTGTTTTGGGTCGTTATCTTGCTGAAGAATGAAGGAGTGCCCGATTAGCCATAGTCCAGATGGAAGGTGACCCCAAACTTTTGAACGGTAGTGTATATAAATATGCGATATTATATTATATGCCCTTCTGATCATGAACTGTTACCAGACCTTATATTTTTGCAGAAAGGAGCAGGGAGTGTTCCTGAGACTGTGTTCTAAATTATTTTCAGTTGCACTTGTTGCAACAGCTGTAATTTCTGTGAGTGAAGTACCTTATTTAATAGGCCTGGGTGTAGCTGAAGGTCAGGTTGGAACAGAATTGTTCTTGTTTACCCCCTGCTCCTTCCAATGAAAAATATCAATAGAAACAAAAAAAAGTAAGAACTGGAGAAAACAATAAGGTAATCGCTATTTGAAAACCACATTTTTTTGTCAAATTTTCTGCTTCCATTTGAAATTCCCAGTTGTAGGTCTGTCCCATTGCTCCTCAATTAGTTCAGGAGGACATACAAGTAACTGCCAATATAAAGGAAACATCAACATACAGTGTCTTAATAGGGTGTTGGGCCACCACGAGCCACCAGAACATCTTCAATACACCTTGGCATGGATTGTGTATGGAACACTACTGGAGGGATGCAACACAATTCTTCTATAAGAAAATCCATAATTTGGTGTTTTGTTGATGGTGGTGTTAAGTGCTGTCTCAAGCACTGCTCCAAAATCTCCCATAAGTGTTTAGTTGGGTTGAGATCTGGTGACTGAGATGGCCATGGCATATGGTTCACATCATTTCCATGCTCATCAAACCATTCAGTGACCACTTGTGCCCTGTGGATGGGGGCATTGTAATCCTGCAAGAGACCACTCCCATCAGGATATAAATGCTTCATCATAGGATGAAGGTGACCACTCAGAATGGCTTTGTGTTTATTGGCATGTATTTATCTCTCTAAGGGGTTGAGTGGACCTAAACCATGCCAGGAAAATTGACCCCACACCATAACAGAGTTGCCAGAACCCTTAATTTACTCAAGTGTTTCCTTTATGTTGTCTGTTCCCTGTACATTATGACCCAGCTGCTGCTTTTCCTCTCTCTGAGCCAGGCTTCGTGGGTACTACCCCCAGAGGGCCGTTGGGGCCGGCAGATTGCAGGCCCGCGATCGATCAGAGGGGTCGCTATAGAGGGATGAGAGGTGGGTAATACACTGCCAGCTGAAACCCTCCTTCTGTGGGTTATGCCAATGATGTGTCTCCTTGGGTTCCAGGTTATAGTCGGTTCTAGACAACAAGTCAGCTGGGTATGGAACTGTGGAGCCCCCAGGAGTGCTTCTAATTGGTTCTGGACCTTTTCATTCTGTATGTACAGAATGCAATCTGGCAGCACACCCATGGAATTTAACATGCCTTCCAAAGCACTTGTACTGGAGGCAGATCGTCCATTATTTTATAACGGTGATTTTCGTGCCACTATAGACGCGCCCCGAGGCCCTCATGAAAAATTATTGGTGGCGCTGTGTCCGCCCATGTAGACTTTCTAAGAATGTGCCGCTGCTCCAATCAAGAGGGAGCATTCATCACGGCCTCCGCGTGGAACACAGCACTAATAACAACCAGGAAGCACAGACCAGAGTTCAACCACTTTGCAACGCTAACCGGCCTCACCTATTCAACCCACTTCCTGCTCACTAAACAGTAAAGAGATTTCTCTCCCTGGACTTTAACAGGTGTGAGATTGTCACCATTGACTAACCTGGTAAAATAAGAATAAAAAAAAGTTGTCCCATGTCTTTTAAGCTAACTGGACCTTGTGGCAATAATACATTTGTCATTGTCAAGTAAATTAATAGATATCCCCAGATATGACACATTCCAAGGTTAGGCCCTGCTGCTGGTCCCCTGTGGAAGACATCTTGAATAAATGTACAGTAGAATAACCAACCCTGGTCCTGGAGAGCTGCAGGGTCTTTCCCTTTTAATTGTTACTCAAAACTTAATTGATCAATTAAAGCAGGTGGTCACCTCATATGGGCTTCTTGGGTCTATGCTGGTTGCTGATTTTAAGGTGAAAACTACATCCAGTAGATCCTGTGGCTCTCCAGGACCAGGGTTTGCCGTCCCTGGCTTAACCCAACCCTTTGCAGAGGAAAAACGCTTCTGCGTGCAATTAGTGATGGTCGTGAAGACAGAGCCATAAGTCAAAAATGTAAAAAGTCTGATTCTACATTTTTTATTTTCAGATTTTTTCCCCCATTTTCTTACAATTTGGTGGCCAATTGTACCCTCTATTGAATCAATAAGGGCCACTGCCTACAACTACCACGGGACCAGCCACCACTTTGGGACCAGCAGAGTTTTTACTTCCCACTGCCACCTTAGGCTTGCTTTTGGTGGGTGTAGGCCTGGGTTCCCTTCTGTTAAGCGTTTGGTGACAATGCATTTGTGAAAAGCGCTATTCAAATAAATCTGATTTGATTTTGATTTGAAAAAGGCATCGAACCGCTTCCTTCGAGATGGTACTTGCCAAGCCGTCAACCTCTGATACACAGAGAAGCTTTCTGTGGCTGTGGCGAGCTCATGCTGGCTTCCCTTCCCCCTCCCCTTGGTCTCGACAGCTAATCGCTGCCCCTGAATGGGACTCCCGGCCAGAGCTGGGCTGGCGCAGTTGGGGATTGAACAAATGTGTAATTATGCAGGGATGGGTCGAAATGACAGCAATACATTTTGTTAGTTTGTTGATGCAGAATATAATTGTTGATTTGAAAAGCACAGTGGGAACAGAGTCAGGCTTGTAAGAGAGGTGCACCCGCCTGTGGCATGAATGTCTTGGGCCGTTCCCCATAATTAAAAATTAAGATCAACACTACCGCCCTGACATGACAGACGTGAGAAATTCCAAATTGACAGTATATATATATATATATACACTACTGGTCAGTGTGCATAATAGGCGGCTCACAGGACAACAGCTTCAAACACAGCTTAACACTGGTCGAAGTAAGGAAGTCTCAGTTTCAACTGTGAAGAGAAGACTTCGAGCTGCAGGTTTGACAGGTCAAGTGGCAGTAAGAAAGCCATTGCTAAGATGGCAAAATAAGAAAAAGAGGCGTGCCTAACCATGAAGCACCACCAGTGGACTACTGAAGACTGGAAGAAGGTCTTATGGACCGATAAATACAAAAAATTTGAAATTTTGAAAGGTTTTTGTAGGCTGTCGAGTAGGCGAAAGGATGGTTCCTCAGTGTGTGACACCAACTGTCAAACATGGAGGAGGAAGCGTGATGGTGTGGGGCCCTTTTGCTGGATCCAGAGTCGGTGACTTGCACAGATTGACTGTTAACCTACGTTAACCCATTACTTGTTCCCTGAAAAGGGCCTTTTTTATAACTCTGAAATGTACATTATTTTTCAGTTTTTGGTAACCTAAACTTTTTTTATTTTTACCTCTGGCAGTTTACCGCTTACCTTTGTACCATTTCAGGCTATTCACTGGACTTGAACTGCTTAAATTTCAGTAAAAACTGGAAAATGGGGGTGTTCTAAACTTTTGACCAGTAGTGTATCAGAGGAGTCTCGTCCATAGAGGACGGGGAGGACAGTCCTGCCCAAAATAAATAAATAAAAAATAAATAAATATGATGTCAAAAAATCTCCTTAAAATCCATTTCTCCGCATCTAGGACACATAAAACCCCTATTGCTATTCTTAAAGTCTAAACAGCACTCTCTAGTGCAATGGAAAAATGTAGCTGAAGGACGGTATCTCCTCGTCCTCCCTAAGCCTTCATAAGCCCCAATTCAAATGCATTTTTTCACATATCTTCTTTTACATTGCAAAAATTACTGTTAGGGAGAACGTCCTCCCAATCAGCCATCGGAATAAAATAATGACATGCTGTACATCCAATTAAAGTAGAGAGGGGAGGGGTTGATCAAGGTATGCACAAGCTATGATATTCAGTTGTAGACGTGTAGGAGATTTTGTGAAAGACACTAATAAAGAGAGAGATTAGCTTTTATATTCAATTACAAATAGTTGTGCAAATATTTTTTTTTTTTAATTGAAGGTAGTAGGGCGTGAAGGAGAGGTCATATCAATTATTTTTATTATTCATTGTTGGAGGATCTTGGCGAAAGAACAACTAATGTTAGCTTATTGGTTAGCAAGCGAAGCTAATTGCTACCAATCATTTGTATTGCTGACCCTGTCTTCTCATGGGAAAATCACTGACATGGACTGTCCAGGGGTTTGGAGACATTAAGAATTTGGATTGGACAACCAAACGTCATGACAAATGCAAGAACCACATCGGTGCTAATGTTTGCTACAAGCTGCTTGGAAGGATGCCAATTGAACAAGTCCTCGAGGAGGGTCTGATCAAGCAGATTGATGAGGCTATGGCTTTGCCTGACGGGATTGCTGTTGTCATTCAAGCAGATTGTTTGTTACTGTTTCAGTCATTGAGATTGTTGGGACTGTGTTTTGTATTGTTGATTGTGTTTTGGTGTTTGTCTTTGGAAAGGATCAATGGATTTGCTCTTAAGGTTAACTTTCGTTGCCATTAGTGGACAGAGAGGGAATTTTCAATTTTTTCCCCCCGTCTCGCTTTGGCAAGCTTGTTAACCGATTCACAAATTTGGCTGATGTGAAATTTTGGGTTTGCCCTCTCTGGAGCAAATCCAAGAGCAGGGGAATATCCGACAGCTAACTAGCTTTTGTTTGTTTAATTTTAAGCTTTTAACTTTAAGTGTTGAGATATAACCATTTCAGTTGGCTGCTGCTAGCTCGCTCACTACAGGCAACTGGACCGAAAGTTTAGTTAGCTATAACAGTGGTTTTGTTGCCATTTCTTCATTTCTGCACCTGACTGTTTCGGAACCATCTTGGTGTTGGTTGTATTTTTATTGACTTGGTGTCTCTGTTTTGGCAGTAATTCGTTCAGTTGCAGGGAGAGCAATAGGGGTTAAAATGTGGCCATCGGCAGTGCAGTGCGAGTGTTGCGGAATGATTGTGTTTCTGGAAGGAGACTTCCAGGAGGGTTTTGTCTGCAACTGTTGTCAGCTTGTGAAGCATCTCAAGAGCAAGATTCTTTTTGTGCATTTTGTCTTTTACAGGTGACATTCTGAGATCATCAAGGATTTATACTATTTGTTGAATAAACATGCATTTTATGATGAAGAAATGCCTCATGTAGTTAAAGAAAGCCTAAAGTTTGGATTTATTTACTTATTATTACTATGTTTTTATTTCTCCCATCCTCCCCAATTTTTGATCTCACCACCGCCACAGATATATATACATACATACATATTGTAGTGTCACTTTGGGTGGGGTGACACTCAAGGACCTTTCCAGAGGGCGTAGGCAGTTGAATAACCTGAAGGAGGCAGTATTAAAAACAAAACAAGGATTTTATTAAAGGAATATTGAAAAAAACACATAAAAGGGTTAATCGAGAAAACAAACACACAGTCCACAATCCTTATCTTTGTCTTAGTCCGTAATCCAGGGTCGAAATACAGTTCCTCAAACAGTCCAAGTCGATACACAAAATGGGGTCCTCAAAACAATCCAAGTTCAATCCAAAAACAATCCAAACAGTAATCCAAAAACAATTCTCTCTCACTTAACACCACTCTAATACACCAATCTACTCCTCCCCCATGTGACAGAAAACAGTCCTTTAAATAGCCCTCTAAATGGCCTTCAGCTGCCAGTCGTCCCAATTGCTTGACTTGGTTCAGCTGTTAATCAGGTGTGGGACTGCAGGCTGCTGGGAACTGTAGTCCTTTTCGCTCCAGTGGCTCCCACGAGTTAAAGAGACAGGCAGCCTGAAAACATACGTGTTCGTAGTGGTGAGGTGATGAGACACGGAGCGTACGTTCAGCATAAAATCAGGCTACAGGGAAAATGGTAAATGGCATCAATCTAAGAGGGTCGATATGAGAGCGTGTTAAGCATAACTCAATGAGCGTGTTCATCCTGAAGTGCTCTGGTGTGAACTTTGAGTTCCCATTAAAATGCAATTACTGTGCCGAGCTTGATGGTTTCTCATTTCCTTCGCAGTATTAGGGGTCACCACCACCAGCTACAGACTCTTACCCTTCAGTCAGCTGGCAGCTTTTAATTCACAAATTAAATCAATTATGATCCAATAATACTATCTTCACACATATATGAAAATCTTCATAAACTGGTTATAAAATATGTTTTTATGAAGGAGGACGAAAGTGAAGGAAGAAAGAGGAGGGGGGGGCTTGGAAGGAAGGGGAATATAACCTAAAGGCTGACCTGAATTTCTTGCTCTCTTTTTGAAAGGCAGAACCTGAAGGCATCCGTGCTGTAGCAGGATAAATTAAAAAGAGAGATCTGAGGCTATGTGATTAAGTTAGTCTCTAGGTGATAAACCCAGTTCATTTGCTAATATGCTAACGGTGCAGTATGGAGGCCAATTCGCTACTGTCTCCCTCTCTCTCTTCACAGCAGGGTACCAGGTTGTATGGATGACTGGGCGGTCTGTGTCTGGAATACTAAGCAGAGGTAGAACTTCTGCTTAGCATCATGAGCAGATAGGGAGAATAAAACAACATAACACACTTAGACATGGATGCAACATGTAGACGAGAAACATACAGGCCATGCAAGCACACACACATATGGCCACACAATGCAGTAGCAATCTTAGCTCAGCCTTTCACCACCCCCTACTACCACATCGGTGTCAGCGGTGGGAAACACCCAGGCCAGGAGTACATGCCTGACAGACAGAGCAACACTGCTAAAATGTGCTTTGGAGAAAGATGTTTTAGGCCTTTCTTTCTACCAGTGTGGTACTGTCACTCTGGTTTGAGTGGGAGACAAAAGTATGGTTCTATTTCCTGGCTCCAGCTAAGTAAGTAAGCTTTTCATCTCTGAAAATCCCTGCAAATTACACACACAGAAACTGTCACATTATATGGTTTTAACTAAAGTACAGGGTGCAGCCAACTGCACTCAAGGAGGGACAGGAAATAGAGAATGTTTCTGCCTGCCTTCTATTGCTTGATTAAAACTGACTGACTTTACTTGGCTTTTTACACCAAAAATTATATTTATATTCATTATCTGCCATATCTGACTATAAATGTGAAAGTAGTCTGTAGTGAGATACAAATATTTCTTCTGATCATCACCAAAAGCAATGTGGAGAACTCCTGTGTCCTGAAGAATGTGAGCTCCAGAAATATGGAAAGGAAAAAGAGTGACGGGTGGAGGCGTAGGCAGAGAACGAGCTATCTCTTGGCTCCGTGGCATTTTCAGCATTTTTAATGATGCTTCTTGGGGCGTCCCCTGTCACCTTGGTCTTGGATCAGTGCCCCCCCACCCCCAGGGCAGGAGTGTGAACTGCCACCCTCTGTGTTCCTCTGCTGCTTCCTTAAACTGGCCACGTGCACTTGTGCCCATCTGGCCGGTCAGAAATGCCCCCGCTCACCCGGAAGGCTGCGCTCACCCGCTGTGCTCGGCCCGGAGGAGGCATCTCTTCCCCATGGTGGCTAATGAGCCCACTGGGTCAAAATGTCCAGGAAGGACCAGAACTGCTTTCTGTTTCATTAAGACCCCATTAATTAACCATCAAGTATTAATTATTAAATCTTTATTAACATTCATTGCAGTGCCTGTCCTGAAGTAGACATTACTCACGCCTTGCAAATTAATTTTGAGAACAGACACTGTCAAACAGTGTTATAGAATCATCAGAAAATTCATACATCAAAAAGCCGTAAATAAGTTGGTGAATACTAATTTAGGACAGGCACACAATTCATTAATGTTAATAAAATGTATTCAAGTGAATAATATTTTATTCATGGTTAATTAATTGGAACATTTCAACATTTCAATTCTTTGAGATCATTAATGGTGCCTGACAATACACATACATATATGCACGTGCACGCACACACACACTCACTCACAAAAAGAACAACTGAACGTATAAATTACCCCCCAAAATTATTCACACCCTCAATAAAGATGGGCAAAGAAGGTTGTATAAAATAAACAATACAGGTAATGAGCTATATTGTATGTTCAAAAAATTGAAAAAACTACAGGTCAAAAAACACCCCCATTTTCCAGTTTTTACTGGAAGCAGTTGAAGTCCAGTGAATAACCTGAAATGGTACAAAGGTAAGCGGTAAACTGCCAGAGGTTAAAAAAAAAGTTTAGCTTACCAAAAACTGAAAAATAATGTACATTTCCTACACCATCAAAAGGCACTTGGAAACTGAAAGAAACTCTGACAGGAAGAGGTCTGGCAGACCCAAAGCCACAACAAAATCAGAAGACACGTTTCTGAGAATCAACAGCTTGCGTGACAGGTGGCTCACAGGACAACAGCTTCAAGCACAGCTTAACACTGGTCGAAGTAAGGAAGTATCAGTTTCAACTGTAAAGAGAAGACTTCGAGCTGCAGGTTTGAAAGGTCTAGTGGTAGTAAGAAAGCCATTGCTAAGATGGCAAAATAAGACAAAGAGGCTCGCCTAGGCCATGAAGCACCGCCAGTGGACTACTGAAGACTGGAAGAAGGTCTTATGGACCCATTAATCAAAAATTGAAATCTTGACATTTTGAAAGGTTTTTGTAGACCGTCGAGTAGGTGAAAGGATGTCCTACCAGTGTGTGACACCAACTGTCAAACATGGAGGAGGAAGCGTGATGGTCTGGGGCCCTTTTGCTGGATCCAGAGTCGGCGACTTGCACAGAGTAACTGTTAACCCACGTTAACCCATTACTTTTTTTATAACTCTGAAATGTACATTATTTTTCCGTTTTTGGTAACCTAAACTTTTTCTTTGTTTTACCTCTGGCAGTTTACCGCTTACCTTTGTACCATTTCAGGTTATTCACTGGACTTGAACTGCTTAAATTTCAGTAAAAACTGGAAAATGGGTGTGTTCTAAAACTTTTAACCGGGAGTGTATATTATTTTATAAACTGCTCAAAGAAAAAGATTTTGTTTAATAAGTAGTATATTTTTTCCCACCAAAATAGCACATGACGCACAAATCTTCCAAAAGCGGCCATTTGTACGGGCTATGTGGTGGAACTGCCCATAATCCTGGACAAACCTTTCAGAGGTCAGGTGAGAGTTATAGAAGGGCCCCGCTTGTTTGCTCGTTTGCGTGTTTGCATGTTTATGTGTTTGTGTGTGTTCGTTTGCTAGTTTGTGTGTTTGCTCATTTGCATGTTTATGTGTTGGCTCGCTTCTGTGTTTGCGTGTTTGTGTGTTTGCGTGTTTGCTTGTTGTAATATAATATATGCCATTTAGCGGACGCTTTTATCCAAAGCGACTTACAGTACTGAATGCATACATTTTTCAGTATATGTGGTCCCAGTGGGAACTGAACCCACAACATAAGTGTTGGCAAAGCCATGCTCTACCAACTGAACCATTGTTCGACCACTCGCTTGTGTGTTTGTGTGTTTGTGTGGTTGCTTGTTTGCTTGGCCTCAGGTTGAAACCACTTCAGTGTTTTAAATGATGGAGTGTAAGTCTGGCACAGAGGACAGGAGAGTCGGCTCGCCTGCAGCACCAGCTGGCTCTGGGCTTTGCAGGCCGTCCTTACCCAGGATGCAGTGTGGCCAGTGCTCAGAGAACAGGTGACTAATGAAAGCAAGGCAACAGAAACGGACCTGGCTCAAATATTTTTTATTAATTATTGTAACTTATTATTATATTATAACTCACTTAAGAAACCTGTAAAAATCATGCAGATTAAAAGAACCATTCATTTTCACCAGTATTTGAGAACAAAATTTGTCTTTCATATGATTTTCAGGGATCTGCTGGTGTGTTCTAGAAGCTGGTATAACTTTTTTTAGAAGCACTTAAAGAGTTAAAGTATTTCAAATGCATATTTGACCCAGATCTGAACTGGAAATTAGTCAATGAATCTAAGCCCTGTCCTCTCCTGTTAAGTAAGCAGTAATTACTCACATTCCTTTAATGACATTCATTCCTGGGACGTGTCAAACACTGTTTACTCCCTTTCATGGTTTCCCCTCTGACTGTTCTGTCAAAGGTAATGATTACATTTGTATATTTTTACTCCATTCACGTTTACAGCTGTTGTTGACACTGATGATAATTATGTTTTAATGGGCTTTAAATGGAAAAAGCATGTTTGTGGGTTTTGCAATGAAGGACAAATGGGTTTTCTAGACACTTTTTTTTGGGAGAGACTCGCCAGAAAATGTCAACACATTTCAAGCTCAGCCAACCTTCAAAAACAGCTGAAAACAAACCAACAGTACCCAAAAAAAGAATATGGGCATAAATCTATCTTTTGTTCCTCAGGAAACAAATGTTGATGTCTTACCTTGTGCAGCCCTCATAGTGTTAACTATAGAAATAGTGATGTCCCTTCCTGATCCACATGCAGACTGAAAAATGTATTGGAGAATACACTACTGGCAGGTACGCACAGTCTACCAGCTGCACACCTCTCATTTGTACATTACATTTACATTTTAGGCATTTTGCAGACGCTCTTATCCAGAGCGACTTACACAGTTTACATTTCTTTATATACAATCCATTTATACAGATGGATAGTTTACTGAAGCAATTCAGGTTCAGCACCATGCTCAAAGGTACAACAGCAGTTGTTGCCCCACCAGGGAATTGAACCTGCAACCTCTGAGTTTCAAGCCCAGCTCCCTAACCTCTCCTTCAATATCTCTCCTGTAGTACTGTGTTTAGCCTGTAGGGTGTAGACTGGCTCTCCTGTAGCACTGTGTGTGGTCTGAGTCTACTCAGTGGTCTGTATAGGCGACAGTGTGGTATAATGTGTGTAGTGTGGTATAATGGTTAGGGAACTGGGCTTGTAATGTTAAGGTTGCAAGTTCAATCCCCAGGTGGGACACTGCCGTTGTACACTTGAGCAAGGTACTTAACCTGAATTGCTTCAGTTAATATCCAGCTGTATAAATGGATTGTAAATAAATGTAAACTTGTAAGTCGCTCTGGATAAGAGCGTCTGCTAAATGCCTCTAATGTAATGTAATGTAATGTAATGTCTGTAGGATGTAAAATAGTCACCGGCTCTCCTGTAGTACTGTGTGTGGCCTGTAGGGTGTAGAATAGTAATTGGCTCTCCTGTAGTACTGTGTGTGGCCTGTAGGGTGGGGGGGTCTGCCTGTCTCCCAGCAGATTGAGGGGGGGGCTGCCTGTCAGTGAGGGGGGGCTGCCTGCCTCCCAGCGTATTGGCTGCAGTGACTCAGAGATGTGACGATTCGGCCACCGCTCCGGCGTTACACACAGGGAGGGACTCTGTGAGCCCGGGCCACAGTTTCCACGGCAACGGGCTCAGTTCTGTGACACGCACAAACCCTGCTCAGGGATGGTGTTGAATCCAGATCAGTGGGAAACTTTCGGTGTGTGTGTGTGTGTGTGTGTGGGTTGGTGTGTGTGTGTGTGTGTACATACAGTTTGTGTATGATTGCATGTACATGCATATGTGTATGTGCAAGTGTGTTCTTGCGTGCATGTGTATGTATGTGTGTGAGTGTGTGTGTAGACTCAGGTCTACACTAAACCCTTACAAATGAGAAAGCTTGCGTGTGAGAGCCTTCAAGCTGTACTGCGGAAAAGCAATCAGGGTTCATGTTCAGCCGCTCTTCCATGCAGTAGCTCCACAAACTCCTTTCAAACGTTAACTAAAATCTCTACATACGTCTATATATACAGCAGTTAAGAAAGCATCAGTACGATAAACCTTTATTAACTGTTCTAGACTGTTGTGTGTAAATTGAATATTGTCCGGATTGAATCAACAATTGTCCTAAACTTTGATTCCATTTTTTTCTCTTCACAAACCCAATTTGGCAAGTTAATTTTGAGGATTGCTGAATTTGCCAAACTGGGGCAAATACTTGTGCTTGAAAAAAAATAGAAAAGTCACATTTAATTTTGTGTCAAATGTTAAGGACAAATATTGATTGAATCCAGGCCCTAGTATTAATTTGTCAATTAATATTAGTTCTAAGAGAGGAATAAAGTAGAAATCAAAATGGGTAGCAAAACACTGTTCGAGTTCAAAAACGCCTCTGGCTATTTAAAGCCATTAGATATTCTGCAAAGAAAAATTCCACCAATCTTTAACCGGACAAGTTCATTGAGAACACATTCTCATTTACAATAAAGGCCTCATAATGCTTAGTACAGCCAACAGAATCTTCGCTCTTGGGTTTCAGTTTTTCATAGATCATCACGAAGCAAAGCAAAGCTCTCTTCTCTCCTCTTGCGCTGTTCTCAGCCATTCTTCAAGCCAATCGATTTCCCTGAATCCTCCTTCTAAAGAATGCCAGGGTTTTTTTGTTTTTTTACATTTCCAGAATAATTAAAATGAAATTAAAATTTGTTCCTTTTTTTCCCCCCCAGCCTTCTCACAATTATCATCAACGAGTCTTGATAAGGAAGGGATCATTATTCACTTTGATTGCGCTGGAATCAATGTGGATTTGCATTTCAGAGTGCTGCTGGGCTGGTAATCAAGCCTCGCTGATTGCATTTTCATACGAGAGGGGCATCCCAGATCCAATCTCCTCCACATGGGTCTTTGCGCTGAAAAGGGGAGGGGGGTTCTTACTGATCGTATCGTTGGAATAATATCCGGGTTGAGTTCCCAGGAAACAACTCCACGGGAGTTAAAGTGTGGATGCTCTCAATCACAAGTGAACACTGACAGATTGGTACGAGCGCCAGTCGAAAAGATGGTCAACCACCATTAAGAATAGTGTTTGTACATTGTGAACAGACAGAATCAGTGTTTCTGCCATTTCTTTGTTTGTCTGAAGACCTCCAGTTAATGTTTCACAATATTCATGCCACATTTTTTTACAATACTTCATAAACAAGGCAGATGGTGGCGAGGAAGTTGCCAAGATCCATGTCTGACAGTGACTCACTTTCTGTATCTACTCATTTATGTCAATGAACTACAGCCATGTGTTACTTGTCATATTAGTTTCCAATATTGGGATGGTTTATGCTACAGCCATTTTGGTTTTGGTGAGGGGTTTTTTGCCAGCGTGTTTTTAATAATGCAAAAATAAGCGAGGCCCGGTGCTGAACAGAACCGACATGGACCGGGATTGGACCGAGACAACCCTGCAAAATATCCATATCCAATGATTTTACATTATAATGGCAAAAAACATGTTTTTTGGGACAATTCCTATTGGGACTACATATACAGAAAAATGTATGCATTCACTACTGTAAATCGCTTTGGATTAAAGCGTCTGTTAAATGGCATATATACAACGTCACTGTGCCCACTTACCTACACAGAAATGCCCTGCAGTTGAGGGCAGTTTCTGCACTCATAGTTCAAATGATTTGACTTTTAACCTCCTCTTTTTGCCGACCTCCTGGTGCCAAACAATAGGTTAACAACAGACGGTAAAGTTAATTGGTCCAAACTTATGTACATGCCACGTGAAGACTGAATAATAATGATAAGCTACTGCTCGTATTCAAACCGCATGCTCTCTCGTCTTTTGCAAGATTTCTCCTTCCTTCTTGTTCTTGAGATCCTTTTCCAAGTCTACTTATGTATTTTAATTTTGCACTTCCCTAAGCGGTGGGCGAATCGCCTTGCCGTTATGATGTGGGTTACACAACTCTCCTCCGCACCCCCAGCCCCACCCCCAAAAGCACCCCAAACTTTGCACTAAACCCCTTCTCAAACAGTGTCCTTTCCAGTACATCAAAAGGGATGTGGCCAGCCCAAGCGCCCAACCTCTGGATTCTGACACTGGCATGACAGAACGCATGGGCACGAATGGAATGCGCAGGGAGAGAGACCTGGCCGAATCCGAGGTCACCTCAGGTCATCGCCGAGGGAAACCATAGCCTCATTGTTAAGCGGTGACAAATCAATTCCAAGACATGCCATTATTACTCTGCAGTAGTGCTGCCTATAGAACTTATCCCATTTACAAATTTCTCTGGCTGTAAGTAGTACGGCAATTTAATAAAAAAGGCAGCATATGCGTAGGGCTCCAGTGGATTGTGGATGAAAATAGTTTTTTCTTGCACGAATCCTGGGCAAGGTTGTGTGTGTCAAAGTTAACTAAACTCTTGAATTTAATTTAGTCTCTACGAGGACTCTGGAGAGCTGACAGGGGTGAAATGGACTGATTTCTTTTTTTTCTGAGAGAAAATGGAGAGGGAGAGGCAAGAATTCATATTTCCTTTCAGGTCAGCTCATTTGAGCAGTGCTTGTGTTTGCAGAAGAAACCTGTTGTTGCCAGAGTGATCATAATCAATATAAAACCTGATACACGCAAGTACATCTGTGAGGTACAATCAAAACATATCACCTTTGTCCTTTATGACAATAAAAGTGTGATGTTACTGTTCTGACGCTTGTGACACAGGGCAGTAAATATATGTGTTTACCTGGTGGGTCATCACTGGGCACGCTCCGTAAAGAGTAGAGAGACAGGATCACTGGGCGCGCTCCGTAAAGAGCAGAGATACAGGATCACTGAGCGCGTTCAGTAAAGAGTTGAGAGACAGGATCACTGTGCGCGCTCAGTAAAGAGTGGAGAAACAGGATCACTGGGCACGCTCCGTAAAGAGTTGAGAGACAGGATCACTGGGCACGCTCAGTAAAGTGTAGAGACACAGGATCACTGGGCGTGCTCCATAAAGACAGGATCACTGGGCACGCTCAGTAAAGTGTAGAGACAGGATCACTGGGCATGCTCCATAAAGACAGGATCACTGGGCACGCTCAGTAAAGAACAGAAAGACAGGATCACTGGGTGCACTCAGTAAAGAACAGAGAGACAGGGTCACTGGGCGTGCTCAGTAAAGAGTAGAGATACAGGGTCACTGGGCGTGCTCAGTAAAGAGTAGAGAGACAGGATCATTGGGCGCGCTCAGTAAAGAGTAGAGAGACAGGATCACTGGGCGTGCTCAGTAAAGAGTAGGGAGACAGGATATCAGCCTGGCCCACCTGTGGGCTCCTCTCTTGTTGACAGTATGGTTGAGCTGTGGAGTTGCTGTAGGGATCCACCAGAAGCGATTTTTTCTCTAGACGTCACTTTGATCGCTAGCCAACAGCTGCTCGTGGGTGTTCCCACACAAGCAGCTTTGGGAAGAGTAGTGGAGTGAGTTTGTAGTAGAGTCAACTGAGCCAAGCCCATAGAACACAAGTAAACTACTCTCTAGTAAATCATTTAACTTGAACAGCAGTTTTGCACTCACATCACACAAACTAGCTAACTTTACCTTTTCCTTGACCTTTCTAGCGAACTACTGGCAATTAACCTACTTTTAATTTAATTGTACATAATTAATCAAAGTCACCAGGGACCCCCACTATTTCTGGTATTTTGCACCATGCATTGTTATTTTTGTTGCTGCATCGTAAAGTTTGGGAAACACACCCACTGCAACAATTAACCTGTCCGTAATTTTGGTATGGAACAAATTAGTAAGTAAGTAAGTAAGTAAGTATTTATTTGTATAGCGCCCTTCATAGCACGAATGCACAGAGTGCTTCACAGCAGTAAAAAATACAATTAAAACACAAATCAGCAGTACTCAGATAAAAAGTGCACACTTAACGATACAATACAGACAACAGACGTGACAACGTTACAAGCAGCAGCAAACTAGGCTAAATATTGTCAAATGCCTGTCTGAACAGGTGGGTTTTTAGCAGATTTTTGAACATTGGTTCAGAGGGCGAGGTTTTCAAGTCCTGGGGAAGGGCATTCCAGAGCCTTGGGGCAACCACCCCAAAAGCTCTGTCCCCCTTGGTTTTTAACCTGGTCCGGGGCACCGCCAGGAGCTCCGAGTCGGAGGAGCTCCGAGTCGGAGGACTTGAAGATAGGACCCAAAAACATGCACTTTAGTTTACAGTGAGGAGAAATAAGGAAACCAATTTGTCGATCTCTGCACACCTTCACTGTGTCACCAGTAATTTGCATCAAGTTAAAGTCTCCTCTACTGCTGAGCATGTTGACTTCATGCCGCCAACAGTGGCTTTGCCGCACACCACCTACAGTCGCCAGTTGCCACTGAAAATGAACAACTTCCGGCCGCTTTGTTCGCTTGTGTCGCTTCTGGCTGACACTAATGTCTTTTAAAACAGGATGCATTTATTTTTCTATGCTGTCGGTTCAGTTTTAAATGTGTTACTTTATAGAGTTAGTTCATAACAAGTTTCTGGGTAGCCATATTGGGCAAAGGTATATCATTTATGCATATATTGTGCTATTGATCTGTTGTTCAGCTAACAGGATACAGCTTGGTTTGTGCATAGCAAGTGCAAGAACCAGCACTGTCCAGGGGCTGCAATGCATTTATTACATCTGGTAATGAGTGCCACTCCACCCTCCAGTGGTAACACAAAGGAACAGTGGTTACACTGGAGGAACCAGCCAGTCAGTGGTCTCAGCTTACTGTCTGATTACATTAGTTGATTAAAAGGTGAGAGCATTCGATTTCCGCTTCAGGATTTCTGAAGTGCTTTTAATTGGCTGGCTGTTAGAGCGCTCAGTAAGCACCTCCTTCTGTGTCTCACATCCTGTAAGCTCCTCCATGTTTACTTGATCGTGATTCCTCATCTTAAATCGTTGACGGGGGGATTAACAGAGCTTCCCTCTGCAATATGAGTGAGCTTATCACCGATCACAGGGCTTTTACAGCACTGCATTATATCCGGAAATATATTTTTTAAAAGCCTGGTTTGTGAGGCTAGGCAGTCATTAAATCAGTTAGCCAATGAGAGATGCTGTTTTGTGCAGGACTGCAGTCACAGTCACGTTTGTGGGTCTTGGAGAAGAACTGGATATGGTAATTGAGATAAGGAGACATTAAACCATTCACTGTGAAATGGTCATTGAGTTTCCTGCCACAAATACCTGCATCTCTGGGACTCAGTAGGTAGATCATGGCACTGACAATGCTTAGGTTGTGGTTTTGTTTCTCATTGGGACCACATATACTGAAAACTGTATGCATGCACTACTGTAAATCGCTTTGGATAAAAGCGTCTGCTAAATGACATACACGTATTATGTTATGTTGTGTTAAAACCAAGAAAAGGCTACGTGTGTACCTGTGTGTCTTGGTTCTGTTTGCTTAGAGCCTTAGTAACATGATAAACATACGCACTCCAAAAAAGTCTTAGCATAAGGTGTAGAGTCAAACACCTTCTAGTGAGCACTGTTCTAGTGTGTGGATGAGCCCCAAGGTCTGCATCCATTTAAGGCTCTGTTCTAGTGTGTGGATGAGCCCCACGGTCTGCATCCATTGTGGTGTCCCTTGGGGTTGGGCGACACTCACGGACCTTGCAGAGGGCATAGGAAAGTTAAATTACTCGGAGGAGGCAGTATTACAAACAAAACTATAATATAATACATGAATCTTGACAAACAAAACAAAGGGCGGGGTATCAGGGGAATCCAAAACACATAAAGTCCACAATCCTTATCTTGTCGTCGTTGTCCGTAATCCAGTCCACAAATACAGTTCAGTTTCTCAGGCAGTGCACAAATTCGGTACACAAAGCGGGGTCCTTAAACAATCCAGGTCAAAACACAATCCAAGCAATTCTGTCCCAAACCTCTCTCCAACACTCTCTCCAACACTCTCTCCAACACTCTCTCCAACAGCCAACCTACTCCCTCCCAGTGTAACACAAACACAAAAGTCCCTTAAATAGGCCTCGAAATGGCCTTCAGCTGTCCGCAGTCCAAATTTCTTGACTTTGTTCAGGTGCTGGACTGCGGGCTGCTGGGAACTGTAGTTCTTCTGTTTCCTCTAGTGGCTCCCAAGAATTAAAGGGCCAGGCAGCCATTTTCTCATCCTACCCCTTGGGATGCCACACCATTTAAGGTTCTATTCTAGTGTGTGGATGAGCCCCACGGTCCGCATCCTGTTAAGGCACTGTTCTAGTGTGTAGATGAGCCCCACAGGTATTGAATCCAGACCGTGTGAGCGTGAACTGTGGTCAGCCGCCTTGCCAGGAGGGAGGGATAAAGTCGGCCAGGTTTTCCGTGTCTCATCGCTCACCAGCTGGTCAAACGGGCACTCACAGTCTACTGATATAAAGCTGCGCATGAAGTGTTCCTCTGACTTATGCTTGTGCTGCTTAACGTGTAGGCTCCAGTGTGAAAAGATGCTGTAGCTGACATCACATGTTTTGGAGGAGAGCACCTGCTTGTTCGAGCTCTCCCAAATTGACAGCGGGGGTTTGCAGTGAGTGCGGCTCAGAATATAATTGGGCATTCCAAATTGTGAGGAAAAGGGGTAAAAGAATTGTCAAAAATGTTTAAAAAATTGGTGAAAAGTCACACACAGGTGCCATAATACTCCTAAGAACCACTGGACTGCTTTACAGCAATTATTAAAACTAATTTCAGGGTATGGTGCATCGGACTTAAACTAGCTTACAACCCATTTGGGCTGATAGTTTGGCTTTCAAAGAGCAGAAAATATCACTGATATCACAACCTCCAAAAATCTGTAGAAGACTGAAAGCGGAGGGGAAACGGATATGAAAGAGGATTACAGGAATCTCGTACAGAGGGCTGAGTTCCAGTGCACGCTGAGTATGTCCCAACATGCTGCCAGGACATGGGAAGCAGCTGTGGTTTATTGATGCCTCTTGAGGTTGTGTCAGCAACACGTTGCATCCATTACGCTACATTGTAAAGTTGTAGTGCTAAACTAAAAATGCAGTCGGAGTCATGGCAATGGCAAAAAATTAAGGGCAAGATGCAAAGCGATTTATCCATTGTGGTGTGGAAGTAGGAGGGGCTGCTCCCGTATTTTAGACAGCTGTCAGATGTTCCTGTTACCTAAAGCTGGGGAGACGCTCAGGACCTTGGACAATGGCCTGCCTACAGCCATGCACAGCTGATGCTGATTGGTAATTCCTTCATTCAGTCTGTTAAAAATGCACAGCCTCCCTTTATTTTGCTCCACAGCCGTGCATGTTCCACATCCCCAGAGTGCTGTGACTGAACCAGGCCTGCCAGAGGGGTTCTGTTAGCCAGTCTCAGTATTCTCAGGTTTAATGTGTTTATTTTCTTGTTTTGTTTTGCCTCTTGACAAGGGGGATACAGTTGCCTTTGGCCTGTCAGTGCTATCTTTCGTTCCTGTGCCTCAGACACACCTGGCACTAGGCCATGGGCCTTAGCTTTGAATAACAAAGTGAAACAGCATTACTTTTCAAATGATTGGCAGGCCCCTGAAATAAACAAAAACTTTATTTCATCATAGTGGCATTTTCTTTCCCCAAACCTGTTAATGTGTTGGAGATTTCTCTCTTCTATAATGGACTTGATTTTACAGTGAAGTAATTGAGCAATTTCAGAGTTGCCCTCAGAGCTGTGAATGTATTGTAAAATTTATATTTGTATTGTAAATGAATCTTCAACACCACAACAGTGTAAAATAGTCACTGGCTCTCCTGTAATACTGTGTGTAAAATAGTTACTGGCTCTCCTGTAGTACTGTGTGTGGCCTGTAGGGTGTAAAATGGTCACTGGCTCTTCTGTATTACTGTGTGTGTAAAATAATCACTGGCCTTTGGCCAAATGCCTCAGGGGGATACAGATGGCACAGAGGTAACTCGATAGACACAATTGGTGATATCAAACTGGTGAGAACAAAATGAGGAAAGACATGACCACGGACATGGCCATCTTAACATGTGGCCATTCAAGGCAGTGCTGCACTTAGTTTTGAAAGAAGTATTTTGTAAAAATTCTCCACTAACAGTTTAAGGACAGAATGACTGCAATGAGTCTGTGGATTGGGATGAGCCTGGTGCTGGGATGAGTTGGGAATTCTGAGCTCAGACACACAGGTTATGATTGGGATGAGTTGGGAACACAGAGTCGCTCATCGATCACGTCTGATCGAGTCAAATCAAAGCTTTTTGAGTAAGTATACGGTGTGACCATGAACTGTTATCAATTGTCAGCCTGAACTTCATGTGCTGTGGTGGCTGGCCCTTTCAGATACATAGACTAGTCCTGAGTTCCTGTAGCATTTCCACCGTGAATGGAACATGCAGGAATGCATGACAACCTCTAGAGACCTTGAAACCACCAATCAATCAATAAATATTCATCACATTCTAAGGGGAGTTGAATTTCGTCATGATGTGCAAAATTATTTTTCTAAATCCACCGTCAATGAATGTTGAATGAATAATAATAATAATAATAATAATAATAATAATAGTAATAGTAGTTAGATAGAATGTGTTAACTCCTCTCTCAGGTAGGAATACTGTTAAATAAAGTTAATTTGAAGCGCCCTTCTCATTGTATACCACTGTGTACTTGTGAAAACAGGTCTATAGTCTGCCTGGGGGCTCATTTTAAACAGGAGGCTAATTATTCACTGCTGTAGAACAGGCAAACTCATTACTACGTAATATTTATGAAATTACGCGGCTACAGCAGATCAGTGTCAATATGCTCCCTGCGCTGCGCACCAAATGAAGTGATTTGCCGTACCTGTTTTGCTTGATGATGATTTGACGGAGTGCTTGTCATCGCTGTCTCCTGCGGTTTGGATATGTAAATTATGCCATCGAGCTGTGCGAATGCTTTGGCGATAATTACATTAGAACATGGAGAGGACATATGCTCACTGCGATGTTCCAAAAAACGTCAGTTTATTTTTCCATCAGGCCTTTTGTCTTGCCTGTGTGTATGTGGAAGGGAGCTGATTGGATCTGGAATGTGCTGTGGAATGATCTAAGCAGTAAAAACATGCTGTTAGGATGCAGAGCAGGGTGATGTCTCTGTGCTCAGTTTGTACGTGGCCTGGGTGGTAGGGGGCTGTGAAGAGTCTTGGGACAAGATATTTGAGTAGAGGCGTAGAGCATTGTGCCCCCGATAGCATAGCGGTCTAAAGCACCCATCTAATGCTGGTCCTTGTGTGAGCTGCGAGTGTGAGCTGCATATCACGGTCGTAATTCGAAACCTGTGAACCTTCGAAACCTCCCCACCATCGGGGGCGGCGTTTGGCTGTCCACCCCAGGGGAGAGGGTGAGCCAGCATAAGTTCACAGAGAAACACATAACTCCAGAACGCGGGTGAACGAATTTCGTCTCGAAGGAAGTGGAGTTTGCTGCCTTCAGAGAATTACAATATATGGCCAAAAGTCAGTGGACACCCCTACTAATTATTGAGTTCAGGTGTTTCAGCCACACCCATTGCCAACAGGTCCATAAAATCCAGCACATAGCCATGCAATCTCCACAGACAAACATTTAGAATTCAGAATGGTTCATGAAGAGCTCAGTGACTTTAAACGCAGCACTGTCATAGGATGCCACCTTTGCCACAAGTCAATTCGTGAAATTTCTGCCCTACTAGATGTGCCCCGGTCAACTATAAGTGCTATTATTGTGAAGTGGAAGCGCCTAGGAGCAACAACAGCTCGGCCACGAAGTGGTAGACCACGCAAACTCACAGAGCAGGGCCGACGAGTGCTGAAGCACATAGCGAGTAAAAATCACCTATCATCTGCTGCATCACAAACTACAGAGTACCAAACTGCCTCTGGAAGCACCATCAGCACAAGAACTGTGCATCGGGAGCTTAATGGAATGAGTTTCCATGGCCAAGCAGCTGCACACAAGCCTCACATCACCATGCGCAATGCCAAGCGTCGACTGTAGTGGTGTAAAGCACGCCACAACTGGACTCTGGAGCAGTGGAAACGTGTTCTTTGGAGTGATGAATCACGATTCACTATCTGGCAGTCTGATGGATGAATCTGGGTTTGGCGGATGCCAAGAGAACGCTACCTTCCGGAATGCATAGTGCCTACTGTAAAGTTTGGTTGAGGAGGGATAATGGTCTGGGGCTGTTTCTCAGGGTTTGGGATAGGCCCCTTAGTTCCAGTGAAAGGTATTCTTAATGCTACAGGATACGAAGACATCTTAGCCAATTGGGCGCTTCCAACTTTGTGGCAACAGTTTGGGGAAGGCCCTTTGCTTTTCCAGCATGACTGTTCCCCTGTGCATAAAGCGAGGTCCATAAAGACATGGTTAGACGAGTTTGGTGTAGAGGCACTCGATTAGCCTGCACAGAGCCCGGACCACAACCCCATTGAACACCTTTGGGAGGAATTAGAACGCCGATTGCGAGTCAGGCCTTCTCGTCCAACATCAGTGCCTGACCTCACAGATGCTCTTCTGACCTAAATTTAAACAGAACCTGTAATATCGGGTTTTGTTTAGAGCTAGTTATAACCTTGGTGTTAGTAAGCTGCAATAGAGCTCTCTCTTTGAGAAAGCTGCAGGAATATCAGCGATGTTGCCTTGTCCTGGTTTGGACGCACTTGTTAAATAATCTGATCTATGTAACCACCTGCAAACTTTTGCCATTTTACAAAATTTTCATCTTCTTAAACACCCAGCTACACACATAAACACAGTGGAGTGGATATCAGTAACAGGTTTAGACAATTACGCCGCTATGAATCATGGGAAAGTTTTCAGAGTTTGGGAAAGTGGTCAGGATCACTGGGAGCACTCAGCAAAGTGTAGAGAGACAGGATCACTGGGCACGCTCAGTAAGGAGTGGAGAGACAGAAATTACATTCTGATTCAAGGACCTTTCTAAGCCAGCACCCTCCTCCCCACCTCCACCACCCTGGATACCCTCAATCTCTTGTGTCAGGGGCCCAAGAGGAAGCTGTATCAGATTGCAAAGTACAGGCCCAGCTGGCTCATTATGCCCTCCAATACATAAGAGGTTATGGGGGAGGCGCATAACACATGTGCGTGGGCCACAGCACTTAGATTGCAGATTTGCTATTCTGAAGTGGATTCACTGGATGGAGATGTCCTCTACACCTGCAGCAGTGAGGAAAACTTCAGGACTCTTTGTGAGTGCACTTTAAAAGCAGGGGAGTGGAAGTGGGGGTCAGGGGAGGGAGGATATGCAAAGATAATGAGGGTCAAATGGCTAACCGTTAATGTGTGGTACATACGTGAAGCTCAAATCCAGCATCACGTTTAGAGGTGCTGGTGAGAAAGGGAAGCCTCCAACGCTTGTGCATGTGTGTGTGTGAGTGTGTGTGTGTATGTGAGTGAGTGTATGTGTGTATGTGTTACGAACCCATAAAAACCACCTGCACTTCAATAGCTGGATGGTGAACCAAGACGGGACGCGACAAACAAATATTCCTTTGAGTCAACAAGTCATTAAAAAAAAGGATTTATTTATGACATACAACAGATAATGAACATATGAACATACTCACATGACAATGAAGGGATATAATAAAAAATCAATAAAACAATCTGACTAAGCCCTAGCACCAGAGAGGATAGGTTCTAAACTCACTCGTGTGCAAGTCAAAAAGGATGTTCTCTTCCACAGACTGCTTCCCTAGCTATCAAAAGGTACATAAGAAAAAATATGCACAGGGAAAAACGGAAAAGCAAGTAAGGTAAAAATCTTTGCAAAAGTTTTCCAAAAAGGCACAGCTGAATGGCAAGAAGTCAAAGAAAGGAAAAAGGCCTCTTCAAAAACAAATGTTGCTCCACCCCTTATAAACTCCAGACATGGGCGTGGCCAGATGAGGTCGAGGAGAGTGCAGCTGGGAACAGTCCATGCATCCAGAGCATGACCATGCATTGGGAGCATGGCCTCAATCAACAATCAAGCACCCATCGACTAAGAGTTTCTGGGATAAAATTTTGGTCAACCGTAACTGGTTTGGTCACTAGTGAGCGGCAAGGTCAAACACACACCGCACCCAGCACTTCCTGATTCCTACATGTAGCGCAGGACCCAAACTGAGCCAGGGAAACTCAGGCTGGCCTTATTGTGCCTGACTCCAATTTTAGCACATGCAAAGTTCTTTCAATTTGCGAAAACCCATTGCAGTAGGGGTTTTTGATTGTAATCATATTAAAGGGAAGGAAATCGAAAATGCATTATTATAATGTTTAGGTGGTATGTTCCTTATAAATGTTATTATGCACTATAATGTAATGGAAATGGAAAAATATAATACTATGATGATGATTGATTATTGGGAACCCATGTGTGGAGGGCATCAGTCTCGGCAACATAGGAGTGGCAGGGTTGCCTTTGTTTTTGAGATCGTTGGAGCAGTGAAACTTTCCGGGGGCATGTTTGGCACTCTCGCAGGGTGTGAGAACTGTTGTCCGGACGGTTGTTCCAAAGGCAATAATTAGTCATTAGTCAATTAGTTAAGTGGTGTGGATGTCAAGTGAGAAATTCACTTGACTGATTGGGTTTGTGTGTGAGAATGTGTGTGTGTGGTGTTGAGTAATTGTGATTGGGTGTGTGAATGATAGACGGGTGATTGCCTCACGAGTCCCACCTGAGTCAGGCAGAAAGTGAGCCTAAGAGCAAATGGGGCGAGTGGGGGATCAAGTTTGTTTTGTCTTGTCATTCATGTGTGTGTATCAAGAGTGTTATTTGTGTTGTTTGTGTGTGCATATCGTAGAGAGTTGTTGTTGGTCTGGTCGTTCACGTCTGTGTTTGTGCATGCATGCGCATCATGTGGTGTTGGTTTGATATAAGGTACGACATGGTGTTGTGTTTGTGTGTGTTCCTCGCAACTGGGTTTCCGTGTTGGAGGAGGTGGAGTCTGTTGAGCTCTGTGTGCTTTTGTCAAAAGTGACTGAGTAGAGTGCTTCCTGGGTTTGTGGGAAAGAGAGAGAGAGGGCACACTGAAAAAGTGTCTGCCTCTCTCCCTCGGTGTGATTGTGAAAGAGGGAGAGAGGGCGCACTGAAAGAGTGTCCTCTCTCCCTCTGTGTGATTGGAAGAGAACTGCACTAGGGCAGTGGAGTGTTTCTGGACAACACCCTGAGAACTCTCACTGAAAGAGTGGAGAGTGTCTCGGGGCTGGTTGACAGATAACTCTCACTGTGATGAGTGGCATGGTCTCTGTGTGTTTCTGTTAAAAGATAATTCAGACTGAAAAGTTTGAGTATCTCTGTGTGCATGGGAAGCACTTTATTTAGGGGTGAAAATGTGGCTATAGGCAGTGCAGTGCAAGTGTTGCAGGATGATTGCGTTTCTGGAAGGAGACTTCCAGGAGGGTTTTGTCTGCGACCGTTGCCAGCTTGTGAAGCATCTCGAGAGCAAGATTCTTGATCTCAAAGCCCAACTTGCTGGTCTCGACTGCCCTGCAGAATTTTTAGAGTTCCAGGAACTTATTAGTATGCCCTTTAAAGAGATAGCCTGCATGCCGAAGCTGAGTAGGGGGGAGACTCTAGAGCAGACAGGGAGAGAGAGTTGGGTGACGGTAGGGCGCCAGCGTAGAAAAGGGCGCGCACATGCAGGGGCGGCATCTCCAGAGATTGTGGTGTCCAACCAATTCCAGCCCTTGCAGGAAGAGGATCTGGCCCAGCCCTCTGTGAGTGGGAGGACTGATGAGCCCCAGGGCACCCTGGCAGCCATGCCACCCAGGAAAAGGGAGTTAATTGTAGTGGGGGATTCTATAATTGGAGGTATAGACAGTATAGTCTGTTTGCGGGAAAAGGAATCTCGCATGGCATGTTGCCTGGCCTGGTGCTCAGGTTAGGTGAGACCAAGATTTTTCCTGGAACACACGGACAAGCTCCTGGCCAGAGCAGAATTATTACAAAAATTAAAGGGTGGATCCAGTGGTCATGGTCCATGTTGGAAACAATGACAGTCCTGAGGTGAGGGTAGGTTTGAGGTTCGGAGGCGCTTGCCAGGACAAATGTATATAATTAGGATCTGCAGGGTAAGGGCAGGACCTCCACGGTGCCTTCCTTCTCTGGAATTCTGCCAGTACCACATGCTAGCAAAGTGCTGGCGAGCAGAATTTTATATGGAGATTTAACACATGGCTACAAACCTGGTGTAGGAAAGAGGGGGACAAGTTTATGGGGCACTGGGACTCCTTTTGGAACAGGGGTGACCTGTACAAGTGGGACGGGCTACACTTGAACCGGAGGGGTACAGATGCATTGGGCCAGCGTATGCTCAGGGTAGTGGAGGAATATTTAAACTAGGGACTGGGGGGGCAGGGAGGGAAATTAGTAGTAGTAGTATTATGGATAGGGAGGTACAGACTGCCCAGATGGAAGATACCAGGGCAGAGTATAATAAATCTGAGGATATAATTAATAAAGATTTTTTGGATCATAATGTGAATAGAGGTGGTTCGGCACAGTTATGTTTGGAGGGGAAGGACAACGTAAGTGTGAGTAAGGCTCTGAAGTTCATGTGTTTAAATGCAAGAAGCATAAAAAATATTTTTTTGGAACTGGAGGCTGTCATGTTGAATGGGGGTTATGACATTGTTGGGATTAATGAGACATGGCTTGGCGCAGCGGATGGGGATGAATATAATGTTGAGGGGTACACATTGTTTAGGAAGGATAGAACTAATAAAAGAGGAGGGGGAGTGGCCCTTTATGTGAAAGACAATCTTAATGTGCAGGAAATTCCAGGTATAAACCCATTCATTTCTTGTGAGGACAACTGGATTAGATTACTGGGAGATCATGGGGCCTTAATATAGGAGTATGCTATAGACCTACAGCTTCAGACAGTAACATAAATAATACGCTCTTTGGTAACATAAAACAAATCTGTGCTGAAGGAGAGACGATAATAATGGGCAACTTCAATTACCCCTCTATAAATTGGGAGATAGTGACTGGTCAGGGCAAATGTGAAGAGGAGTTTTTAGATATGGTCAATGACTGCTTTTTGGTACGGTCTGTTACTCAGTCTACGAGAGAGAAATCAATACTGGATCTGGTTTTGTGTAACAATCCTGATAGAATTTGCAGCACAGAGGTAGGAGAACCACTAGGGGCAAGTGACCACAGTGCAGTTATTTTTGATCGTTTTTGGCAAGTTAAGACAGCCTCCTCTAACTCTAGAATTTTTTATTTTAGACGAGCTGAATTTAATAAAATGAGAGAGAATTTAAGTAATATACACTACCGGTCAAAAGTTTGAGTACACCTTCCATCTGGACTATGGCTAATTGGGCACTCCTTAATTCTGCAGCAAGATAACGACCCGAAACACACCTTGAAGTTGTGCAAGAACTACCTGGTGAAGGAAGAACATGAAGGACAACTCAAACTGATGACCTGGCCTGCCCAGTGTCCAGACCTCAATCCCATAGAAATTGTATGCGACAAACTGGACAAAGCAAAGCAACCCACAAGTTTCTCTGGGAATTGCTGCAGGAGAGCTGGGAAGACATATCGGGTGATTTCCTGCTGAAACCTATTAACCGAATGGCCCGTGTTTGTGAGGCTGTTATCACGGCAAAGGGTGGCTATTTTGAGGAATCCAAGATTCAATTTTCAATATAATTTTCTTGAACATTTCTTTGATGTTCATTTTGTTCATTGTTACATGTGTTTTTTGTCATTTTAAAGTATTTACAGAAATGTATACGGTGTAAAGCATTGTCAATTATGAGATAAACCTATTTTCCAGCAGGTGTACTCAAACTTTTGACCGGTAGTGTAGATTGGGTAAAACTTCTAGATTGCAGAACTGTGAATGAAAAATGGACTATATTTAAAAGGGTTATTGTAGATGTACAGTGTAAATTCATCCCAAAAGTAAGGAAAAATAGGATAAAAAAATGGTCTCTGCAGTGGATGACTAAATCTTTACGGGAGATTTTGAGACAAAAGAATCGACTGTACAGAGTATATAAAAAGGATAACTCAGAGAGAAACAAGTTAGATTATTGTAATATGTGGGCTAAGGCTAAAAAGGAAATAAGATCAGCTAAAAGGCGGTTTGAAATTAAAATTTCCCAAGATGCAAAAAGTAATCCTAAGAAGTTTTTTCAATATTGTAGTAGAAAAATGAAAGTTAAGGATGAGGTTAAGTGCATTAAGAATAAGGAAGGAACTTTGGTTTATAATAATAAGGATATTGCTAACACACTAAACAGTTACTTTGTTGAGAGCTTTACTACAGAAGAGGTTATAAATATGCTTAAATGTATAGACAAGGTACAGAATGTTTTGGAGGACTTTGAGACAAATAAGGCAGCAGGCCCGGATGGCATATATCCCAGAGTACTCAAAGAACTTGGGGAAATTATATATAAACCATTGACAGATATTTTCATTCAATCCATAATCACTGACCCAGGGAACTATAGGCCTGTCAGTTTAACTTGCATCGCATGTAAAATGCTGGAATTGTCACATTCCCTTTGTTCCTGTCTCGTTTTTCCTTTGTCTCATTTCTCCCGCGTGATTGTTTGTGTTAATTGTTTTATTATTTTCTATTATTCAATTATGAACCCTCATTACTCCTCATAATGCTCACCTGTTGCCAATTCCGTCGTCCGTTCCGGCACACCAGCCTCCCATCAAAATCATCAGCCCTGCAGTATATCTACCCCGGTTTTCCAGTCATTCATCGTCAGATCGTTGTTCTCCCTCCCCGGTAGAAACTGACTTCAGAAAGCCTTATCTAAAACTCTGTGTTTACTGTTCTTTGTGTGTCGAGTTCAATTTATGTCTACCCTTGTTCCTGTTGTCTCCCTTCGTGTTCAGGTTCATTCCTCGTTTGTCTGCCAGCTCTGTCCATCCTGCCAGCCCCGGCTGCCTGCACGCTTAGCTTGCCCTCCGGTTACCCTCATCCTGTCTGCCCAGTCATCTCGTCCACTCCTCCTGTGCATCCCTTCCGTTGTCCAGCTCATCGTTTTCCGCTACCTCTGTCATTACTATTATTAAATCATCACTCTCCATTCTAACCTTGTCTGTGTCTGCGTTTGAGTTCGTTCCTGTTCGACATAACAGGAATGTATTATTAGGGATAAGTTGGAATCATTCTTGAAAAATAATAGTATTTTAAGGGAGAGCCAACATGGTTTTCTCAAAGGGAGGTCATGCCTAACCTTCTGGACTTTTTTGAAGAGGCTACAAAGTGTGTTGACCTGAACCAAGCTTATGATATTATATATTTGGACTTTCAGAAAGCATCTGACAAGGTACCACATGAGAGGCTCATTGCTAAAATGAATTCTGTAGGAATTGCAGCAGTAGTTTCAGAGTGGGTTCATAATTGGCTGCAAGGGCAAATACAAAGAGTAACAGTAGGTGGGGCCATATCTGACCTCGGTGCTGTGGGCAGTGGTGTCCCACAGGGATCGGTGCTGGGACCTCTGCTCTTCCTTATTTACATAAATGATCTTGATATGGACATTAGTAGCAAAATAGTTACATTTGCAGATGATACTAAACTTGGGGGTTTGGCAAACAGTTTGGAATTGACTAAAGTAATCCAAGATGATTGAAATAAAATCAAAAAATGGGCAGATATACAGACATTCAATATTGCTAAGTGTAAAGTTATGCATGTGGGAAATAAAAACATTAAACAGGAGTATTTTATGGGAGGAGAAAAGTTAGTAGGTGTTCAATTTGAAAAAGACTTAGGAATTGTAGATGATCAAAGCCTATCTGCATCAAAGCAATGTGCTACAGCAGTGAAAAAAGGCAACAGGATGCTGGGATACATAGCAAAAAGTATTGAGTATAAATCAAAGGAGGTTATATTAATGTTATATATTGCCTTTGTCAGACCTCACTTAGAATACTGTGTGCAGTTCTGAGCACCGCACTACAAGAAAGATATAGAAGCCCTTGAAAAAGTTCAAAGAAGGGCAACTAAACTGATACCTGGTATGAAAGGTAAAGGTTATGAGGATAGACTTAAGGCACTCCATTTATTTAAGCTTAGCAAACGGAGACTTAGGGGGGATTTGATTGAGGTTTTTAGATTCCTAAAAGGGATTAACAAAGTGAAATACCAAAGATTTTTTAAGATAAGTGGGGTCAGCAGAACAAGAGGCCACATTTGGAAATTAGTTAAAGGCAAATTCCGCACAGATATTAGGACGTTTTTCTTTACACAGAGAGTTGTCAATGCCTGGAACAGCTTGCCAGGTCGGGTAGTAGAGGCAGAAACACTTGGGCTATTCAAGTCCAGGCTAGATGTAGTACTAAATACTCTTTAGATTAGGACATGACGAGCCTAGAACGGGCCGTTCTCATCATTATGTATTCTTATGTTCTTAAGAGGCGCGGTGTACTGTTAAGATGTGTGTTGAGTGTGCGTCAGGACAGTGCGAGTTCTACCCTGTCCCGTTAAGTGTTGATGTGTGTTAAATGTGGATGCATGGAAGCGGTGTGGAAAGCTGCTGCTGAAAGTCTGTTTGTTGTATGTTCCCCGAAAGGAGATTCCCCCCTAGCAGGAGGCGGGCTTTCATTTATTGTTGGTTATTTTAGTTTGTTATTTTAGTTAATTGTTTTTGCCCGAAAGCTTCGCAGCAAGTAGGGTGAAGATTTTGTGTTTGTTTTATTTAACCTGCTCTCCCACTGTTTCGCTCTCCCCCATCTGGGGAGAGTCTGAAAAATAAAAGAACCGGTCCGTAGACCGGCAAACCCCACTCCTCTGCCAGTTCTTACCATCAACTGCTCTACTCCAGTCCAGGGATTGTCAAGTGGCGTGTGACAGTATCAAACACCTGACCTGAAAAGCAGAAATGAAAATAAAATTATTAATTTGCATGTCATGTTTTTATTTTTTGGTGGGGGGTGGGCTTATTTAGAGTATCTGCCCATGCTTGTGTGGTTCCATGGACCATGGAATTCAACCAAACACAAATGTTTTACTGCCATTCCTTTATTTCTCTTGTTGAAATTTCAAGCAATTTCAAGCAATGAAAATGATGAACACCCCCAAAAAAAAAACCTGATATATATATATATATATATATATATAGTTTTGGGGGGAATACCGGATATTGATGTAATTATTATGGCCCTCTATGTGTTCTCGTTGTTACTGCAGGTGCTTTAATCTTGAGAAAGGACACTCCCTTTGCAAAAGTTTCCGCAGTAGTTTGTAATTATGTCAGCAGAGCTTAGTGAAGTAGTTAGAGGTCAAATTGTTTTCCTGAGTAAATATTTGGTGTTAGTTTTTGATTAATGATGAAAACAAACAGATCTTGTTAGTGGACTTTTGGACCCCACTGTATATATATATATATATAGTGTTTATGGAATTTTGATTGAAGTGTCAACAGACCCCTCTAAAACAATATGTCTGCACCCTGTGGCAGCCATGTAATCCATTGTGTAGTAATGCATTATAATTCAGAACACTGTATTCGTTAGCCCGGGTTTGTGGCTCCCTAATTAACTGTCAGAAATGGAGAGAGCTGAGAGAGTGATGGATACCATAGAGGGGATTGTTAATAACACTCTACCGTAGGCTGCAGATCAGCTGGCGGCTAAGGGCTGGTCCGCCCCGCGCTGGCCCCCCTGTTAAAAGCACATTAACCCTTTGAGGAATTCGATTTTTTTGAGAGTTCTAATTGTAATTCACAGCAGTGGCTGGGGGTGCAATGTTCAAAAATATTTTTCTTTCAAATGTTTTTTGACATTGATTTGAAAATTGTAATATTGCAAATGCACCCCCTGCACCCATGGTAAAATCACCACTGATTCACAGTGTTCTATTCTGGAATGTTACAGGTCTTTGGAGGATGTCATTAGCAGCCCTTTATGATGTCATCAATGAGAATGAACTAGGATGTTCAGGCATGTTCTAGAATAAACATCACAGTGTGACAGCCCTTCTCAGAGGGTTAAACCCCTCTCCAGTTCTGGGCTGAGAGAACAGGTCACAGGACCAGGACACATAAATCACTGTCGGGTTTTAAGCAGATATGTGTGTTGGTAGTAGGGCTCCCTCTTATTTGAAATATAGTACTGCTAATGCTAGAGATTGCTATGAAATTGGTGTTTGATTGGATGTCTGAACTGGTTCCCAAGCTGGACTGGAGCGGTTCCTGGGCCAAACTGGGAGGGTTTCCTGAACTGACACGTTAGTGAGCTGTACAGTCAGTGCCTTGGTTGTGAGTGAAAAAGACAACACCGTAAGAGAATCCAATCCTAGTCAGCTGTCGCTGAGTAGATCCCGCCCTCGCGATCCTCCCATCAGCAGGACAGCAGCAGCAGGGAGCTGTGGCAAGGAGAAGGACACAGCCATTTCCCAGTTGCTAAGGAAATAGCTAAGTCCAGTCTCAGCTGACTTTCCAGTGAGGCTTTGGCCTCAACCCCAGCCTGCTGCAGGGATCCTCGGCCAATCCAGGTGCAAATCACCTCAATACCACTGCTTTTACTTCATTCTTATTTATTTGACCATTTACTTTGTGTTTTTATTATTCAGTATTGATTTTTAACTGAAATCTTACTCTTCATTTACTAGTTTCTTAAAGCCTTACTTTTTTTGTTTTTATTTATTAATCTATTTTGCATTATCTATTACCTATCTATTTATTTATGAATTATTTGTATAATTGTATTATATCATGATCCTGAAAATGATAAGAAAGCAAGGTTATGTGGGACTTGTGATGTTTTTAGCTGTTGATTCCCCGTGATGTGGATGAGTTTGAGTGTGCGAAATTCCGCATCCAGGAACTCAACCACAAGATTGTCCTCTTGGAGGAACGCATATTGACATTGAAAGAAATCTCCAAGGAGCAGGCTATTGACAGCAGTTTTAATAACGTTTCCATGGTGCGGCCTGAGCCATATTCAGCCTGCTCATCACCCTGTTTTCTGGCAGAAGATGGATAACTGAATAAAAGAAAATTGAAATACCCTGCCTAACTGCCCCTGCTGAACTTCTACTCAGGTTTGAACCTTTGACTGATTGTGATTATTCCCTCACTGAACCAGATGAATTGAGGATAGGGGACTATCATTACAGTTTTTCTCAATCGTTTAAACACGTTTTCTGAAACTATAGCTCAATTTCTCAAAACTCTAAACACAAAACTGAAAAGAGTTAACCATTTTGGCAAAACTCCACAAATCTCTTGCAAAATGAAACACTGCACTCAAAACCATGTTCTCTCTTCTCAAAACTGATTCTTTCCACCAAAACGATACACACAGCTATCATATGAATATCTCTTACAGAGCATCAATTAAACACTGGTGTAATACATTTACAGTTTTTCTCAATCGTTTAAACACGTTTTCTGAAACTATAGCTCAATTTCTCAAAACTCTAAACACAAAACTGAAAAGAGTTAACCATTTTGGCAAAACTCCACAAATCTCTTGCAAAATGAAACACTGCACTCAAAACCATGTTCTCTCTTCTCAAAACTGATTCTTTCCACCAAAATGATACACACAGCTATCATATGAATATCTCTTGCAGAGCATCAATTAAACACTGGTGTAATAAATTTAAAACACAACCATCAAAATACTGTTTATATATGTTTTGGCTTCATGAGGCCATGTTACATATTCAATTGTATAAAATTGTTTCCTTTTTCTCCTTTAAGGTTTAAGGCTTTTTTTGTCTCAAAATGGAGAGGACCTCCTCTACATCGCATGCAATGTTCTCCCTGGCCAAGCAGCGGGGAAAAAGCGCCTGGCGTGGCGGATCCACCCCTGGCATGCATCTGCGTGGATGTCATCACACTGCCCAAATTGGGCATGGTGATGGATGACCCCACAGTGACCAATGGCTGCGCACATGGTCACATTTCCCCCACGCAGGCCAGGGACATCGACGATGGCACAGTTGCCAATGATGTTCCTCCCCCGCCGCCTGGTCCTGGTCAGGTTGAACCCTGCCTCGTCAATGAATATGTATTCAGGTGGAGCAGCACTGGCATCAAGTTCAAGCACTCTGAAAAAGAGAAAATGACCATATCAGACAGTAGGCCCACATACAGGACCAGCTATAGGCCTACATACAGGAATACTGAGGCTCAAATTCGGCTGGACTCGCTGCCCAGCTGCGGGCATTGTTAGGCCATGATTGAGCACATGGTCAAACAAAGTTGCACAGATTTAATTAGAAATATTGGCGTGCCTTCCTCTTCATCCTCTTCCTCTTCCTCTCTGTTCTCCATGCTGCTCCATTTTTTCCCCCAACACAGTAGAGGTCACCCGAGGTGTGCTGGCAGCAACGTTCTGCCAGTCTATTGTGTTATTTCTTGCTTTCTTGATTTGTCTTGCTAGTTGTGTTAGCCAATTAGATCGTTTCAGTTCCACTAGAAACAGGAAGTGAACCTCTCATGTGTAGTTGATGGTTATCAGAGAGAGAAATCTGATGCAAACATAATCTTCATCCATCCAACCTTGTTGTTTTATAGAAAGTACTGCTTGTAAGTATTTACACAATCTAACATGTTGCAGAACATATATTGAAGGTGATTTTGTGTTTTGGATGTTTTAGGAGGTTTTGATTATCATCCATTCTTATGTTGATGTTCATGGAGATTGTATGTAGGCTAGCTAGCTTTGTATACATGCCATCTTTATACTTAATCTTGTATTTTGACATTGCATTGTGTAATTTGGTAGTTTATTACATAGAGGTTGTGTTAAATGTACAGTTATATTTCATTATCCAATGTTTCATATTAGTGTTAGGGTTTATACATAGCACTGATTCTTTAGCTTGATATTGCTGGGAGCAGCAATTTATTTCGTTATACACACTTTGTGTGCATATATTGTTATTATTTACTTTACTAATTGTCATGGAAGTATGATATTTAGTTGTAACATAGTCAAGTGACTGAATATTGTATTCTGTTATTTTATTGCAGTTTTACTCTGTTGATGAGTGAAGGAAAACAGTCTTAATAAAGAAGACTAAACTCTGACTAACTCGTCAATTAGTTATCTGTCTGCGTAGCTGTGTTCAAGTCGAGCAGTGAGAGCAGAACACGAGGCCTCTTTTATGCTCTGACACATGATTGAAGTGTTTTGCCAATTGAGTTTGAACAGGTGAGAAGTGAGTGAGACCAATTAGTAATTAGGGTGTGGCATTTTGAAGGCCAGTGTTTTCCAGGTGAACAAAGTGTGCTAAATGATGAGATTTGTGCTTAGAGTTTTGCAAACATGTGATTTAGAATTGCTATTTGAGTGAAAACAATGGAATTGTGCTTAGAGTTTTGCAAACATGTGATTTAGAATAGCTATTTGAGTGAAAACAATAGAATTGTGCTTAGAGTTTTGCAAACATGTGATTTAGAATTGCTATTTGAGTGAAAACAATAGAATTGTGCTTAGAGTTTAGCAGTCTGGAGTCTTGTTGTTGATACATGAGCTTAAAGTTTTCCGAATTGTGTGCATAGTTCCATTTTTTGTGTGTATACAATGGAGAAAAACTGTAAAAATACAATTATAGACAACCAGAAATTAGCAATATAATGTTTTCCTGATGCAAGAGTTTTGGATATTGCTAGCCAAATTCTTGTTCTTGCAAATAACAAAAATATGTTTACTGTAACTGTACATGCTGATACAAATGATACATAATGATATACTTGAAGGCCTTCAATCTGAGATGCTGAATAAGCAAGTCCACTCCCTGTGGCAGATCAGGAAAAGAAAAGTGTGATATCAGGCTTTTCCTGTGTTTAGAAAAGGTTGTGAAACATTGAACAGACTCTTTTGTCTCTATGGCTGGCTTTTAGGTCAGTGTAGAACACAAGGGATTGGTTTTAAAGATAATTGGGATAGTTTCTGAGAGATGCCAGGATGTTTATGAAGGATGAGTTAAATCTAAGGGGCTAGGCTATCCTATCTGACAATATAAAGAAAGCATGCAACATACCCTGACTAAACGTTTGCAGTGCCTTGTAATAATTAAGTTTATCTACCTCTAGTTAAACCTAAAAACTCTTGTCTACCCCCAAGTCCCTAGTGTGTGGGAGAATATAAAGAGTCTCTCAAGTTCCACAGTCTTAATGCTAGAAGCATAAAAAAACTAGTTTTTGGAACTTGGGGCCCTCATAATGAATGGTATTTACGTAATAATAAGGGATTAGAGAGATGTGGCTTGGGGCAGAGGATGGGGATGAGTTTAATGTTTTCGGGTACAAAATGTTCAGGAAAGACAGAGCCAGGAAAATAGGTGGGGTTGTAGATTTGTGTGTGTGGAAGGTAATATATACATGGGCAGGAGTGGTCAGTGATTGACCCTCTCACTCTTACTGAGGATATTTGGATCAGATTACATGGGGAACATGAATACGGACTTAATGTAAGAGTGTGATATAGGCCACCAGCTTTGGGCAGCAGCATAAATGCTGTCCCCAAAAACATTAAACAAGCTTGTCAGGCTGGAGAAACAGTAATAATTTGAGACTTTAACTATTTTATTAATTGGGACATTGTGTCAGGGCAGGGAAAATGTGAAGAGTTTTTAGATGTTGTAAATGTTTTTTTGCCAGTTTCTCACTCAGGTCATGGGAGGGAAATTGATTTTTGATTTGGTGTTGTGTAATAATCCTGACAGAGCTGTTGCTGGTTATGTATTTTGGCAGGTTAAAACTGTCTCCTCTGACTAAATTGTGCATATAGTAGAGTACCAATATGGAAAAAATAATTAGTGAAGGTGCAAAAGAAGTGAACGTCCTGTTGCCTTAGTTAAATCAAGTAGGTAAGTAGAATCAGGTGGGTATATAAATGGGTGCCAAGTTAACCATTCAAAGGTCAGAGACCACCAGGACAAATCTGAAGGTTTCTGGAAGTCTGTTCTCTGGACGGATGAGTCCAAAGTAGACCTTTTTGCTCACAATCAAAAATGCCATGTCTGGTAAAAACCCTGTGCCCATCACCAAAATAACCTTATCCCTATGGTGAAGCATGGTGGTGGGACTGTCATGATCTGGGGCTGCTTTTCTTCCTCTGGACCAGGATGTCTCGACATCATTATGGGAACTATGCATTCTGAGGGATTTTTTGAACAGAACATCAGGCCATCAGTCCGAGAGTTAAAACTTACCCGAAAGTGGGTGTTCCAACAAGACAATGATCCAAAACATTCAAGTAAATCTACCAAAGAATAGCTTAGGAGAAAGAAGTTTTGTGTTTTGGATTGGCCGAGTAAAAGTCCTGACCTACTCCAATTGAGATGCTGTGGCAGGACCTGAAGTGGGCTGTTCATGCCAGACAGCCCTCAAACCTCACTGAGTTAGCTGGGTTCTGTAAGGAGGAGTGGGAGAGAATCCCTCAAAGGAGATACCAGAGTCTGATCAGTGGCTATAGGAAACGATTACTTCAAGTCATCGCTGCTAAAGGAGGTCCCAAGTTATTGATTGAAGGCATTCACATATTTTTGCACACAAGGAGTTTTTGTTAAATAATTACTGACAGGTATTTATTTGCAAATATCTGAAAACTGGAGAAATACCAGATGACTGGAAACAAGGTAATATAATATCAATGTATAAGAAGAGGGATAGGACAACCTATAGTTTAACCTATATCTAATACAGTAACCTGTATTTAATGTAATGTAAAATACTAGAATCTATCATTAGGGAAAGGTTGGGATTATTCTTTGAGAAAAACAGTATTATTATAAGGGATAGCCAATATGGTTTTTACTGAGGGGGTTATGCCTAACAAACCTACTGGATTTCTTTGAGGAAGCTACATAGTGTTTTTATTCATGATATTATGTTTATGATATTATTTATTTTGACTTACAAAAATCGCAGAGTACCACATGAGAGACTCATTGCCAAAATGAAAACTGTGTAAATAAATTACAGGAGCTACTACAACGAGGGTTCGAAATTGGCTGTAAGGTAGAAAACCAAGGATAATTGTAGGAGGGATAATATCTGAGCAAGGGATGATGGGGAGCATAGTACCACAGGGATAGGTATTGGGACCTCTGTTTTCTTATTTACATAAATCACCTTGGTAGGGATGTTAGTAGCAGAACATTTGCAGATGATACAAAACATTCAATATTGCTAAATGTAAAGTTCTGCATGTGGGAAATAAGAATCTATGGCATTACTATTTTATCAGATGAGTAAAATTAGAATGGTTTAACTCGGAAAACGTCTATCGGGATCAATGCAGTGTGGTCTAGCAGTAAAAAAAAAGCCAACAGAATGCTTAGATATATAGGAAAAAGTATTGATTATTAATCAAATGAGGTTACACTGTTGTTAAACAAGTATACAACTACTAATAATTTGTCAGACCACAGAATAATGTGTGGAACTCTGGTCACCACACAATAAGAAAGATATAGAGGCTCCACAAAAAGTGCAAACAAGGGCAACAAAATTTTGCATGAAATGCAAAAGCTATGAGGATAGACGTAAAATAGTAACTATCTAGGCTTAGCAAAAGGAGACTGAGGGGGGATTTGATTAAATTGATAAAAGGGATTCATACATTGGGTGATTTTTCACCTGATTCTAAAAGGGTGAAGTGGGTGATTTTTCAGTTTGAGTTCTGTCAGCAGAACAAGGGGGCACAGGTGTGAACTGATATCAGAAAATGTTTTGTTTTTACACAGAGAGTTCTTAATGCGTGAAACAGTCTGTCAAGATTTTTCTTTTTGTTTATATCTTGCTGTGATTCTTATTTTGTGATACTGTTCTTTTCTGTGAATTCAAAGGGGGCTTCATATATTCATATTTTTGGCAGGCCTAGTTAGGCTGAATGGCCTGTTCTCGTTAATAAATGCTTAATGTCGTAATGAGTATACCAAAGTAAATCACCAGCAATGAGTAGGTCAGTGACAGAATGAGTAAATCAAATCAATGAAAAGAGGAAGCCAGTAGTCACTGAATGCAGATCAGTCTGTAGATAAGATTATTCATAAAGAGAAGATCACTATTATGAAGGCCGTGATTTCTCACAAAGCACGGTTGTTGTCCAAGACCCCAGCTCAGGGTGGACTTTTTGCTTTTATAATTTATTTAAAGAAATAAAACTCATCGGAATATAAATGAAAATGAAACATCACACTCGGTGGCCCCCAGGGTGATCTCTGATTTATTTTTCACCGCAACCTGCACCTCTCCTTCAAATCATGTGGGGCCCGTTCGTGTGAATACCAATCGGACCGCAGGTAAAACCCAGGCTCGTTTCAAGCCACGCTCCATGACTCTGTCTATCTCTTGGCCTGTTGTTACCCAGACACCCAGGGGTTGACTCCATGAGCTCAGGCAAGGGTTGCCATGGTGAGTTTATTGCATGTTGGCCGTAGAGGGCAACGTGATATCTCAACACAGATTTTATAACGCAAAGATTTATATTCAGTGAGCGAACAACTAAATGAAATCCGTTTTCTATTGTTGTTACTGGGGAGGCATGTAGAATCAATTGTATGTAATTTATGTACACAACATATTTCACAACAATAAATGTCAAGTCAAAATGACTGCGAGTCAGTGGCAGCCATCTGTGTCCTTCGTTCATGTGTACATTCTGTTTTTCTGTTTTTGTTTTGTCAGGCAAATCCATGTTTGAGTTTCGGTGCAATAGTTTTTCACAGCTCCGTGTCAGTGCTTTTCAAACAAAGATTTGGCACATTTGAAATAAAAACCTGAGACCATGACTCCTTCTTTCTGCGAATGAAGAGGATTTGTGGATAAAGCAATTCCCGCTCTCACTGAACATAAGGAATAAAAAAGCCAGACTCAGATCCCCATTTGAAACCAGGATTTCAGTTCGCTAATTACATCGTGTCAGCAGACTGTGCAGGATCCAGGGATGAATATTCAAAACTCTGATCAGAGGAAGATTTCCTCCAAAGCTAGTTTATTTGGCAGTGCCATTTTTACACAGCAATCTGGAATGACTAACCAATTTGAGTCGAGATGATTCATTACACAACACTGCTGGGCAGTGAGGCCTGCTGCCCCAGTGTCCAGAGACTTCCCATGATTCTTTGCTCAACTTAACAGGTTGTTTTGATTTTGGTTTGTGTGTGTGGGTTGGGGGGGTGTTTGATTTTGTGTGCTTGCCATTGTCCTACCTACCTTCTTTCCCTGTGTGTGTAGGTGTCCTTTGCTGCATGGTGCATTAGGTTTGTGTGCCTGGCTGGTCTTTCATGGGATTTGTAGTCCACGTGAACAGAGCATGACTATTTGTAGTCCTGATTGTGACAGTGCCGACATTGGCTGGGAGTCCAATGAGAGCCTTTGATATGATACCGTGGATGCAGAGTGAATTGATTACAGCAGGAGGAAAGTTTATCAGGAATTTGGAAGTGTATGGAGATTAGGAGCCCTCCCCAGTGTGGCTCATAACACCGACTACATCCATGAAACTGCTCAAAATGGACCAGGCACTCTAGTCCTGCCTCCCTACGGCTCAGCAGTGCAACTGTATGTCACAGATTTATTCACCACTGAGAATGGGCATCGCAAGGAGGAGGACAGTGGCACTTCGCCAGAGATGAGACAGAGCCGTGCGTTCAGCATGAAACAGGATTAACATTCTTTCCCTCCTATTGGTTCCTGGGGTGGATGGTCTGCCCTGTGAGAGAGAGAGGACAGAGCTGGGGCTTGTGGCCCATGGCGTAATAACAGGGTAGAGCCTCCGTGTGGTGAGATGATGAGGAAATGCTAGGGCACTGCTGTGCGGCGCTCAAGCCAGGCGCTTAACCTGACTTGCTTCTGTAAAACGCACATCCGTATTAAAAGGATGATCCATGAAGTGCATTCTGTGCAAATAAACTCAGGTAAAGGAGCCTGCAAGTGAAATATATCAGATATAGCACCACCACCACCTATATCATCACTACTACTGCTACTGCTAATCTACTCCTAATGCAACCACCACTGCTCCTAATAGTACTTCTGCTAAACTCACAAAGCTACTACTACACTACTGCAATCACTACTACTGTTTGTACTGCCACTAAATAACAATAATAATCGTATTAATAATTACAATTGTAATGAACATTAATAATCGCAGTGATAATCATAAAAAGTGGGATTCCTGGGATACACTGCTTTCACCTGCACATATAAACATTCCCTTGCACGGGGTCGTCTTGATGTGTCTATTGAACAAAACAGACAGAGATTGATATGTTCCTGGGGATTTTCTCACAGGAAGAAGATTGTGTGGCAGACATGGCTAAAAGCATGTCCTCGGGGTTTCAGTGCTTCAGTGTGGAGACAGGACGGGTGGAGTTCAGGGTCAGTGTTCACAAAGCATTTTAAGGGTAAAAGTTGGTGCTGACTCGGCAATTTAGGAGCAACTCTGGAAGTGATTCCCAATGTTTCACCTCCTACTCCCTCTTCATGTCCGAGTTGAGGAACGTCTTCGACCACCCCGTTCGAGGCACGAACGTCACCGACTTCGCGGTGGAGTTCCGCATCACTGCTGCGGAGTCCGGTTGGAACGACCTGGTGCTCCGAGTGGTTTTTCGGCACGGTCTCAGCGACTCAATCAAGGATCCTGCCTTTACTGCGGCCAATCCGGTCATTTCCTGGCTTCCTGCTCCCTTCGGCCCAAAAGAGGGGGCTCGCCAGTGATTCTGGGGGTCGTGGCGAGTCGTACTACTTCCCGCACCCTCGTATGCAGCTCAACGCCGTTCTGTCATGAAAACAGCAGTCCCTGCCCTTGTCTGCATTAGTCGACTCCGGAGCTGACGAGAACTTCCTGGACTCCAACTTCGTCGCAGAAGCTGGCATTGCGTTGGAACCTCTCGCCACTCCCCTGCACGCCAACGCCCTCAACGGCAAGCTCATTGCTCAAGTTACCCACCGCACCATACCCCTTCACCTCACCCTCTCCGGTAATCACCACGAGACCCTCCAGTTCCACGTCCTCTCCTCACCCCACCCTCCTCTGGTCCTCGGTCAGCCATGGTTGGTGGCACACAACCCCCACTTCGACTGGACCGTGAGTCAAGTGGCCAACTGGAGTCTGGCCTGTCACTCCTCCTGTTTGCTGTCTCCCCCTGCTCCTGCTCTGCCCGAGGCTCTTACGCCTACCGCGGAACTCCCCGATCTCTCCCTTGCCCCTGCCGTTTACCATGACCTCGGAGAGGCCTCTACTAAGCCTGATGCCGACACCCGTGCCTTCGTGCTGGCTTGCACCATGTGTTCCCGGTCCAAGGCGACTCATCAACCGTCCGCTGGTCTGCTCCGTCCCCTGCCTGTCTGCCAGCCAGCTTCCCTGCCTGCCAGCCCGTCCCTCCTCAAGCGACACTTCTGTCCACTCTGCCCTCAAGCTGTCGCCCCTCCACCCCCCCGGATCATCAACGACCACTCGGCCTACGCCGTCCGGCGATTACTGGACGCACGCCGCCGAGGTCGAGGGTTCCAGTACCTGGTCGACTGGGAAGGTTATGGTCCCGTTAAAAGATTCAAAGCGCAGTTGGGTGTCCAAAAAAACGTTCCCCCAGCCCTTATTCTGGACCCATCCCTCATTGGAGGGACTTCCATCTAGCCCATCCTGACCACCCTGTTCAGATGCCCAGAGGCATCCATTGAGGGGGGGGTACTGTCACATTCCCTTTGTTCCTGTCTTGTCTTTTCCTTTGTCTTGTTTCTCCCTCGTGATTGTTTGTGTTAATTGTTTTATTATTTTCTATTAATCAATTATCAACCCTCATTACTCCTCATCATGCTCACCTGTTGCTAATTCCGTCATCCGTTCCGGCACACCAGCCTCCCATCAAGATCATGTTAAATTCATGTTAACCCTTGTTCCTGTTGTCTCCCTTCGTGTTCAGGTCCATTCCTCGTCTGTCTGCCAGCTCTGTCCGTCGTGCCAGCCCCACCTGCCTGCACGCTTAGCTTGCCCTCCGGTTCCCTCATCCTGTCTGCCCAGTCATCTCGTCCACTCCTCCTGTGCATCCCTTCCATTGTCCAGCTCATCGTTTTCCACTACCTCTGTTATTATTATTATTAAATCATCTCTTTTCATCCACACCCACCTTGTCTGTGTCTAAGTTTGGGTTCGTTCCTGTTCATCACAACATATGTTCATTTTTGTATATAGGCTGAATGCATTAAATGATAGAATAAAACATTGTGGTGTAGTCTATAGTGTAGGCCCTAGTTGTGGATGATTGGCCTAATGTTGTATTACCTGTGGCAGCTGTTTGTTGCTTGTATTCTGCAATCTCTTGCCTCGCATGAGACTGCAGAGAGAACCACCGCTTCTCGCATTCATCAGTGGTTCTCGGGAGGAGTGGGAAAGCCGCGTTTATTTCCATGCGAATGCTTTCCCATGCTTCTTTTTTGGTTTTGGTGGTTATGCCACTTCCGAATTTCCCTTTGATTATTTATTTTCTTTCATTCACTTGTTCGGCCAGCAGTAGTTGTTGGTCTTTCGTCCAGTTTGGTTTGCATTTGCGTTTATTGTCAGCCATGGTGATTCTAGTCTGGATAATTGGAAGGCTGCTTATATAGATACCCGCTGATTGTTTACGAGATGCAGACATGTAACGAATTGACTAGTCAGTCTTCTTGGTTTTATGTTAAATCAGTGACACGTAGCCTACATTTGTATTTTAGAATCTTTATTAGAATATAACAGGAACAGGTAGGCCTACATACCCCTTTACAGTAGCATATAATTTATTTTCTAGGTTGAAATCGCGGGCAGAGACCCATCCCCTATATCAGCCAATCACTGTGGGCATTCTGAGTAAGCTCGTTCATGAGACACAACGTCATCCATAGCAACGACGTCAACCCCGCCCTCACTCTTAGCTTGAAAATTCTCAGACTTCTTTAGTATGAGTTTGTCTTTGCAGCTTTGTGAATAGGTTTTAAGAGGGGACTCTCAGCTAGAATGTTTTAGTGCGATTCAGGAGTACTCCTAGTGGTAAGATAAAATGCTCTGTGAATACCGGCCCAGTTCTCTTGTAACTCTCCCTGTGACACTGTGACGGGTGATGCACTCCCACATCCTGAGGTCCGTGTGTCCGTCCCCTGAGAACGCACACCACAGTTACAAAACCACAGCATCTGGCAGCTGCTGAATGAATCCAGCGAGGGTGGAGGCAGTGATACAGCTGGAGCACATAAACCTGATGGAGGAGAAGGAGGCGGTTTAGACAACAAGGTCTGAGGCGCCTTCATTTCTCCAGCCCCCCAGGGGATACGTTTCTCTGCCCCCCATGGCTCCTACCATCCAGCCTTCCTCTTACCTGCCCCTTCACAACACACAAAGAAAACCTCTCTCCCCTTTGTATTACAGGTTTTGTGTTTGTATTGCAATGTTGGAGAGCTGTAGCGATAATCTCTAGCCATCTTAATTGTAAGTCGCTTTGGATAAAAGCATCTGCAAAATAATTAACTTGTTAATTGTACACACATACACTCTCTCACACACATAAACACACAGTGTGCACACCTTATGCTTTTGCACACACACAAGTGTAGTACTGTGTGTGGCTTGTAGGGTGTAAAACAGTGAAAAAATTGAAAAAACTGGAAAAATGTTATTAATAATAGTAAAATAATAATAGCAATCAATCTATTGATAACTGTACTGGATGGAACAGCAAGAGTGTATGTGCATTCATGATATAAATGGTATGGTGATTTACACAGTGGGACACTACCCTGGTGGTTCGGTAGAAACAATCAAAATTAGCAGGAAACCTTTCTGTGACATTAAAACATGACAGGAACAAAGTATCTTTAAGTCTTTGCCTTTTTCACAGAAAGTCAAGATGACATACATAACAGTAGCGTGGTACAATGGTCCCAAATTAAGGGGTCTGTCTGCCTTCTTCAGGGTAATAGATAGAGAAATCAATTTCTGTGATGGAGTCATAAAAGTCATATTCTGTCTGCTAGAACACGTCTCTTCTCCATAACTCCTCTCCATGCGTGCTGGGTTGAGGATGAGACACTTTTCTCAGCATGGTCCTGCTGTTGTTGGGCTGTCAGACAAACATGATTCAAGTCATTCACATTTACGTACATAATTTCAATTCCCGTCGACTGAGATTATAAAATTCCTGTGTATAAATTCACATAAATCACACTAAGTTTTACAAACATCAGGGCTTTGAATATGCATATTTAATATACACTACCGGTCAAAAGTTTTAGAACACCTCCATATTTCCAGTTTTTACTGAAATTTGCACAGTTTAATGTTTCAATGTACTCTGAAATTAAAGCATAGAACAAATAAACAATTGGAGATAAAAAAAGAAATGATGAAATCGTTTTGTTTAACAAAATTTAATCAAAATGTTTGACTGAAAAATAGCCACCTTTTGCAGATATTACAGCTGAACACACTCGTAGCATTGTTTCTACAATGGAAATCAAATATTGTTTGGAAAGTTCCCAACACTGTTGCAGGAGTTCCCCCAAATGTGTTGCTTTGCTTTCACCCTTCTGTTCAGTTCATCCCAAACCAGCTCAATGGGGTTTAAGTCTGGAGACTGTGCTGGCCATTCCATGATTTGAAGCCTACTGTCTTGTTATTTTCTTCTAAGGTAGTTCTGACATAGCCTGGAGGTATGTTTTGCCAGTCACTCTGTGCAAGTCGCCGACTCTGGATCCAGCAAAAGAGCCCCAGACCATCACGCTTCCTCCTCCATGACAGTTGGTGTCACACACTGAGGAACCATCCTTTCGCCTACTCGACGAGGTACAAAAACCCTACGTGATGAACCGAAGATTTCAAATTCTGATTAATTGGTCCATAAGACCTTCTTCCAGTCTTCAGTAGTCCACTGGCGGTGCTTCATGGCCCAGGCAAGCCTCTTTTTCTTATTTTGCCATCTTAGCAATGGCTTTCTTACTGCCACTCGACCTGTCAAACCTGCAGTTCAAAGTCTTCTCTCACAGTTGAAACTGAGACTTCATTACTTCGACCAGTGTTAAGCTGTGCTTGAAGCTGTTGTCCTGTGAGCCACCTATGATGCAAGCTGTTGACTCTCAGAAACTTGTCTTCTGATTTTGTTGTGGCTTTGGGTCTGCCAGACCTCTTCCTGACAGAGTTTCCTTCAGTTTCCAAGTGCATTTTGATGGTGTAGGAAACTGTACTCACTGACACCTTGGCCTTCTTTGTAATTTCTCTAAAGGAAAGACTTACACTTTTAAGGGTTATAATGGTCTGTCTGTCTTCCTTTGTTAATTGCCTTTTTCTCGCCATTATGATTGCAATATACTACTTTCTGCAGTGCAATATTGTCAAAATAATGCTTCAGAGGGTGTAGTAACACAGTCTGTTCCAACACTGCTTTTATATAGACAGAGGGTTTGTAAGTAATCAACAAAGGTTGGGACACCTGTAGGAATTGTTTCCATCAACTTTCAAGGCTTAATTTTCTTCCATTGCTGCAGAACAGCTATACTTGTTAACCCATTACTTGTTCCCTGAAGGGGAAGGAGCTTTTTTATAACTCTGAAGTTTACATAATTTTCAGTTTTTAGTAACCTAAACCTTTTTTTAACCTCAGTTTACCGCTTACATTTGTACCATTTCAGGTTATTCACTGGACTTTAACTGCTTAAATTTCAGTAAAAACTGTAAACTGTAAACTTTTGACCGGTAGTGTACATTTTTTTACATTTTATTCTTCTTCTTGACAGAAGTGTGTGTGTCTAATGCCTTCATGAAGCGTATACGGTGCCTTAATTATCACAGTGTAACATCTCTGTAAATCATTCATAGGCAAATTCAGTGCTTTGTGAAAGATGACTTAACATAGCAAAATGCTATGGCCTTAATTGATAACAAGGTGAACCCTCTGAATAATTGCACACAGACATATGAATGACAGTATTATAATCGATTTTATTATTCATATTTTTATGTATAGATGTAGATTTATTTGATAATTTTTTATAATTTTATATTTTTTTATAATAGAAGTAATCCATCATATGTATCATGTTAAATTACATTAACATGATTAAACTGAACTGGAGGAGGTGTTCCCTCTGTTAATGACTAAAGCATTCATTTAAAGCAGTAAACAGAACAATGCAAAATATTCGGAGGGAGACATCGCCATGCTTTCCACAAAGCAAATCCAATGCTGTAATTATTTATCAAAGCAATCAACTGAGTTCTCCCAAGATTCCACACATCTCCTGGCACCATTCCTGTCAAGTAAACAAGAGAGGGGAGCCTCAAGGAGAATGCCAGAGAAACAAAGGGATAGATTGAAGGAGAGAAAAGATCTTTCATGTCCTGGAGTGTTTGGACACAAACCTGTGAAAAAAAGAGACTGCTGCTTACATGTTTCTCTACAAAAGAATCAGTTGTGGGGGGAGAAGTGCAGACATGGCGATTGCCTGTTCATATGTGGAACCAACACTTATGTATTGTTTCTCTCTTTGGGACAATTGGGTGTACAATGTAGGGCCCATGTGTCCATGAAGGATCAACAGGGACGGACAGACATCACTCGCATGTAACGCTAAGCGGCAACTTCAAAAGACTGTTAGCCAATGGGTGACCTAGTACAGTAGTGTTTCCCCTCCCCCACTGTAAGGCTACATAAAACTAGCATGCACCTATTGTCCACTTTATTTTTAATTTTTCTCTTCCCTCCATTCCCTACAAGAAATTGAGAGAAAAGCTCTGAGGAGAGACAGGCCTCACTCTTCAGAGTAATCTCTCTCTCACAACCTCTAGAGCCGCAGCCAGCGTTATCTAACTCTGAGATAAAACTCTTTGAATTAGAAGTTGACACGTTTACTCGGGCAACCCTGTCGAAAACTGATTGCATCCACCAAGGGATTTTAAATGTATTCCAGAGTATATAATTGTGTTTTGTGCTTTGCATATCCGTACCACACAGCTATAGCTAACTAGCATCGCATAGCTTGGATAGTGGTACCGTCTATTAGTAACTAGTAATTTCTTTATTTTTCTTTTAACTGAGATCTCTGCATGCGATCGTGTTAACCATTCCACTAATATCTAACAAATTAGGCATTTGATCTCATTCATTCTGGTGAATAGTGGCTTGACTAATTAGCTGTAAATACTAATTAGCTCACAGCAAAATAGCGGGTTAAGTAACTAAACTTGGTTCAAAGTGCACGTTAGGCTAATTGGAGAGTCTAAATTGCCTGTAGGTATGAGTGTGTGAGTGAATGGTGTGTGTGCCCTGCGAGATTACCTGTCCACTGTGCATGCTGGGATCTCACCCCCCGCGACCCTGACCAGGAATAAGCGGCTTAGATAATGGATGGATGGATGGATGGATGGATAGCTAAGTAACTAAACTTGGTTCAGTGCCGTGCGCACACACACACACACACACACAGGGGAATGCACCCATTCTTCTCATCCTATCTCCGTCCTACCATTACCATCATATGTCGGTTTTCCTTTTGTTTATCCCCTTTTCAGTACCGTAAATTTTAGTCTGTCTTGTTGTTTATATAATTTTAATAAATTATATTTTGTTAAACCTGGTCGTCAGTCTGATTATTGTTCTGATAAATACTTGAGCCTACCACCTTAAAGAACTTACGCCTGTTGCTACGTGATTATTGTAATTTCATATTTCATATTCAAATTCATAATTGTAATTTTAACATTTTATATGATTAATTAAGAATAATTCATGTTTTGTCATATAGCTGACCCAAGCCACATACATTTCTATTATATTATTCATTATTGTAATTTTGATATTATATATTGAAATTCATGAGTATAATTAATAGTAAAATATTTAATAGATTGGCCTTGGATACCCTTTTACAGGGTCCAGTGACCCATTGTCCCTACATTATTTGGTTATCACATGCGGACATATATGTATATTCCCTACAAGAACCACAAAACAGCAATCAGCAATCTTTGTATTCTTTGCCTGTTTGGTTCTTGGTTGAGTGGGTTGGTAAAATGGCAACTTAAAAACAAACCAATACACACAAAACAGCGCATGACGTACACTGTCTTGGAGGTGCCTTTTTTTGGGGGGGGGGGTGGGGAGACCACAACACTAGTACCATTTTTCTTCCATGTCATTTTTCTTTACTGTTAAATCCTTAGGAGTAATAGATAAGCAAGAAGTGAGATATTTTAAAAGATTGTGCCACTTTTTTAAAGAGGTCTACATATTCTCACTTGCCCACACTATAAAGATGAACGTAATTGGTTGTCAGTAACAGGGCGAATCTATGACAGACTGTTTTTGTACGCTTCTCAGTTTTGTGCGATTTCCTGTCCTTTCAGTCCCAGTGATGGCATCATCTTTGTGAAAATGGAGCTGGAAGCGCCGTTCTTCAAATGGAGGTTATTAAAAAAGCCCGGCTGACAACGCCCTCCTGCGTTTAAGGCAGACTTTTATCCTTTATTACAGTGCAGAGGATGCGCTTTGTTCAACAGACTCTTTACAACAAAATGGTGGGGTTTTATCAGTTTGAAAAGGTGCTTTATGGGTAATCAGCTTGTCCTTTGGGACCGTTGTGGCCTTAGCAAGGCTATCCGTCATTAACGAGGCTGTCCGTCATGTTTAACACCTCTGTCTCGCAGATGTGGCGCTACGCTACAGTGAAAAGATTCCGCACTCCTGGCTTGACAAATCTGGTCTGATCAGGGCGTCATGGTGCTCTGGAGAGTATCCTTTAGCATTGTACCCCCACATATGGACCCATGCCCCCCCCAATGAGTTTTGCCAGCCAGTAGATATTTGTTGCATTATCACTAGCATTGCGATCAGCATGGGTTGTAAGAGTTGTTCACATAGATTTAACAAGGTTTTGGTCTTTCTATTTTGTTTGTAACATTTCCTCTGTTCTCCCTCAAAGAAGATGCTGTAGAAAGCCGCGTGGTTCAAGGAATCATTAAACCTTACAGATCGGAAACCCCTTAAGCCATATTGAAGATTTATCTTTTTTTCCAGATTCTAACCTTCATCTACAAAAAGGGGTTTGATGCCTTTTTTTATTGCAGTGGAAGAGATTTAATTGGACGGTCTGGGGAGCATCTGAGGTTTCCGGTTTGTCTTCTTCTGTAGATGATGATGGTGACACAGCAGCAGTGAGCTGCAGAAGCGTGTCCCAGTACACAGAACATCATTAGCACCTTCAGCTACAACAATACCCTGAAGGACAACATGTGCTCATTTCATTGGGTTTCATTGGGGCTTACTCTAAGCCAGGGGTAGGCAAGGAGGGCCGTATCGGTTTGTGAATATCGGGGTGGGTAAGGATAAGGGTTTCTGAATATCATGCCAACTTCTCCTCTTAATTATTTAAGTAACCCAGCTATGTATATACATGATCTGATAATTTAGCTTAATGTCTCAATGAGCACATGAATGACAGCTGAAGTTCTTGTGTCCCAATATGTAAAGTTTTACTGCAGTCTGGTCCATAAGTGACCCGTCGTTGGTGTACACAGATAATTAGCCAATTGAGTCAGGGTAATTGGTGGAGACAAAAACCTGCATACACACTGGCCTTCCAGGACCGGAGTTGCCCAGCCCTGCCCTAAGCAAACAAAAACCGCGTTTCCATTAAAAGCTGGGCGAAACTACAGGTGTGCCGCTAGAGATGGCCGTGTGAAATGGATGAATTGTGTGAGACTCAAGGTCCATGAGTGAGAGTTGGAAGCCCTGAGGTAAAATGTTGTGAATGAAAAGCTAATTCTTGGATACTTGTCCTGGGAATTCTGGGAGGTACTTAACGATCCTAATGGTTCTACAGTAAAATCATCTGTTTTCAAGCTGCTCAAAGTGCTTAGCAATAAAACTCAGAAGAACGGAAATCTTCAGTGCAAAAACAAGTCGTCGCAGAAATACCTAAAAGTATGCCCAGCGGTGATGGGATTTCATTGAGAGGATTGCAGTGGAGAAGTTAATTAGATTGGAGCAGCCATCGTCTCGTACAGTAAACCCCAGTACTGGCTGTTGCAGCATATGAAAGACTCTCTTCCTTCTGTAACGTCTGCTGTTTTCATGTACAGGAGCTGCAGGTGTTCAAGGATATCTCCTTTATGTCTTTGACAGGTAGATCTTATTTGAATGCATCACTGGATCTTAAAAATTATGGTACTTAAATTCTGCACTTCCAACAAAGACCTTCTGTCTTTTTAATGGAACATTGTTTTTTCATATACAGCTGAGCTCAGTATGGCACGATATAAACTGGAGCGCATGTATTATCAAGCCTGTGTCTTGTTTACAACAAATGCCTTTATTGACATAAAAATGCCATAACATATTTATAAGCCTTTTTACGCAAAGTATGTGTTATGAAGGAAGATATAATGCATGTTGTATAATACGCTGTTCTTAAATTTGACATGGTACATGATGTCATTTGACTGGTCATCCCACTGACCAAACTTCCTAGATTAAGGCTTATGAAGGATTTATAAAGATGTTAGGTTGTGGCAATGAGGGTGTTACGTATATTGGCCTGGAATATACACTTGATGTAAAGTGTGGTTATTTTTCTTGATTTCTTTCAAATTATAAGTGAAATATGTATAAAAATATGTCTAAACTGTGCCATAGGTCATGGATGATCAGTGTAAACAGAGCTGCTACAATGGATTAATGGAGGCACAAAATGGAGGTGGTTGGACTGTAAATGTCATAAATTACTTCTGTATACGGAACAATATATAAAGGAAAAGTCTTGAATTTGTTACCTTCAATCTGTGTCCAACCATGGCTCTTGGTGTAATTTTCAACCCCCCGGATGCCAGATTGAGAGGATATTGATTTATTATATGATCCCCATCTATTTAAAAGTCCATCCATGCATAAAAATATAATATTCAGAGCTGAATTTAATACACAGTGCCAGTTTACAGGACGGTTAGTCTGTGAAGAGACTCCCTGGGCCTTTGAACTGCTTTAGAGTAAACATCCATTAGGGGGGACTTGAGTTTATGCTTTATGAATTTAGGAAAACCACCATGTCCCCTTCATCCTCCTCGTCAAAAGCCCATTATAACAGCCAGAACTCCGTCTCTTAATATCCTACTCTTAAGTTTACCTGGGATAATGTTTGCTACTGTTAAGAAATGTGCTATGCGGGGGCCTCCGATAGCATAGCGGTCTAACGCATCCATATTGGGTGGTCCTTTACAAATGTGAGCTGCCTATCACGGTCGCGGTTCGAAACCCGACTGTAGCAAACCGGCCCTGGTTGGGAGCCCCGATCGGGGGTGGCGTTTGGCTGTCCGCCCCAGGGGGAGGGGGTGTTAGGGGGAACGATTGCGAGAGGAGGGGGAAGGACCCAATCGCAGAGATGGCACGAGGAGGGGGTTTGAAAACAGGCAGAGAACCAAAAATACACAGGACTAACTAAACTGGGACGGACAAACCACAAGAGATAAAAACAAACTAACAAAATAACAAACACAATTAGAGAAACCAGGAGGAGCATAAAACAAACACAAAACACTGAACTAACCATGAAAACTTTGTGGGACGGAGAAAGTGGAACGTGGCAGGTAAGAAAACACAGCACGTTAACTCAAAACTGAGCACAAGGCAAGGCAAGGCAAGGCAAGTTTATTTCTATAGCACATTTCATACACTAGTGCAACTCAAAGTGCTTTACATAAAAACATTTAAAAAGGCATAAAAACACATTTTAAAAAGCATTTAAAAACACATAAAACAGAGCATTTAAAAAGGCACTTTAAAAGATTTTATAATAAACAGATAAAAGAAGAGCAGAATATAAAGTGCAGTTATTAATTTTGGAAGGCAGTGGCAAAAAGAAAAGTCTTTAGCTGTGATTTAAAGGAGCTGATAGTTGGGGCAGACCTGCAGTTTTCTGGGAGTTTGTTCCAGATATGTGGAGCATAAAAACTAAAAGCTGCTTCTCCACGTTTAGTTCTGACTCTGGGGACAGAAAGCAGACCTGTTCCAGACGACCTGAGAGGTCTGCATGGTTCATATGGTAACAGCAGATCAGAAATATATTGTGGCCCTACACCATTTAATGCTTTATAAACCAACAACATTACTTTGAAGTCTATTCTTTGACACACAGGAAGCCAGTGTAAAGACCTCAGAACTGGAGTGATATGATCCACCTTTCTGGTCCTGGTGAGGACTCGAGCAGCAGCGTTCTGGATCAGCTGCAGCCGTCTGATCGATTTTTTAGGGAGACCGGCTAGGACACTGTTACAGTAGTCGAGTCTACTGAAGATAAATGCATGGACAAGTTTCTCTAAATCCTGCTGAGACATGAGTCCTTTAATCCTTGATATATTCTTCAGGTGATAGTAGGCTGACTTTATAACTGTCTTAATGTGGCTGCTAAAAGTCAGGTCTGAGTCCATGATTACACCAAGATTTCTGGCTTGATCTGTGGATTTTAACATTACAGCTTGAAGCTGAGCACTGACTTTTAATCGTTCTTCTTTGGCTCCAAAAACAATTACTTCAGTTTTCTGTTTGTTAAGTTGGAGAAAACTCTGGCATATCCAATCATTGATTTGTTCAATGCATCTACACAGCACTTGTATGGGATTATAGTCCCCTGGCGATATGGTTATGTAAATTTGTGTGTCATCTGCATAACTGTGATAACATATTTTGTTGTTATTCATAATCTGAGCTAGTGGGAGCATGTAGATGTTAAACAGAATAGGCCCTAATATAGAGCCTTGAGGAACTCCATATCTAATTTTTGTTCGCTCAGACGTGTAATTACCTATAGACACAAAAAATTATCTATCACTTAAGTAGGACTCAAACCACTTTAGTGCTGTGCCAGAAAGTCCAACCCAGTTTTCCAGTCGGTCTAGTAGTATTCTATGGTCAACAGTGTCAAATGCTGCACTGAGATCCAGTAGTACTAAGACTGAAATTTCGCCATTGTCTGTGTTTAAGTGGATGTCATTTATAACCTTAACAAGTGCAGTCTCCGTGCTGTGATGTGGTCGGAAACCTGACTGGAAGACATCAAAACAGTTGTTTAGAGATAAAAAATTGTTTAGCTGTTTAAAGGCAACCTTCTTCACAGGATAATGGGAGAGACTGGGTTATATGCTGAGTGTGATAAAGTCAATTAGAGACAGGTGCGAGTGGAAAATCGCAGGGGAAGACTTGAAACTGTCATAATGAAATGCTGGGGCGACTGGGGAAAAAGAAACAGTGAAACCACAAAAAAAAAAGAAGAAAAAAAAAGGGAGCTATGTCGCCCTCCTGTGGCCAGGACGAGGAGGTACCGCTGGACCCCTGGTAGGGGGGAGGTTGAGCCGGCACAAGTTTGCTGAGAAGCATGTAAGGGTGAGGGGCAAAGGGAAGGGCAAATCGAATGAAATAGAGGATATAATTGGCCACTAAATTGCGAGAAATACGAGAAAAAATCTGAAACAAAATTGAAAAAAAAATATATATATGTGCTATGCCACTGGAAATAAGTCCTAAAATACATGTTCTCTTCTGTCACAAATATTTGATCTTATTGACCACTTTCCCGAACTCTGACCTTTCCCATGATTCATAGATATCGTCTAAACCTGTTACTGATATCCACTCCATTGTGTTTATGTGTGTAGCTGGGTGTTTAAGAAGACAAAAATTCAGTTAGTTAAGATGATTGCATGATTAGAGAGACACATTATGGCCAGGTGGTCGAAGATGACTGCACACTGAGTTTGAGTGTAATGTAATGTAGCAGCTGCGTGGCAATTGAGAAAAGACACTAGAATGCCCACTTTCTAAAAATAAAAGGTAACATTTAAATTCCTACCAACTTCTGATAGCAGTAACAGCTTTTAGTTCTTTATTTACCAACTCAACTTTGATTCCAATCTGGCGTACTACAAACAATCACAAAGTCTGGACAAACTTGACCGTAGTCTGGATGAACTTGAGTCCTTTATTGACTCTTATCAAAAAATGTCGGAGGATAAGACTGTTCTGAAAGCAATACAGAGGCCTGAACTACCACTGACATCTGAGGCTGAAATAGATTCAACGGCGATTCCTACCAAAATACTAGGCCTACCCGCATAGGGAAAGCCAACGCCAAAGCGGTATTGGGTATCCTCCACCAAAACGGATGGACAGTCCGGTCGAAATAGAGTTGGGAATTTTGGAATCAATCAGTTAAAGATTAGCAAAACTGGATATGCTTGACACACTGTTAGCTGAAGTTGAAAGTTTAAAAACAAGTTTGGAATTTAACCACCAAGGCATGGAGGATCTGATTGTCAAAAACAAGGTAATGATTGGCAAAATAGATCTGCAAACAAAGGTAGATGTGATGGCAAAATAAAATAAATACCTGAAAGAATCCTTGTTGGACATTCAGATGCGAGCCATGCGAGATAACCTAATCTTCAAAGGCATTCCAAAGAAAAAAGATGAAAACCCAGAAGCAGTTATCCGCAATTTCATACACAAAGAAGATGACATCCGAACATATTCATTTTAAGTGAATAAAATCTCTGTTGCCAGAGTACATCGGATGAGCCGGAAAATCAACAGAACAACTATCCTCATGTCATAGTGGCAAAGTTAAATTTCTTCAAACAAAAGGAGGAGATAAAACAGAATAAAGAACTGAAAGGGTCCAAGTTCTACATATCTAATCAGTTCCTCAAGGAAATACTGGATAGGCGCAAGAAGCTGTACCCCATCCTCAACAAGAACTGGAAACTGGACAGACGAAGGACCCTGGTGGTAGACCAGCTGTACATTGAGGGCCAGCTATACAGAAATCAAGGGGTAACACCGTGGCTTTATTGATGGACATAAACTATAACATGTTAGCCCCCACGGAAGGCTAAAGTTTTCGCAAAAAAATGACACTGAATAGTCTTCGGACTACGGTATGGATTTATGCTTTATTATTATTATTTTTTGGACCATCCACTCTGGAAGTGGAGGTAAGAATGTTGACTGGTATAATAGGTCGCTTTTTGTTAACAAGTCTTGCGTGCTCACAATCCCCTTCTGAACAATATGTTTTACTATTAGTTTATTGGTCATAAATAATCTATCAATGAATTATATGTTTTACTATTAGTTTATTGGTCATAAATTATCTACCAATGTACATGTATAGTGTCAACATAAATATGTGTAAACATTATGCTGTACAAGGGATAGAATGTACAAAAATAATGAAATGGTGGAGAGATGTGTGTGTGTGTGTGTGTGTCAATTTTCTTTCAGTTAAGAATAGTGATAAGGATGGTAAACTAATTAACTGTTAGTCAATGTGATATTGCTAAATGTTTGTGTTACATGACCACCAGACCAATCGTAAATTGTAATTTGGGTTTTCAAGAAAAAGGCTGCCGGTCACACTTTATGCTGCAACCCTGCAATGGAGTGAAAGTTTTGGGGTACGAAGCTCATTGCACTTTATAGTTGGGGTGGGATGAAATGCCTTAGAGTGCACATCAGGTGCATTATACTACATGTTATATGTGTAAGTGTTAGTCTATGATTAAGTGTTATGTGTTCAATGTTTTCTCGTGTCTTAGTGTGTAAGTCAGTTTGTCTTGTCTGCGTCTTAATGTCTGTCCCAGTCAGTCATATATTTGTGATTTACTCAGTACCTATTCCAGTTTGTCTCAAATTGTCTGTATTGTACACGTTTTCCCCATTTCAGATAAGGAAGGTCTCTATAAAGTTAGATAAAGTAAAGTTTTAAACCATTTTAAAAAGATATCCTCCGATATTGCATTTTTGCAAGAAACTCACGTTAAATGTGGCGAAATTGTGGAAGAAATTGGGTAGGAGAAGCTTTAGACGCCACATACTAGAGGCGTTGGGATACTGATAAATAAAAATATACCATTTACTTTAAATTCTCAACATTCAGACCCAGAGGGCAGATATTTCGTTGTAAATTGTCTTATTTATGGTAATATATACACCCTTATTAACATATATATTCCCACAGGATTACACCCAACATTTATTTAAAAAATACAATCTATAATAGACACCTTGGAAATAGGCACGATAATATTGACAAGTTAAAAAAAGTTAAAGTTAAAAAGCCCTATCCCACGAAAGACAAACTTCTTAAGTAATAATAACTTCCCCTCAACCCAAAAACGATGGACTACAACTTTTACTCACATCCTCAAAATAGCTACAGTAGATTAGATTACATATTTATATCTAAATCTGGAATCTATAATATTATATCAACAAAAATCCACGATATAGTAATCTCCGATCACGCAGTAGTAATGGCTACGATTTTACCCGTTGGAAATAAGCAATCCAATACAATGTGGCGCTTAAATAGGAAATACCCGTTGGACACAGAATTGATAAAACATACAAATTAACATATTAGTATTTTTAAACAAACTAACACAGAAATGGATGGCATAGACAAGCCAAATTATCACATAATATGGGACTCATTTAAAGCTTACATGTGGGGCATGATTATTTCAAGAAAAATATCAAGTCTACAGAATGAATTGAAATCTGCTGAAAAAGGTACTGCAGAGCTAGAGAAAAGGCATAAGAGGTGTATGAATTAAAAAGATGGGAAGGAACTTCAAGGGATTAAATGTAAATATGATAATTTATTATTAACGAGAGCCAATGACTATAAATTTAACTCTAATAAATTATATTATATATCTGCAAACAAGACACAGAAACAATTATGTGCACTAACAAAATGAATATTAAATTTAGTCTACAGTAGTTCTTAAAGACCCCAAAAGTAAAGAACCAATATATAACAATCTAATGATTAATGATCAGTTTAAATTGTTTTATGAACAATTATATCAATCGGAGATACAACTACAGGATTATGATCCCCAACTATTCAATAGATTTAAAACAAATCAATACTGAACAGAAAGAGAACCTGACAAATGACATAACTCCAGAAGAAGTACTGGAAGCAATCAAGAAGTTTCCTAACAGAAAAGTACCAGGATTAGATGGATTCCCCATTGAGTTCTACACAATATTTTGGAAGAATGTAAGTTCATTATTTATGGATGTCCTATCTTATATGAAAGTGAGTGCATCTTTACCAAAGACCATGTACCATACAGTAATTACGGTCATACTAAAAACAGGAAAGAAAGGCTATACACCTGCAGACTATAGACCAATTAGCTTAATTTATTGTGACAATAAAATAATAACAAAAGTTATAAATAACAGAATTGCCAGGGATAATTCACCCAGAACAAGTTGGATTCATTCAAAATTGAAACCTGCGTATCAATACAAGAACATGTTTAGTGACCATCCAATATGCAAAGAAATATGGTATCGATCTAGAACTCATGTCGGTAGATGCCGAAAATGCATTCGACAGGGTCGAGTGGCCATATTTATTTAAAAGTTTACAAGCATTTAATTTCCCCTCAGAATTGATTAACGTTATAAAAATACTTTATAAAAGCCCAACTGCTCAAATTATCTCAAATGGCATGTTATCTAAACCGTTTTACCTAACAAGAGGAACTAGACAAGATTGCCCACTATCACCTTCTTTGTTTGCAGTTGGAATAGAACTGGCTAAAAAAATAAGGCAAAATAAAGAAATATCAGGCATGATGATTGGAAATTACCATCATAAACTGAGTCTATTTGCAGACGATCTCATGTGTTACATTACCGACATTAAAACATCAATTCCGCAACTATTATTAGTTCCAAAAATATCTGGTTATAAAAGAAATATTATTTACTACTAGAACTACTAGAATGCAAAGCATACCAGTCAAGTAAAAAAAAAATGTAAGTGGATAACTAAAGGCATTATATTTTTAGGGTGCGTTATTAGCCCAGAAAAATCTAAACTGTATAAAGACAATTATTTACCTGTAATTAAAAATTGAAAAACAAGTCTAAATAAATGGACAGATTTACCAATAAAAATAATAGGGAGAATTAACTTATTTCCAAATGATATGGTTGCTTAAGTTCCTTTATATATTTTCAACAATCCCAATACCAATACCACAAGCCTTTTTTTAAAGAGTGCATTCATTGATTACATCATTTATGTGGACCAATAAAACGCCCAGGATTAAAAGGGAACTCCTTCACTTCCCTAGAAGTGAGGGGGGGCTGAATTTACCAAACCTAGAATTATATAATATATCTGCCCAAAGCTATTATTTATATCATATAATGAAAAAAACTAAAGAAGAATTGTGGATTCACATAGAAAATCAGATGACCCAACCGCGAAACTTATTTAATTGCTTATTTTCAAAACATAAATTAAAGAATAAAAACGTATAACAAACAGCACACTACAAGCTTGGCTTAAGATGAAAAAGGTGGTACAACAACCCATAACAATTCCCAAAACGACTAAATTATGGAATAATCATTGGCTAACTATTCAACATAAACTAATAACTTGGGAGAAATGGAGGACGAATAAAATAAACTACATAGCAGATATATTAAAAGAAAATAAATTAATGACCTTCCACGAAATCAAAGAGGCTTACTGACGCTGAACCATGGAAATATCTACAACTTAAAAGTTGGATACTTAAAAGTCGAACGTTGTAACCACTGGACCACGCGGGAGGCCTAAAGAAACTAATCTTAAAGAAATGGAAAGACCCAACGCCAACGATGGAACAGTGGAGGATCTCAATGGAATTTTTCTTAAATATGGAACAATCGCTAGCAGAGGACAAAAATAAATGTAATCAATTTGATAGTGTGTGGAATAAAATAATCAACAAACTATAGTGTTTATACAGAGAGGTGCAGGCGTGCTGGGTGTGGGAGTGACTTACGAGTGTTGGCTGACTGGGAGTTTGAGTGTATTTGACTACGTCCTTAAATGTTCCATGTTTATTTTTCTTTCTTTTTTTCATTTTTTGTACATTCTTCCTTTTACTTTGGTGATGTGCGCAGTTGGCGAGTATGATGGAATATATTGTATGTTTTGTGTTAAATGTGAAAAGGAAAAGAAAAATAATTATTACAAAAATTATGAAATTACGTTGCTGATCGTTCACTGATCGAATTATTAAAATACTGGGGACAATACTGTGAAAGTGCCCCATCCATCTACCCTAACGGAATGGGTAGATGATATGAAACAATGGCCCAATGTTAGCTATGTTGACATTGTCAGTGTTTTTAGTGAGGGTGTTGATAGTGAGGAACTTAGAAATGATAAAAGCACAGAGACTTATAATCACCCACATAGCAATACGTTTGGGAAATTATTGTGCAAAAAAGACAGCGAGTTGACTTTTTTAAAAGCTGAGGTTGAGCCTAGCCAAGTACCAAACAACTGACTTGGGTAATGATGAGAGCCAGTGGCATGATAGAACAGTCGGCTGTTCCTGCATTGCAGGGTTAGGGAAATCCTGCTGGGAAATCCTGCTGCTCAATGTCAATTCCTGCAGCTTTCTGGAACAAGCTCTAGAGCTCTCTCTTTGAGAGAGCTGCAAGAATATACATGGATTGTTCCGTCCAAACCAGGACAAGGCAACATCAATGATCAATTCCTGCAGCTTTCTGGAACAGAGAGCTCTATTGCAGCTTACTAACACCAAGGTTATAACTAGCTCTAAACAGAACCCGATATTACAGGTCTGTATCTAGCAAAGTTCCTGTGGTATTATCCTGGGTTGTGCGGTGTATGGAACACGGATAATTATCACCAGATATTTTCCGGGGTTGTGCAGTGTATGGAACATGGATATTTATCACCTTTTAATAAAGTGGCTATTCACGTAGCCATCTTTGCAACGCAGCTGGACTCTGTGTGACTTCTTGATACATCACCTCGCGCATGCTCGCTACAATACAATTATTTTTCGTGATTGAGGTCCGGAATGTAGCGGTTAGTGGAAAGATATATACAGATAAGCAGTGCAGGTGGGATGAAGATGTTTATACAAATGATTTCAATTCATGACAAATAAAAGTTCATATAAGTTTATTCAAATGCACTTAACAAAAAATCTAATTTTCTTTTACTATCTCTTGAGTTAATTCACAGAAATGTATTCACATAATCAGTAGTTTCCATTGTAGTTCAACTTCGCTGGTCAAAGCCGATGTCTGCCTAGTCTGAGCCGTGACCTCGCAGCTGGTTAGCCTTTGCCTCTTCTTAACTGGTGGTCGTTCATAGCCCAGGAATAACTCCAGATTCGGGTGCAGCTCTGTTGGTTTGTGGTGAAAAAAATGAAAAGAACAAAATACACCTTCTTCGGTGGATGTTTTAACTTCAGTGCCGCAAGCCATTGTCTAGCCATTTGTCTCTTCCTTGGGCATTGAATGTAGTGCGTAGGGTGCTGGACAAGGACATGTTTTGCGAGTCTGATTGTGTTGAAAACAGGCTCCATTCATAACATTTCTGGGAGCTGTTTGCAGACCTGCGAACGGCACATGTTGAGCCCGTAGACATCTATCCAATGAGAATTCTAAACATAAGCTACATTTAGATAGCAACTTGCCTTTGGGGCTAAAGGAAGTTAGTAACCGTACCGGAAATGTGTCATAGCGGCGCCCATGGTCTTTCTCAGGAAAGTGGGTGGATAGGAGAGACATATCGGGTCAAATGGCTTCATGAGAACTTTTATTTCAAAGTAGCCTCAGTGATCTACACCAGTGATTTCCAAACGTGTGGGCTGGGGTTCGAGTAGATCATGAGGAGAACTTGCTGATTTTATTATTATACGTTTAGACATTCACACCAGTCAAACTAAACCCTGCACTACTTACAGTGCACATTCAGCTGTTATGAAATATGCTAGAAATTTCAGGTCCATATTTTATTTATTTATATTCATTAAATAGATCGTAGGCTCAGGGGGTTTGGGAACCACAGATCTACATGGCCATCTCTGGGGCCGCTTCCTCAAGCCAAAAGCAGACAATTCATATGAATAAAAGACATACTAATAAAAATATATATCTCGATTCACAGTGGCACTTCTGAAACAGTCAATGAGGAGCATTGTGGGAAATGTCAGAAGTACAACAGCATTGTGTGAAATGCCAAGATTAGAGGAGGATTGTGGGAAAAGTTGGCCATAGAGGAGCATTATGGGAAAAGCTGGCCTTTTGCAGGTCATGAAAAGGTTGCACCAGTGCCAAAGAGATGGCTCTGGAAAATAAAAAAGCATAAATTTAATCTTTCTCCCCTAATGCATTTTAAGGCTTAGTATTAATGCATTAAACGGTATTCAAATCTCCATTATCCTACATTACATCCCGCCCCTCTACCATGGACTATAACACACATTAATAGCCCTTTAGAGGATGACAAATGTGCTTGTCTTATAGTTTAACTTCGTTTTTTAACTTTTATTTACATTTCTTTAAAACATCACCTCTCACACTGGAAATGACTAATATGACAATCCCATGTTTCTGAAAAATATTTAGTGCAGATACAGAAACCAAGATTAGAGAAAGCATTTAGCATGCACTATGAGTGCTATACATTTCTCATCGATATGCATGCATAGCATTAAAGCTATCTGCAGTCATTATAGGGATCTATAATTTGTGGAGTAGGCTTAGTGTCCTGTACACCTCTTTCTGTGAACCTAGTACACACTGCACAGAATTTACATTCAAAATACTCCTCCTTACACTGTTCCGGCATGTAGGGTGTTAAATAGCCCTGGGTCTCCTGTAGTACTGCATGTGTCCTGTAGGGTGTTAAATAGTCATTGGCTATCCTTTAGTTATGCGTGTGGCCTGTAGGATGAAAAATAGTCACTGGTCCTCCTGTAGTACTGTGTGTCATCTGTTTGGGCAAAGGACTGTAAATATTCAAACTAATCCTCTTAATTTCATACAAATCTGTTTGACGTATTTTGTTCTCTTCTACAGATTTTTTACATTGTTATAATTTCTCACCAAATTAGAACATGTCAGACTTTTAAACAGATCAGTGGACTGACGCAGAGTTTCATGGTTTTTATTAGAACTGAGATTTTTGAAAACGAGGCTCCATTCAAAATGAATGCTGAAAAGTTAGTTTTTGTGCTAGCAATTTCAATTTAACAATGCTGCACAAAGCTATTTTAAGAGTCATTATTTAGAGCCAAAATGGCAGTGACTAGCAGAAGTAATTTGCTACTACTCTGACTCATGTGGTCACCTGATCTCCCTCATCTGCACATTACTTCCCTCCGTTCACAACCACCACATCCTCTCAAGTCATTTTTTTATGCATAATATATTTTTTTGCATGATGTAAAAGTCACACACACACACACACACACACACACACACACACACACACACACAGGAGAACCTCTCCTCTCTTCACTCACAACGATCAAGCATCCTGTGTCTGCCCATAATAGAGAACTGACCTCTGATTAATAGAAGGTTAAATGTCAGATATAAGTATTAGTAAACATACACACACACACACACACACACACACACACACACACACACACACACACACATCTATTAAGTGTCAATTTGCTGGGAGTCACAGTAATGTAAATCCTGAAAATACTGGCAGATATCCCATCATGAAAGGCCAGTGACCCTTCTAAGAACTTCTCCAACAAATGGAGAAATCAAGGCATATGACATCAATGTTAAAAGGGCATCGCAAATCAAGAGAATGTGTGTTTCTTTCATTCTTTTTAATGCACCTGTACAAGCTGCATACACCCATATAAAGATGTTAAATATTGTGCCACCTCTTTCTCTCAGAAATATCAATTATCAGCTGGAAAAACAGTTTTTTTCTTCTGATTTTTTTTTTGCACACCACCTCCACCAGATGTTGGGCCATATGTGTGCCATCACCTAAGCAGGGATAAAGCCTTTGGATTTTGCAGCGTTAGAGCTGTTTTATCTTGCTGCAGGAGAGATTATGGTTTCGTGAGACAAAACCTGCCATCTGTCTGCCAGTGGAGAGACAGAGACAGACACAGAGGGGAGCCGCCGGCTCCTCTTCAACATCAAGATGTATCACTCGGGAGAAAGTTCATACGCCAGTTAGTGAGCCCATCAACACCCTTCAACAGGACTACATAGGTTGAAATTCTGAGGTGCACAAAGACATTTCACAGACAACCCCTGTACAGGTTAGATCTCTCCATGTGTTCTCTGTAGGTGCGTAGCTGTTGGTTTCACCTCAGTTCTTATAAAAAAAACTTAAATGCAGACATAAAAAACCTACACATTTGCACACTCACACACACACACACACACACACACACACACACACACACACACACACACCAGCCCTGGGTCAAATACGTAAATGCTTTAACTTGATCAAAATTTCGTAACATCCCTATAGACTCCATGAATTTTCAACAAAACATGTTACTTACCAAACGTATGGAACATATGGAAGAATAGTTTTGTTTTGAATATGGATGTAAAATAGAAACATTTCTTTTAAAATGGTCAGCATTCTGTACTTACAATTAAAAGCATTGTAAATAAACAACATAAGCGGTGCTCCACTGTACCATGTCATGTGACTGCCTTTGACTGACACCTTTTCATTTCCACTGATGCATCATGGTTTTCACTTTACCCTACGCTTGTCTTTTTATTCAAATCACATTGTTACACACAATCACACTTTTACACACAATGGGCCAGATGCAAGAACCATTTTACGCACAAATTTGTTCGTAAGTCACTCTGCGAGTGATTTACGCGAATTTTCCGCATTCACCAACTTTCTCGTATTTAGAATTTTCTCTTAGGTACAAACAAGATTTATGAGTGGTCCAGAGCTGTCGTACGAGTCATACGTACAATTTGCCTGCCATTCTCCAAAGCAAAACAACTTTGTTTTTGACTAATGGAGTCTATTTCGTTACTTAGAAGAACTGTTGAGTTTGAATACATAAATTACACAATAAATGATAGAATTCATAATGTATAATCATTTTGAGAGTATCCTGTTTGACAATTGTAGGCCTATATTTGACTGTTTTCTTTTCAAATTGTATGATAATATAATTCATAATTCATTAATATAATTATATCATTATCATTCGTTTCAATTGTGGCTATTGAGGCTATGGTATAATACTACAATATCTTGGAAGAGAGCGCGTCTTTAGAGAGCGCTCTGATCTATTTGCAGAGACAGACGAAAGGCTAGTGTCGCGTTTTCGGTTACCAGGGGCTGTGCTTCACTGTCAGTCGCTGTCCAGGGGGATATCCGTTGCAACACTGGACAAGGCAACCTCGCCAATTATGGCACGTATTCGCTCGTCGGTGTGCATAATGGAGACTTCCTCCTGACCCCCTCCTGTTGCAGTCATGGATCGCCTTGCTTTCGCAGGACGTTTCTTTGACTTCAATTTCATATCACACCTTTTTTTTTTGGTGATGCTACGGGCAACAGATGATACTGCGTTAACTGCACAAGTAATTTTTTCCCACTCCTTGGTTTTAACAGGTCCCTTAATTCCACTATTGACGCTCTTAAATAGTATGTGCTTTCTGTTACTTATTTCAGATAGTAGTACTTCAATCTCCAAGCTCGTAAAGTTTTTCTTCTTGGTTTTGTTCGGTGCCATTATTATGAATGACTTTCCTATGAAAATGGGGCGGGACGCCTAACCTTATATAGCATTATTGGGCTAATTATGTTAATTCACAAATCACATGAACGTGCACTCATTTAAGAGGACGTAGCATTCGGCATGTTTACGTTGTCATTTACGACAGTTTTCTGAAGTTATGAGCGTTTGCTGAATCTGACGTGGAACACTCGTAGAAGTCACCTCACAAAAAAAAAAAAGAAGAAAGATACGATAAAAATATGAAAATGTTCTTGCATGAGGCCCAATCACATTTTTACACACAGTCACATTTTTACACACAATCACACTTTTACACACAGTCACATTTTTACACACAATCAAAATGTTTTAACACAATCACATGTTTACACACAATCACACTTTTACACACAATCACATTGTTACACACAATCACACTTTTACACACAATCGCATTTTTAGACATAATCACATTTTTACACACGAGGCGATGTCTAAGTATGTGAGTCTTGATGTGTAAAATACAGTTGGTGGTTTTCCTGTAAACCTCATTCTGCACTCAAATATTAATCCCCACCGCTGCTCTTGGCCATTGCTTTAATGTATAATGTAAAGTAAACATCTTTCGCGTGGGGGAAATCGCAATGACGTTGACTGCGTAACAATGACCCACATAAGTGTGCGTTTTAGATGTGAGCACTTCAGTTTGAGTACAATTATTTTGGTTGAAATCTAAGGGGTTAAATCAAGATGCAATCCCTACATACACACAGAATCGCTGGAATTAACACACATAATAGTATTTTAAAAAAACAAAGCTATGGTGATGTATCAGAAATGGCCCAGAGAGACAGCTGAGCGATTAATGGCACTTTAACGCAGTAAGCGCTACGAGAAGGTCAGAGTGGAGAGCCATTTATCCTACAGCTAATCACATTTAAAGACAATATCAGGCCTCATGTGGAGCTGGTCTTTAGATTCCTGACTGGAACAGTACCCACACCAGAGCTGTACACAGTAAATAAAGGTGCAAGATGAGAGATGCCATTTGCATGCGCTGTCAACATCTTGTTATTCTAAGTGTTCTAAATTCTCACGCCGATTCAAAATACCATGGCTTGTCAGGTTTATATTTTTTCTTTCTTTTCTTTAAATAAGAGGCCAATAAAAACTAAACAAAATCAGTCTTGTCATTTCATTTGTCTGGAAATTGTTGTCTGCTAGATACAAGGCCATTTAGTATCTTCCAGCCCGGCACATCTCTGGACTACACTGGCTGAACCATCCAATATCTTTTCACACCAGTCCGCATTCTATTCCCACAGCGTTGGTATGAGGATCCTGACAATGAGGCTTTTTTAATTCATGCTCCTGTCCTACATATATAATTGTTCCCTTTAGCAGACACTGTCATGTACAGTGTGTGTGTGTGTGTGTGTGTGTGTGTCTGTGTGTGTGTTTGTATGTGTGTGAGTGTGTGGTGTGTGATCAACATCATCAGATATGGTGAGAAAGGCATGTGTGTCGTTGCACAAGTATAGCAGGACGGCTGCAGGAGTTTGCTAGTCACTACAGTGTGCATGCAGGAGTTTGCTGGCCGCTGCAGTGCGCATGCAGGAAATTGTTGGCTGCTGCAATGTGAAAACAATGTCTACAGTCACCACATTATCAAAATTATTGGTTTTCCTGCATTATTTTGTAGGCACACACACACACACACACACACACACACATACAGAAGAAATTCCAAGTCCTAGAAATTCCAACCTGACATTTTCTCGTTTAAGTGTCCAAATTATCATTCTGTGCCGTCCCTCGAATTTCATTTTTAGTTTCGACACGTCCCTCAAAATGTGATTTCTCTCATTTTCTGATATTATCTATATAATGTGCCCTCCCCCCATTCTTCAGAATCTAAATCCTTTAAGACGCAGCCTTGAAATTAGATTGCGTGAACGCCGTGTTTGACAATCTGGCGGGGAGCTCTCGGTATGCGATTTTATTTGAAGATTGCTCATGTGACGTGGAGGGCATCTCTCCCTCCTCCCAAATCCCTTTTCATTCAAAACTCAGCAGAGCAATCAGTGGAGAATATGAGGCCAATAATAATGCACTACAGAGTTCAGCCTTGTGAAAATTAATTGTGACATGCACGGGGCCCACCTTCCAGTGCCAGCCCCCTGTCAACTCCAGTTTATCACTGGAGATCGGCAGGAACACGGTGCTGTTGAATCTACACCTTCCCTGTAAATCAAACAGGAAGTGAATCAAATTAGAACAGATGACTCACAAACCTTAGTGGAGAAGGCAAACAATGTGCCGGGAATGTCTCTTTGAATGCGGCTGCTTAATTTGGCCTGGACTGTCGACTCGCTCTTAATTGGCGATTGGATTTGCAGTACCAATATTCACACCACCATTCACACTCTACAACTGACACAAAAATCTATGAAATAAGAATTGTTAATCAAATGGATTATATTGTTTTCAGCTGAATGAAAGGATTTTGCTCCTTGTACAAACACTCACTTGCAAAATAGGTAATTTAACAACAAAAAACATCAGTTTGGTGTTCTTGAAAACTGGATGATGGTTGTGGCCTTTCATAATTTTGGAGGCTCTGTCCAATACACTAATATCTGATTATGGGAGAGAGCTGGTGAGGGCGGACTTGCCCAATTATGTTGTAGTTTGGGACAGTGTCAGCTTTCACCGCTCCTCAGAGAATGGTTTGCTGCCCGCCAAAGGATTTTGATGGAATTCCCACCCTGTTCCCCCTTGCTCAACCAGATGGAGGAGCTCTTCTCAGCATGGAGGTGGAAGGTCTATGATCACCGGCCTCAAGACCAAATGGCTCTGCTGAATGTCAGGAATGCTGGCTGTGAGGACATAACAGCAGAATGTTGCAGGGGATGGTGGTAGCGTGCTTTTTCCCTTGATGCATCGCCAGGGGAAACATCAGGCATGATGGGGAAGAGAACATGTGGCCTAACAGAGAGTACAGACTGGATGAGCATTGAGATGTTGTGGAAAATATCATTTATCTTTTGAGTATTGTATGTGACATGTTTACAATATGAAATTGTTTTGCTTATTATTAAGAATAATTTAATGTCACTGAAAGAAAGATTTTGGGAAACAACCTGTTCTTGAATAAAGCGTTTTGTTGAGAATTGTGTGTAGCAACATTGTTATTGACAGCAATTTCCCTTCAGAAAAATGTAATTGCAGAAGGTTACAAAAAAATGCATATTTATGGAAGCAAACCATATTTTACAGTACACTGTAATGCCAAATATGCTATGCTTGCATAAATATGTAGAGATTTGCTGGGGTTTTTGTGGAAAATTTCTGTGATTCTGCAAAAAAAAAATTTTTGGAGGGACTGAATTTATGTATACAGCCCATAATTGCAGTAATCTATAAGATGAAGGAGCATGCACTCTGTGTCATATTGATGCTGATACTTAGTAAATTGAATGCCTTTGTTTCCAAGCTGATAAAGAAAGCTTTCCATTATGTGACAATGATGTACTGTTTGAGATAAATATATGAGTCGAGAATCACTGGGGTCATGAGACCTAGTCCCTCTAGGGGGTTTGGGGGCAATGGGTAAACACAGGGTAGATTGAATATTGATATGTAAAATATTGAATTGAAAGAAAAGCCTTTCATTGAAAGTTTCAATGAGAAATGTCACAAATAAATATTTTATGTAATCAGTCTACCCTTATTCACTACAAGAGTAGTAGACTGTCATGATTTATGAATGGGCACTGAAAATGTACACTAAAATGAAGCTAGCTTTGTGCCTATCACCACTGTCAGTGTATGCTACGTTAGCTAAAGTTAGCTAACATTAGCCTAAATTAGCCTATCACCTATCGCCTATTAAGTCTGTATAACAGTCAGCCTGACAGAGACAGCAACATTTGGCTAATGACTACACAAAACTACACACAAAGTAGCTATCGATAGATGATCTCTGGAGCTGAATAGCATTAATCTGGTTATAATACAAGCAGTCAACTTTTTTATAATGTGAGAGATCTCTACACCTGCATCATGCTTCACTTGGCTTCAGATGAGCAGTCTGAGTTACAACTCCTGCTGTGCAGCAAAGTTGTCCCATGCATAGATATAAAAGCATAGATGACTCATTCACCCTGTTCAGATGCATCTACGCAGCCGCCATATTGGCACAGGAAAGATTCGCATCTAAACAAATGCATGTGTATTGAGAGATAGAGACTTCCCCTGATAAAATATACTGTAACTCACTTAATTCTCAAACAATTTTTGTGAAATTTGTCTTTTTAACATAACGAGATGTTATTGTTCAGACTTGGATCTTACCCGTGCCAATATGGCGGCCATACAGACTTATTGCTGCAACATACAACAGCAGCCAATGCAGTATCTATGTGTTTATATCGATGGTCCCAAGAGTCACTGCGTCATCTTTTCTGAGCAAATGTGTGCACGTGTGTGTGTGTGTGTGTGTGTGGGTCAGTTGGTGTATGTCCATATAAGATATGGTGCTTGGTGCGGAAGACTGATCATATTCTTATTGTCCTACTTGGTGTTTGTGTGTGGGTGCATGCATGTGTACATGGCTAGAAATGATGATTATCATGAAATCTGGCATTCCTGTAAGTATATATGTATGAAGATTCATCCTTTTGACAAATGTTTTATTGCCAATTTTATTGCATCATTTGAGGTTAAGTGCTGTTCCAGTCCCAAAAAGAATTTCCATACAAATGGACAATAAAGGCTTATCTTATCTAACCTTCAAACACCAGCTCCTTCATGTGTGCTTGGGAGTTTACAGAACAACCCATAATTGATTTTCTTCCAACCTATGCATTGTTTTTTCCAAAGGCTCCTGTTGAGTTTGTTGAACTATGAAAGAACAATAAATAATATGGATTCATTATAGAGAATAATCTGAGCTTCCCTTCAAAAACATACTGTATAGTTTGGGGAAATTATAATTTAGGTTTATCAAACCTGAAATTAATTAATTGGTAAGTAGGCTTATTTTTTTATTAACCTTTATTTAAACAGGGAGACATGCTGAGACCAGAGAGCAGTGCCCTGCATCACAAAAAAATAACAATATAAAATACAATAAAATACAAAACAGTAAAATACAATAAAATAAAATACAAAAGGAGGACACAAAACAAGGACAGACCAATATATAGCAGAAGCCAGAAGGCACATTTTGAAAACACATAACACATAACATTACACATTACACATACCATTCTCAAAAGAATCTATTAGATGTTCTTGAAAAACTCAAAGATGCACCAGGGAGAACACCTCGGCTGACTCTTCAAAGGAATACTGCAGAAGGAGTGCATAGACATTAAATGCTGACTTACCCCATTCAGTCCTAACTCATGGTGTGTTTAAGGTAATATACTGCAGTGATCTTGTGTTGTATAGTTAGTTCAGAATAATTAATTGATAAGAGTTTGACTAGTTAGGTAAAGGAGTAGTGCTCCGCCCAGTTTAGCAAGTAGGGCTCTGTAGATAAAGAAAAATGTGACCTCAATGACAAATTATAATCTAACCAGAATAAACATACCTAGATACTTGCAATATTATTTAGGAAAATAGCAACATTTTACTCACCAAAAATCCTTATTATTTGTACACAAAATATGTTCAATTTCAACATTGTTCAGAATATCTATGAGATACATTTTCTGTATGGAAAAAAATATACTTTGTTTTACTGGCATTTAAGACTAGTTTAAGACTAGCTATTTCTTTGTGGCAACAAATGATGGCTGAAATGTGATTGGTTAAATGTTGAATAGTCTTAAAAGCAGCCTGTAAATATTTTTAGGCCAGCAGAGAGGCCTTGCAGGCCCTACTCACTGAGTTTAAGGCGTTGAATAGTCTTAAAAGCAGCCTGATGAGAATAGAGGAATAAAGTATTGCATCATCAGCATAGAAATTAAAATTGCAGTTCTCTAGTTCAGTGGCAATATAATTTATATAAATAGTGAACAGCAGAGGGCCTAGAATAGACCCCTGGGGGACCCCTTTTTTGACCAGCAGGAAGGGTAATTTTACCTCAGCTGTCAACACAGCTTGAGTCCTATTAGTTAGGTAATCAAGGAGCTAATTGCATGAATTATCATCTAAGCCAATGGAGGACAGCCTGTTTAATACAATTGAAAAGGAAAAAAGAGAGCACCGTAAACAAATTGTTATACCAAGTAATCTGGAAAAACAATGAACTATAGAACTATAGAACCATTGTTAGTGCCGCGACCATTAGTGAAATCTGTGTTACAGCTCGCCCATTCCCATGTTTTGGGGTGGAAAAGACCTTAGAGAGGGTAAGAGCCCGGTTTCGCTGGCCGGGAATAAAGAGGGCAGTTGAAGATTTCTGTTGTGAGTGTCTGGAGTGCCAGCGGGTGGCGCCAAAATCCAAGTTTCGTAACACTGATCCCCTTACTGATTATCTCTACTCCCTTTAGTCGAATAGCTATGGATCTCATGGGACCACTTTCAAGAAGTAGTAGGGGGTACCCATACATTATTGTAATTCTAGATTATACCACTAGGTGTCCAGAAGCAGTTCCGCTACGCATGATGGCCACGAAGGGTATTGCCCATGAGTTGTTGTTGCTATTTTCCCTAGTGGGCATCCCAACCGAAATTCTAACTGATCAAGGAACTCTGTTTATGCCAAGAGTGATGAGAGATTTTTGCAAATGAATGGATTTGAACCAATTGTGCACTTCAGTATATCACCCACAGACCGATGGACTGTTGGAACGGTTCAACAAGACCCTCCAGAGCATGCTGAGGAAGGTGATGGAGGTGGATGGCAGAAACTGGGATCAACTTCTACCGTTTCTGATGTTTTCGATTCAAGAAGTGACACAGGTTTCGACGGGGTTCTCACTCTTCAAACTGCTATATGGTAGGCGACCTTGAGAAATCCTGGACTTAGCCAAGGAAGCCTGGGAGCAACAACCCTGGTCGCATCGCACACTGGTGGAACATGTGGGAGAAATGAGAGACAAGATAGAAACATTGTGGCCAATCGTTCGCGAACACATGCAGAAAGCACAGGCTGCGCAGGCACATGTATACAACCAAGGGGCACAGTTGCGGGAATTTCAGCCAGGAGACAAAGTGCTGGTGCTGGTACATTGAAATGTAGGTTTCTAGCGAGGTGGAAAGGTCCATACGAGATCATTGAAAAAGTAGGCCAAGTGAATTACCGGATAAGACAGCCTGATCATTGCAATGTTACTAAACTGTATCATGTCAACCTACTTAAAAAATAGAATGCAAGAGAAGTAGTGTATATTGCGTGTTCCATATCGTATCCCTGAGGCCAGGAGAGGAGCCGTAAGGAAAGAGGTATAAAAAATGTTAGAAGCAGGAATTATTGAGGAGTACGCTTCTGCAAGGATTTCCATAAGTTAAATGAAATGTCAAAATTTGATGCGTATCCAATGCCCAGAGTGCATGAGCTAATTGAGAGGTTCGGAACGGCCTGGTTTATTAGTACCCTGGACTTAACAAAATGATATTGGCAGGAACCTCTGACTCCTGAGTCACGAGAGAACACTGCATTCGCCACCCACGACGGACTGTTCCAGTACAGGAAAATTCCCTTCAGACTACACTGAGCCCCACCCACTTTCCAGCAGCTGATGGACCGGATTCTGCGACCCCATAGACAGTATGCCGCCGCCTATCTTGATTATATTATAATACATGGGGACACACATCTCAGGTAAGTACAAGAAGTGTTACATGCTCTGAGGGGGGCGGGTCTCATAGCTAACCTGAGAGGGTGTCGCCTGGGTTTACAGGAAGCTAGGGTACACCATCAGGAGAAGAATGGTCAAACCCCAGATGAAAAAAAAGTGGAAGCGATCCAGAACTGGCCCAGACCCATCACCAAGGAGCAGGTTTGCACCTTTATTGGGCTTGCCAGCTCCAACTGGAGATTCATTCAGAATTTTGCAACCATACCCAGTCCCCTAACTGACCTAAGCAGAAATCAGATTACCCCAACAGGTGAAGTGGAGTGATGACATGGAAGAAGTATTCCAGGGTCTCAAGAGTGCACTCTGTTTGGGACCAGTCCTAGTGACACCAGATTTCCAAAAACCATTGCTGGTACAGACCGACGCATCGCTGTACTAAACAGCAATGTGTAAACAGTGGTATTGCCCCAAATGCCTTATGGGTTGGTGTCATTGATGATGTGGTACAGGTGGTGCTTATTAAAGATCTCAGAATACTGTTCAAAAGTGAGCGTGAAAATGCAAATGATCTACACGTCAGCGGCCATCTGTGAAACTAATAATGAACATAGTGTGATACGCGTACAGAAATAACACAGGGAGTAGTGTCTTTTTTATGTGATTGTGTCCTTATTTGGTGTTTTAGGATTTCCTTTGATGTGTGGAGATATAGGGGGAAAAGTGGTATGCTTTGTGAAGATTCGCTCTTACAACCTCCTGCACGTCATTCGTGTATAGCTGTTTTGACATTCTACACATTATTCAAATTCTGTTTGAGGGTAGGTATGTGTAACAATTGTTGGAATAATATTAATTTAATCCCATTCCGGTATCACAAGGTAAGACTACACGCTATCCTTCACCACTCTGACACTTCTGCCATTTGGTGTGTTTGAGTGGCCGTACAGTACCAATGAGAACAGATGAGGGATTGCACAAGTGAATGTGTGTGTGTGTGTGTGTGTGTGTGTGTGTGTGCATGAATGAGTGTGTGTGCATGAATGAGTGTGTGTGTATGTGTGTGTGTAGTCTGAGACAAACGCTCACACTCACTTTCTGAAAGTAACTCAATAGTTCATGAGGATTCTTCCAGGAAGTGTCTAAACAGAGCTTGCATCCTGGAATTCACTGCTCATCTGGAATTCAAAATCATATATAATACATTAAAAATACCATACATGTTGTTTGCTTCTTACCAACTATTTTCTAAACCATTTTTGTATAATGACAAGGCACCCATGCTTGTGTATTTGTCATATATTTTATGTTCTCCACATATAAGCTGTATGTACCCTGTGATATATATTCCCAACATAGGCCTTTTATATATACAGTGTGGTGTCCCCAGGGGTTGGGCGACACTCACAGACCTTGCAGAGGGCGTAGGCAAGTTCAAGAACAAGGAGGAGGCAGTATTCAAAACCAAAATGATAATTTATTATCCTAATACTGACAAACACAAAACAAAGGGTGGGGTCTTCAGGGGAATACAAACACAAAGTCCACAAATCCTTTCTCGTCATCAATGTCCAAATCCAATCCAAAATCCAATTCAGTTCCCCAATCCAGTCCGTCGTCAAAATCCAAAGGGGGGTCCTCAAACAATCCAATTTTCTACACAAACAAACACACTCCAACAATCACTCTCTCTCTCCAAATACTGGCTGGTCAATCGACTTCACAGTTCTCAATTTCCTCACAAACACTCAGCAACTCCTTCCCACACACATTCCTACTCCTCTCCCAGTGTGATGGGAATCAGCCCTTTAAATAGGCCTCAAAATGGCTTTCAGCTGGTCGTTAGTCCCATCACTTTCACTTGGCTAAGGTGTGACTGTGGCCTGCTGGGAAATGTAGTGTTTCTTGGCTTCCATGTGTTGTAGGCCAGGCAGCCATTTTCTTGTGCAGCCCATTGGGCTGCCACAACAGGTAGTGGAATCACCAATATGATACAACTATGTTACCCTGCTCTGTAGAGTTCTCAACGGATCGTCCTTGATGAAACTGTCTGCTCACACTCTAGTTTTAAGTTGCTCGCCTGTTTAGACTTTCACCTCAAATTAATGCACAGAACATCACAATCCAGGAGTATGCGCTTCTCACCACAGTTGCCCTTTGCTAATGATTTTTTTCCCTCAGAGTTCCATGCCAACATCACCTTAGACATTGTTCCTCAGGAAACATCAGCGACTTGAGCAGTCTTCATCACTGAAGCTCCTGCCAAACGTGCCCCAACAATCACCTCTCTTTCAAAGTCACAGATATCTCATCTTATAGCCAAACTAGCCATAATTATATATAACCAGGCAACCAACATTTTTGTTCACAAAATCTGTACACAAGTACCTTGCACATGCTGGGATGTTAATTACCTACTCAAGTCAGGAACAACACCTGTGTGGAAGCACCTGCTTTCAACAAACTTTGCGTCCCTTATTTACCCAAGTGTCTCCACCTTCTTAGTCACTACCTGCAGGGCCACACTTTTATATCGATTCAGTTGAAATCGTTATTCTATTTTTCAAAATGTTGTATTGATACTTATATACCTATAACACGTGCACTGCAATAACGTTACAGGGGTTGATATTTTATGTGTGCTGCTCTGTTAAGATGACATAATTACACACTGCTGTTCAGACTGTTGAACCTGAAGGTGCAGAATATCCCTCCATTCCATTAAAGGTGCAATAAAAATGAATAGTAAATTAAAGTAGTCAAATTGACTCATGCTTTTTCTATTATGGGGTGTTAATGGGTTTTTAATTCAGTGTCCTTTAAAGAATATTATATTATTATTATTTTATGGAATTAAATCGTGATTCTGATATCGTGATTCAATCAAGAAATCGTATAGAATTGTGATATGTGTATCGTGATATAAATCATGTCGTGAGGTTTCAATACCCAGCTTTAACTACCTGTACGCACACACACAGACACTCTTCATTTATAACTGTTTTGGTATGGAATGAGCACCTGCAGTGGAGGTGACCGATGCTTCGCCCACCTTGCAGGGAGGTCCGGGGATTGTGTTGTGGTGTTAAAACCGGCCAGTGTGCTCTCCTCTTGTCCTGCACTTCTCCATGGGCGTGACCTGAGCTGGGGGGAAAAAAAGTCCCAACAAGGTGATCCGTTTCCCCTGTGAGCGTGAACACAAAATCAGTGCTGCAGGTAGAAAGGATCTTGAGTGGCACTTGTTGTTGGAAGTGCAGGTTGCCCACTGCAGCCTGGGTTCAATCAGGGCTGTACCAGCCTGGCTCAGGCCAGTAGTTCTGTTGGGGAAGCGATGATTGGCTGTCTGCCCCCAGGGTGAGGGGGGAGAGGGGAGGGAAGTGAGCTCGCCGCATACAAAAAATGGCTTTGTGTGTATCGGTGTTACAGTCGACAGCTTGGTGAGTTCCATCTCAGAGGAGGCGGTTCGGCGTCTTTGTCACTGGCAGTTGCAGTGGTGAGCTCGTAGTACAGGGGGACGTAGTTGAATTAGAAGAGGGTACAACTGGCAACCAAACTGGGAGAAAATGGGGAAAAAATCACCAATATAATTTATTTTTAAAAATAGAAGAAAGACCTGGCTGGGAGGACTAATTACCTCTTTGGAGCTGTAATCATCTGCCCATGACTTTATTCTCTGTTACTGTCAGTCAGTGCACAGAACCTGCCAGCAGCATCTGCCCGATTGCACGCTTGTTCTGAGCTGTGAAGCTCACATGGTGCTGGCTAACTCCCACTCTCTCAGATCTGAAAGGAGGTGTGCACTGTGCATTTGTTGTGAGGAGTGAACAATTCAAATGATAGCCTGGTGTTGTTCCTCCATTTTCCCAGCAGAAGGTGCGGCTCTCTCTGAGGAGAACACTCTGAGCCTGTTTGAAGCAAAGTGCTGTGATTGGGAGTTATTTGATTGATATGTATATCTGATCAAGTGCCAAACCCCCTCTCCCCTCACCCCAAGTAACAGCCTCCCCACTCCCCAGGACAAAATATCCATAAAGAGCAGTAGGGTGAGGGAATGAAAAGGCAATACAAGATGATTACATCACAAACCAGTAAGTTTAAATCTGCTTTTGATTTACATTTACATTTTGAGTGTATTGTGTGCTTTTATTAAGGAGCAAAAGAGTGTAAAATAATCACTGGCTCTCCTGTAGTACTGTGTGTGTCCTGTAGAGTGTAAAATAATCACTGGCTCTCCTGTAGTACTGTGTGTGGCCTGGTGTAAAATAGTCACTGGCTCTCCTGTAGTACTGTGTGTGGCCTGTAGAGTGTAAAATAATCACTGGCTCTCTTGTAGTACTGTGTGTGGCCTGGTGTAAAATAGTCACTGGCTCTCCTGTAGTGCCCCAAAGTGGGGAAAAATGTGTGTAAAAAAGCACATCACATAGCTTTGGTTGTATGCTTACATGCAAGAACAGTGTTTTTCAACATTCTTTTCTGTCCTTATTGTCCTTGGGCTTAATACTCTTATGACATATACGCTGTGCACCGAACAGTACATTTCTCTGGATAAAAGCCATTGCAAGTTAAACATGGTTGTGCCTATTCATTAATGTCAATGTTCAATAATACACACAGGATTTGAGGATCTGAAGAGCATTTCATTTCATTCAGTCAATAGCCATTAAGCGGAAAGATTGAATAGGAACCGCCGGGGTTCATTCTCGCCACGACAGCATTTTCCCATGTTTTTATCTTTCAGTACTGAATTCAAACGAGAGTTAAAAAAGAGAAGTAATTTCAATTCTTAACCATCAACAAGGAATAATTTATTAATCATCACTTGAAAATACAGAAGCAGTGCAGTAATTCCCCCAGCTTGGCCCTGACCCTGTGAATTTACCCAGATTCTAATTCCAAGATTTTATGGAAGTAGAATGTAAATAATGAATGCTGTGTTCCACTGAGATCGACAGTAGGAGGTAAAGACCATTAAAGCGGAGGCTGGCCAATAAATGGTTAATACATATTTGTCATGGCGCAGGTCAGGAAAATGCTACATTTCTAAACCCAGAGAGTCGTCTTGCTCTCCCGCTTTCCTTCTCTGTCTCTCTCTCCCTCTCTCTCTCTCTCTCTCTCTCTCTCTCTCTCTCTCTCTCTCTCTCTCTCTCTCTCTCTCTCTCTCTCTCTCTCTCTCTCTCTCTCTCTCTCTCTCTCTCTCTCTCTCTCTCTCTCTCTCTCTCTCTCTCTCTCTCTCTCTCTCTCTCTCAGACACATGAATAATCTCCATGCAAAGTATGTTTTTGATTACGTGAATAAATTGGAACTGAGAAAACCCCCACTAAAGTAGATCGACCTGGGACAGTGTTTATTTGTCTGGTCCCACCCACTACGCTAATGATAATTAGCGTCTACGTTGTGCTGAAGCGGTCGATTCAGAGGCTTTGAAGGGAACAAATCTTCCAGAGGACCCTCTGCGAGCCCAGCATGGAGCAGAACAGATTGAAAGAGAAAACTGGGGAGAAAACGGAAGTTCTTAATGATAACGGCACACGACAGAGGCCTGTGAAGTGCACACTGCAGAAATTACCTCAACGAGAAGAGCAAAAAAAGGGAAATGCAATTAACGGCATTTATATCAACAGCAAACGATGAAGTCCTTTTAAAAAAAGTTTAAATTTCCCTTCTGCTGGGCCACTATGTGTGATAAACTTTCAAAGTTTTCTGGCTGCCAAGGCATTAACATGAACTCGTTCATTCAGAATATGATAATTAACTTTAAAATCTACATTTTTTGAAACATTTTTAAGTATCAGGCCTTGGTCTGATTCAGCAAAACAACAAAAATGTTTTTGGATAGATGTTAAAAAATAAGTGCCTGTCACGCACTAAAAAGGCTTATGAAGTTAAAAAATTTTACAAAAGCACCGTCGAGTAAGCCAAGGCGTTTTTACGTTTCTATTGTCTATCGCCCTGGTGCGGTTCTCAGTGTGCTCACTTCATAATGGTTGTTTAAGATGCTATGAAACAAAACACTAAATGGATTTTCCTTATCTGGGGAGGTCGATTAAGGCCCTTCATGCAGTCAAGGTGCGTTAATACCACCAGGGGAAGGGTGATAAAAAACCTCTTGTGACATCGCAAGGAGAACCAACCTGCCTCTTTCGCTCCAAATGGTAACAAATGGTTTTCGGCAAGCTGTCGGCTTTGCACCAAACGCTGTATGCACATCTGTATTTGCCAAATCATCTGCATTGCTATCTTGTGTTTCCATGCTATGCCAAGGATGTTAAGATTCTTAACCGTGCACGCAATGTGAGTCAGGTTTCCGCCAGTGTTGCCACAGCGACAGAGGCATGGAGGTTCACCGGTTCACCTGCCCCCACCTCAGAGACAGGCTTTTGAATGTGACGGGGTGCACGGGGCAGGTCGATAGGGAGCACACTATCCTGAGGCACAACCAGGACTGTAGAGCTAAAAGCACCACACCCTGCTTCCTGAGCCTGTGTCTACAACAGGAAGTGACATCACCATCCTATCAGTCTTCAGCCATGTCTGAACAGGAAACAAAGAAGTGTGTGTGTGCGCACATGTACATACAGCCTGTGTGTGTGTGTGTGTGTGTGTGTGTGTGTATGTACAAGCCTGTTGTGTGAGTGTGTGTGTGTACATGCAGCCTGTGTGTGTGTGTGTGTGTGCGTACAAGCCTGTTGTGTGAGTGTGTGTGTGTGTGCGTGCGCGCATGTACATACAAGCCGGTTGTGTGAGTGTGTGTGTGTGTATGCACGCATGTATGTACAAGCTTGTCTGTGTGTGGGTGTGTTGTGGGCGGTGGGTGGAGGGGTTTTCAAACTATGGAGCTTTCTCCTTCATTTTCAGTACTGAATTTAAGCAAGCATTTAAATCAAACTTATGTTTTTCATTTTTACACTAGTATTTTTTTGTTCATTTCACACACCATTTGATGTGCGAGCATACAATAAGCATGACACTTGCTCCTGACATTTGATTACATTTGATTACAAATATTCCTCGGAAATCTCGCTCCCAGGGCTGGCTGTGTATTTTGTGTAGCACTGATGGCAGAGGAGGTTAGGGTTAGGGTTAGAGTTAGAGGAGGCTGCTGTTATATGAGCGAGAGGCTTTCATGGCCTAGGCCCACTTTCTGCTTTCCACACATCCTAGAACGCTTACAGCAAGGGAGTGGGGAAGGCGTCAGTCTGGACGGGGGAATCAGGGTGGAACCACGCCTACTAGCAGGGCAGCCAGCTGTGTGACATTTTCTAATGTGTGACATTTATAATAACATGGGTTATATTTCAAATAAATACATTTTCAAAGATTCAAAGATTCTTTTGTGCTCCCAATACTGATCACTCAATAGTATAAGAAAAAAAATCATAATCTCTTTGAAGGTATTTCATCCATATCGGATGAACCGTTTAGAAATTATAGAACATTTTGTACATAGTCCCCCCCATTTTCAGGCACCATAATTCATTGGACAGTTTAACATAATGTAGAATAAAATAATCATTTGTAATATTTGGTCGCATATCCTTGGCATGCAATGACTGCTTGAAGTCTGCGACGCATAGACATCACCAGACGCTGGGTATCTTCCCTGATGATGCTCTGCCAGGCCTGTACTGCAGCCATCTTCAGTTCCTGCTCGTTTCAGGGACTTTTTGCCTTCAGTCTCCTCTTCAGCATGTAAAATGCATGTTCAATTGGATTCAGATCCGGTGATTGACTCGGCCACACACACTTTCCTCTTTCCATCACTCTGGTACATGTTAATCTTTGTCTTATCTGTCCACAAGACTTTGTTCCAGAACTCTTGGAGCTCTTTAAGGCGCTTTTTAGCAAGTTGTAATCTCGCCTTTCTGTTCTTCAGGCTTATCGGTGGTTTGCATCTTGTAGTGTACCCTCTGTAGTCCTGCTGGTGTAGTCTTATATGTATGGTAGACTTTGACACATCTACACTTGCATCCAGGAGAGTGTTTTTGATCTGTTGGGCCGTTGTCAGGGGGGTTTTCTTCACCATAGAGAGTATTCTCCGGGCATCCACTACAGTGGTCTTCCTCGGTACACCGGGTCTTTTGACATAATTGAGTTCACCAGTTGTTTTTTTCTTGTTAATGATTAACCAAACTGTTGACTTGGGCATGCCCAGGGTTTTTGCAATGTTCCTGATTGATTGATTTTCATTTCTGAGCCTTATGACAGCCAGCTTAATTTGCATCGACACTGCTGTCTTCTTCATGTTGTCACACCCCAACAACAATCTCCAAAGGCAATTGCAAAGTCTAGAATCAAGACTAGACATCAACAGCTCTCTTCTGCATTCACTAATGACACAAATGAATACACCTGCCTAACAAAACACATCTGTGAAGCCAATTCAACAAATACTTGTAGTACCTTAAAATGGGGGGACCATGTACAAAAGGTGCTGTCATTTCTAAACGGTTCATCCGATATGGATGAAAATACCCTCATATTAAAGCTGACAGTCTGAACTTCAATCACAATTCTCATTGTATCCTTTCAAACTCAAAGTGCTAGAGTACAGAACCAAAATAACCAAAAATGTGTCACTGTCCAATGAATTATGGTGCTCACTGTATATATATATTTTTTTAAATGCTGAAAATATAACTAGGCGAGACGTACCACATCCCAACTCCCCCCCCTTCCCCCACCGTCACACCCCACCCATTTTGAAATATCATGGGGACATGGGTACCGTTTAATTGTATTTTAGGTTTGCCATCACAGTGCTCCCTGTGTTTGCAAGAGGCTGGATGGCTGCCATTTTTAATGCACATAATACACAAGCTTCCAAGGAAATAATGAAAATTGACAATGTAGAATTAATGGTCCATTTCACAAAGAGTTATTGTTTTGAGAATGACAGCATTATCGAACAAAGCCATCTCCTTGGCCAAAACAACCCAACACCCCCTCAAAATAAATAATAAGTATGAGCCCTTGAAAGTCTCCCCCCATTCCTTCTCCAATTCCTTTCTCATACTCTTCAAATCAAATTGTATTCATACAATGGTATACACTCTTGTTTTTAATGCTGCTTAAAAAGCACTCCATTTCTTGAATCTATGTGCAATTGCCCTGCTTTTTATAGATCGTGCTCTTGAAGCAAAAGGCTGACAGAATAGCACAATTGAGTGGATTGCTGTAATTACAGGAAGTTTGCTTCAGTAGCCAGTTTAGAGCAATGGGTCATGACAGACTTTGTGATGTCACAAGAGGTTGGGTTGAGGGGGACATTGCGGCTCAATGGCTAATGAGACTCTTTGTGATGTCACCAGGGGCTTCGTCAATATGGTAGCTGTGGGCCTGAGATAACAGATTCTCCAATACACTGTCAAATACAGAAAACGCCATCCATCACTTTTTCTGAGTTTATATTTTGAAGTCAAAGTGGAAACACTGGAGATGCTGCGTTTGTTTAGAACTTGGACGTTCATGGGGGTTTTGAGCAGAACAAAAGGGATTGACTGGGATTTTTTTTTAATGAAGCAAGGGAAAATTGGGTGGAACATATGGTGGAAAGACATTCTCTAATCAGAGGCTGGTAGCAGCGAGGCTAACTTTTCCATCCGCAGTGTGCATCCTCTTCATTTGTACTTATTACACATGTGAAGGAGCCGCGACTTTGATCTAGAGAAATCGGAAGACAAGCAGAAGATTTTGGACGTGGGCCAAGCGTCTCTTTAAATCTCAGAGTTGCTGACAAACATGGTCGCCTCAGCAGCAGTCTCAAAGATGGAGAGCTACACGCCCCCATTCTTATTCAGAGCGACTTACAAGATGTGCATTAATACATGGTGTGGAAGGAAAAAATGTGTCCTGTTTGTATTAAGTTGGAATGCTATAGAAAGATCCACAGGGGGACACACAGACACTAATTAACTCGGTGTGACACTGCAGTTCTGAACAGCCAGGCTAACAAAAGGTTTTTCATGCCACAACTTCAAAGCAACATCTGTTCTGGTGATGTTTTTCTCACTGCAGGAAACCTTCTTCCCATTGGTTTATGACTTTTGCAGATTTGCAGTAACTTCCCCCTGGTTTACCTTCATGTGATACCCAGTTTCCTATTACCCTTAAGTTAATGCCCCGTTACCTCCCTCTTGTTGCTGTTCCCTCCCTTTCCATTGTGGTTATTATAAATATCGCATTTGAATTTGAAGCCGCTGTCCTGCATGACATGGGTCTCCATGCAGCTGTGCGTAATAAAAGCTATTAATACTGTTTAAAGAAATTCTCTCCGATCCTACTGAGTTTTTTTTCCACGACAAAGGTATGATCAATCATTGTTCGGGCGAGAAATCAGTGCAGTAATACAGCGATAAACATCATTGTTAGCAGCTGCATACCATCGAAAAGGAAAAGGTTAGTAATTAAAAATAAAAATAACAGAGAAGGGGCAAGACCGTGAGGAGCGGCTGCCGAGCGCCCGGAGGGATGGGCAGTCAGTTTTCCGGAGGAGGCGGAGCAGAGGGGTCTAGCTGGGGTGTAGGGTGTGATGAGTGTCTGGAGGTAAGGAGGAGCAGTTCCTCTAGCCGCCTGATAAGACAGCACCAGTGATTTGAATTTGATGCCTGCTGTGATGGGGAGCCAGTGCAGAGAGGTGAGTAGAGAGGTGACATGCATGAACTTGAGCTGATTGAACACCAGACATGCAGCAGCATTCTGGATGAGTTGCAGTGGCTTGATGGCACAGGCTGGTAGGCCTGCCAGCAAGGAATTGCAGTAGTCCAAACATGAGATCACCAGGGCTTGGACCAGGAGTTGTGTGATCTCTTGGGTGAGGAATGGTTGGATCCTCCGGATGTTATGGAGGGAGAATCAGCCGGTCCGGGTAATCGCTGCGATGTGGCCCAAGAAGCACAGCTGGTGATCCAGGGTCACTCCAAGACTCCTGGCAGACTGGGATGGTGATTGAAGCATCAATCATTGGGGAGCCCTTCGCTGGGAGGAAGAGCAGCTCTGTCTTCCCCAGGTTCAGCTTCAGGTGGTGGGTGGATATCCAGGGAAAGATGTCTGCCAGGCATGCAGAGATCCACGCCAGGACCTGGGTCTCAGAGAAGGAGAGAAAAAGTTGAGTGTTATCGGCATAACAGTGATAAGAAAAACTATGAGCAGAGATGACCAAACCAAGTGACTCCGGTAGAGAGGGTGTGGGGAGACGAAAGGGATCCTCTCCAGGCCACCTGGTAGGACCGGTCAGCCAGGTATGATTTGAACCATGTCAGTGCAGATCCTGAGATTCCCATCTTGGCGAGAGATGAGAGCAGGATCTTGTGGTCCACGGTGTCAAATGCAGCTGACAGGTCGAGGAGGACAGAGCTGAGTGATTGGGACTTTGTAGAGCCTCAGTGACCATGAGCAGAGCTGTCTCTGTGGAGTGGTCTGCCTTGAACTCAGATTGGTTGGGATCAAACAGGTCGTTCTGTAGGAGATAGACAGACATTTGGTTATATACAGCCCTCTCTAGTGTTTTGGAAAGGCATGAGAGGAGGAGATTAGAAATGACAGCAGGATTCAGAGAGGGTTTTATGAGGAGGGGGATGACATGGTCCCTTTGAGGGGAGAGGGGATGGAGCCAGAGGAGAGAGAGGAATTGATAACATTGGAGACAAAGGGGAGGATGTCCATGGCGATGAACTGGAAAAGGGGGGAAGGAATGGGATCGAGAGGGCAGGTGGTAGGACTGTGGGAGTGAACAAGTTGAAGGATGTCAGAGTCAGGGAGGGGTGAGAAGGAAGACAGGGGGGCTAGAGGTTTTGGTAGCTGAGAGAAGGCATCAGTAGGGGGAAGGGATGATAGAACAGTAGCTGACCGGGCTGTGGGGGAGAGAGAGCCGAGGTTGCGACGGACAGAGACAGTGGGGGCAGGTGAAGAGGGTTTAGGCACAGAAGGGAGGGGGAGAAATGAGGTGCATGACTGGGCCACCTATGACTTCACCACAAAACATCTTCTGATTGATATAAGTGATCATTGCGCTATAGTTTGTGTAGAGATTTAACAACAAAGAGATTGTTAAAACCTTGTTTTGTTTTTTAAAAGATTTTGAGAAGTTTTATGCCTGATGGTCTGGTATCAAATTCAGACTGTGCCACTGTTGACTGCAGTCAACAGCCCCACGGGGCAACGCATATAATTGATGGTATCATCAAGAAAAAACCTTTTTTAGCATCGAGTGAGTTTTATCTCTCTCACTGAGAACCTTACAATCTACTGGGGTCTCTTCCACCCTCCCCCCCAAAATAGTGTTCTCAACCCATAACATATAAGCTTACTATAATCTTTAACAAACATGTTATATCTGCAGGACCTGTATGGACTGATTGCCTACAGTGAATAGTGGGTCATTGGATCTTTGCCCTGTTTGTTCTGTAGAGGTTTTTATGGCCCTGTTTTGACCTGTATTTTAAACCTGACTTTTTATCCAATTCAATCCCTAAATGGAGGTTTGCCAAATGTCTTCCCCTTTTAAAGGGTGAGGATACTTCAGACCTGAGTAATTACCATCCTCCCTCAGATCTTTCGTCCCTTGTTAAGATTCTGGAGGCTCGAGTGAGCACTCAGCTAAGAGAGTTCTTTCATGTTGTGAGCAAAGAGCAATCAGGCTTCAGATCCAGCCACAGTGCCATAATTGCTGCCACAGTGGTGGTAAGTGACATTCCCTAGACCATAAACAGCATTGTGGAACATTATATATTAATCTCTAAGGCAGTGGCTACCAACCCGTTGATCGCCTCCAAGGCATTCCTAGTCGATCGTGAAACATTTTCTATGTTGGCAAGTTGCGTCGCTCTCAGTTTGCTTTTATTTTTTATGTCACTCTCTAGTTTGTTAAATTCAGTCTTCACTCTGTACAAAACATTGATCTGACCAATCACATGCCAATTCAGTTACATTACCTCCCCTTCCCCCCCCCACTGGGTCACATTATTGCACTTAGCAACATGGCCAGCTTGCCAGCTACTTCACAAACTAGCTTTCATTTGTGAGAGTAATGTTCTCAAAACATCCTCCCTCCAAATTAAAACAATGGCTGAGGGAGGACCATTGAGGCAAACCCCTGCGATTCAGTCAGAATGGGGAATGGCCTTTTAGTTCAGCCTTCAGCAAAATTGGACATTTGGAACACCATCACAGCATGATGCATTCAAAATTAAAGTACACTTTCAATTGTTAATTAATTTAAGCAAGGGGTCTTCAGTAGTAATGGCTGAATGAGGTTGCGTATCCTTCTGAACAATTTTTTGCCCATCTGAATACTGGCAGAATAATTAAACAGCAATTCAAGGAGGAAACTCTTTCTGACAGAACAATGTAGATGACCATAAGTCACCATTTCTAGAGGTCACTAAAGGGGTCGCTCAAGGTTCTGTTCTGGGCCCAGTCTGTTTTACAATATTGATCTCGCAGTACCCAATTCTAAAACTTGTTTATATGATGATGATAATGTCACTACTGTGGCCCTTGCCCTGGCGCAGACCATCCAATACCTTCAAACCTCTTTCAGTTTCATTCAAACGGCTCTCTTTGAGCTTAGACCTGTTTGAATGCTGAAAAAATGAAATAATTTTTCTTTTCTTTTTTTTACAGATCTAATTCTCAAACCCAAATCACAAACCATCTAAAAGCTTAGCACGGACCTCAGAGGGTTAAAAACACACACGTTGATGAACTGGTCAAGAAATTTAAGATAAACATGTGTTTATTTATTTTTAGAAACAAATTGGGGTTTTCCTATGAAGGACAATGAAGGCTGGTTTTAGCCACATTCATATTTAGCAGGTTGAGCTCAATGGTCAATTTAAAAATGTAAGATTTCATGCTCCTCTATTCCCAGCTCACCAGCCACCACTGTAAAATACCCTGCCCAATTTTGGAAAATGCTAAGACCATTTTTCATTATTACATGCCTTGGTGTTGGAACAAAACACAGGAACTGATAAAACTGAGCTTGCTAATACCTTTAGCTGATTTCAAAGGCACAATTCATCCTATAATAAACTGAACAGTGTATCTGTTTTCACATGATAACAGCCTAATGTTTTATTAGATTTGTTTTAATGTCACTGTTTTCCCATATTGTCATTTGTTTAATATTGTCTTGTGTACTCCTGTATATTTGCATTTGTGCATGCTTGAAAAGGGAGATGTCAATCTCAGTGTGGTTATCTCTGGGATAAATAAAATAAAGTAAACTTTACTGTGGATCTTGTTTTCTGAGGAGAGTGTGAACATAATGAACTTATTTAACTTTTGCTTGGCAAATGCTCGCCGTTTGAAGAAGTCATTCTTTGCCCTTCCTCCCCACAATCCAGTCCAGATCAATAAGGCAAACCAAGTCCTAAGAAGCAAACAAGATGTGGGGGAGGGGAAATACATATTATATAATATATATAATCAATACTCAGCACTTAATTGATTAATATATAAAGGCTCACAACCCAACCCAATGAAAGCACTTGACACACCCCTCTATAATGGCAACCTTTTGATAGACACCATCGATCAAGGAGCAGTCTTAACACTGTATAATTAATCTTAATATTTGCTGAATATCATATTTACAAATCGAAATTTATGAACACAAAACCCCTCTTTCAATTTTTTTATTATGAAGTACAGCAATACTTTCATACAACTAGATCCTCCCATGACTAAAACATTTAAACTCTTAAATATATTGAAAGCAATAAATAGGTTATCTCAATTCTGAAACTTTGTACCTCTCTGGCTTCATTATTTTATTACAAAGCTGCTGTAAAAGTTGATGTACTGAGCATGGTAGGCCATGGATGCATACCAAGTACCCCAACAAGTCTTACATGGCTCATGTGGCAGTTTTATTGCTGTCTCAGTAGTTGCATGTTTAAGATGTTCCTATTTGAACAATGTTTAAATACCTTCTTCATTGATATTCGAAATGATCTGCCCATATATTGAAAGCAAGTGCTAAAATATGAGCATTGCATGTCAAACGAACAGAATTTGGAGATAAGCCTCGCAGTATGTCATGCCTTAACCATATAGCTCACATTATCCGAGCGGCCTCTGCCAATGTGGAGTGATTGACAGATTGTACACAGTATCTGCCAATACCACTTTCAAATCATCTGTTCTTCCTGATAAAACATACAAAATGTGTATCTGTAATCTGTTGATTAATTTGTAACAGCAGATATGTTGTCAGATTTTTTTAACCAGATGTTTCATTTCACTTTTGTGTATTTTTGCAATGCATGGTAAATATTCCCTTCTCAAACAAGTTGGAATTGCCCCACCATTTACAACATGTTTAAAAAAGTGTATATTTTGGGGTTGTCCATTTTCTCAAGAGGAATATTTGCGCTGACAAGAGCCTCTGTCAAATCGTAAATGACGTCATGCCTCTTCTCTAGTTTTTTGTTTGTTTTTGGACAGCGGATGGCCCCTCGCCCATGTCAAATGTGATCTTTTGTTTTTCGTGTTTCAATGACTTAAAATGGTGGTCTATTGTTGCTTTTTTAGTGTGTTGTAATGAAACATTGGTTGTGCAAAATAAATTATATACATTTATTTATCTTGAATAGAAGATACTATGGCCTGGACTCAGTTAACATTAGTCCTTGACTCTCAACCAAATCAAAAGGCGCGTTTCCACTGCAGGAACTTTTCCCAGGAACTTGGGACCTTTATGGTAATTATCTTCATGTTGATGTTACTGAACTTTTTGTGGTGGGGCTTGCAGCGCTGAACATTTCTGATTGGTCGAATATGGTAAAAGACTCGCTGTGTTCTGTTTCAACCGCCATTTTAAAAAATCGGCATTAGCAAACCAGTTGGAAAATCTATCTATAAATCAATGGAGCAAACTAAAAATAAAGTATACGATAAATGCTTTTCTGGGAGGCAGAATAATTTTCGAATAAAGATTTAGTGAAATAACTTAAATTGAAAAACTGAAATTTTCATTAATTGGCGTACGTAGAAGAATAATAACATGCATCAGCGGACTAATTTGCCTAATCTTCGTGGTTCTTTAGACCCCTGTGGAAACGCAGACGTAATGGATTGAAGGAACCTTTTAATTCCTTGAAAATAATTCCTGCGACTACAAGTTCTTGGCAATTTTGTTGCGCGCCTAAAGAGTACAATTTATTTTCAACACTAAAATGTATTTTTGGTCATCCCTGAACTCAAAATTGTTTTGTTTGTTTGTGGATTCTCACTCAAATTTGTCAATTTACTTGTTAGTCAGAAATATCAATTGAATCCAGGCTCTGTGTTTCATGCTTTGAATCTTTCATAATCTTTGAGTCTATCCCATTGTTCAGTTACAATGAACCAAAATGTAAATACCATACTCAAAGTCAGAATGCAGTAAAATGTAAAGTATATGAAGTGAAATAAAATATATAAACCCTGTGGCATCACAGGGGGACGTGTGGTGGAGGAGTGCTGCATTCCCCTGCTGATCGGCGGCCACTTCACAAAATGGCCGCCGTTGTACACACTACAAGCCCCACAATGCAACACAACTACAGGTGTAGGTGCTTGGGCCACCTAATCAAGGCCAGTATAGAAGGCCCACACGCAGGACAAAGGAGAGAGAGAGTGGGGAGCCGAGCACATGGCTGGAAGGAGCTGGAAGAAACACACCAAGGAAAGTAACCGTTTGAATTGAGAATTGTTTACGAGAAGAGGATTATTGCCGGGATGAACTGTAAACATTTTTGATTGAGGCATTTTTTGAAGGTTTGGATTTTGGATTATTGTTTGGAGGAAAGTACCCATTCATTCCCTGTGGAGAAATAAACCTGGACTTATTGTTTGAACCGTCTGTGTTTTGCCTGTTTTTTTAGTGTTGTTGCACTGCCCCACACCGACCTGCCCTGGTCAAACCTCTCATGATGTCACAGATGGTGGAGAATGCGGGCACTGGGGCCTAAGTGCGGATGATTGAACTCAACTTTTTTGCAGTACGCAACACAGAAGAGGACAGGACACAAGTAGTCAGGTTAGGTTTTTTTTGTTTAAAAAATAATGGCTAAGAAGCAGGGAAGCACTAGTCTCGATGAGATGCCCTTCACCCCAATGAGCATAACATGGGAGGACTTCGAAGCCTGCCCCGCAGAATTCCTAGCAGAGATATTGTGCCTTGCCGCAAACTTCCAGCCAAAAGGTGGGGAATGCCCCAACCCAGGGCTCCAGGGAGCACCCAAATCCTGCCGGGATGTGGAAGCGGACCTAAGATGGCTGAGGTCCCCAGAGGTGTACCATTGGCTGCAGATGGACGGGAGCTGTACCTGGATCAGCGGGACATTGAGTCAATCCTGGACTTCATGGATGAAGACGAGGCTACCCAGAGGGAGGAACTGCTGCAGGTGAAATGGACCTACCTTACTCGCCTCATGGAGATGGCTGCTCCAGTTGTCCTTCTCCATGGGCCATTGAGCCAGAAGAGGACGGACTGCACACTTCCACTATTCAACGCTCCCCAGCCCCAGCCACAGCCATGCCAGGCTACTGACCCCAAGAAGAAGAAGAAAAAGAAGAAGAAGAAGACGGCCAGCCAGGTAGAGAAGCAGACCGAGGTGACCCCCATTGCCGCTCCCAAAGCGATGGAGGCTAAAGCACACAGTGATGAAGTTGCTGCTGAGTCCATGGGGGAGGCCGTCGCAGCCTCACAGGAAGGGGCCGTGGAGGCCGTCGCAGCCTCACAGGAAGGGGCCGTGGAGGTGGTGACAGCCGCAGTGACTGAGGAACCAGTGCCGGCTGAAGTACTGGAGACACCGGCCGCGGAAGAGGCACCACCTGCAGATGAGGTCACCCTAACAGAAAAGGGAGAAGGTGATGTTGCAGCGTTAGCCGTGGTGGCTGAGGCAGTCCAGGAGATTGTCCAGGAGATGGTGAGTACCGAGGTCCTGGCACCCACAGACGAGACTGCAACCACAGAACCGGCAGTGGAAGAAGCTGAACCTGAGCCTGAACCTGAGCCTGAACCTGAACCTGAGCCCGAACCTGAGCCCGAACCAGAACCAGAACCAGAGCCAGAACCAGAGACGGGCAGTCAAGCAGAAGAGCCTGTCCCAGCAGGTGAGCCCACTGCAGACCTGGCGCCAGAGCCCATTCTGGAGCCTGAAACGAAGGCTGGGGAGGAAGCCCCAGAACCTGCCCAGGAGGAAGTTCCTCACCTTGTCATGGAGGAGCCTGCACCAATCAGTCTCGCAGCCACAGGAAGCACAGAGGAATCACAAAGTGCCTTGGAGCCTGTCCCGGAAGCAGTGCCCATCGTCAAACCCGAGCCCGCGGAAGCTGAGTTTGAGGCTGAGGCAGAAACTGAATTTGAACCCGTTGAGCCTATAGTAGTGTTGGGCACAGATGGCGACAACCTGGAGGGCCCAGCCAATGTCGCCTCACTGCGCTGCCCAGGGTCTGCTGGTGGCCCCCATGTTGCCTTGTCCCGTGAGGCCAGATGAGGCCCGCATGTTGCCTTGTTCCGTGGGGCAAGCGGAAGGCACCATGCTGCCCTGGCTGGACACCCGTCCGGTGATTTTCTCACCCCACACCAGTGTGGGTCTTCCAGTAACTGTGCCCTCATTGTGGTCCAAGGGATCAACAGTCTTCCTTCTCCAGCTAGGGGGAGCCATGGTGAGTGTGTGCCTCACGTTCAGCATAACTGTGCCCTTTGTGTTACAGAACTTTTGCATCATCTCCCTGATCTGTTGGGAGAGCCAGTGTTCGATCCGGGGGCCTTGTTCACCCTGCCGAGGCGGCAGGCACGGGGAGAGGATGTGTGGCATCACAGGGGGACGTGTGGTGGAGGAGTGCTGCATTCCCCTGCTGATCGGCGGCCACTTCACAAAATGGCCGCCGTTGTACACACTACAAGCCCCACAATGCAACACAACTACAGGTGTAGGTGCTTGGGCCACCTAATCAAGGCCAGTATAGAAGGCCCACACGCAGGACAAAGGAGAGAGAGAGTGGGGAGCCGAGCACATGGCTGGAAGGAGCTGGAAGAAACACACCAAGGAAAGTAACCGTTTGAATTGAGAATTGTTTACGAGAAGAGGATTATTGCCGGGATGAACTGTAACATTTTTGATTGAGGCATTTTTTGAAGGTTTGGATTTTGGATTATTGTTTGGAGGAAAGTACCCATTCATTCCCTGTGGAGAAATAAACCTGGACTTATTGTTTGAACCGTCTGTGTTTTGCCTGTTTTTTTAGTGTTGTTGCACTGCCCCACACCGACCTGCCCTGGTCAAACCTCTCATGATGTCACAACCCATTGTGAACATATTTGACTATAAAAACCTAATGTATCATATTCACCAGAGTGAGGTGTCTGACAGGTGTTCATCACCAATATGGATGAGAATTCAGTGCAACAAAACACTTGAAAAGTTCAAATTTGTAAAGAAAGAAATAGAAATCAAACTTAAAAATTGAGGCAATATAAGCAAGGGCTTGACTGTGTAAAAACAATGTATCAAGGGCTCTTTAGATTTCCAAGAAACATACAGTCCACCCTCCTTCCCATTCTTCAGCCAGCGCACCTGAATTAACAAACATTTTACCAATGACCCAAGCATCTTCGGCTGGGCATATTCCCACCAATCAACGAAGGCCACCTGAATCGCATGAACACAGGCATGGCACACGAAAGCTGATCAAGTTATCCATCGTAAGGCAGTACTCAGCCCACGAGGACCGTGATTTGAGTAACCCTGCAATAGAGCTTTGTAAATTACCTCATCACAGAATACTATTTTAAACCGACAAACATTAACTCACACATTATAGTCAAAAACATGTACTTACTAATCATACTTTCTCCCTTACTTACATCATACATTAATGTTTCAAGTCAATATTTTCTAACATGCATTATACTGTATATCATACATTTCTTATTTGAATCCATTTTTATTTAATGTATTATCAAATATATAACTGATATTTTGCTGATGTGATGTTTATTATGTGTTATACATACACATGGATGTATTATTGACAGTTTTATTTATTTACAGTTTCTGAGCCTATATATGAATACTATTTGTTCCGCCCTGAATGTGTGAAAAATGTATATTATCTCTGTGAAGGCACAGACTACGCACCATTTGCCCTCTGTCAAATAAACCTGCTCTCTTAATTGAGCCTGTGACAGTTGTTGCTGTTGTTTTAATCTACGTAAGAAGAACGGTAAATCAGTAAGCACTTAACTGTTAAACGCCAGCCTCGGCCTGCTTTCTCATTGTCATGGAGAAATTGAGCTCCATCCACTGTCCACAGGTACACCCTCCCTACAGAATAGGATCAATGAGAGAATCAGGAGGCCGACCAGGAAAGTGTGGCAATTGGGCTTTAACAAAGTGTCCGATCTGAAAAAAATGAAAAAGATGTGATTCAGGGAGGTCAAACTCTGTCGAAAGTTCCGAAAAGGAATACAAATCTTTATAAAATGTATCAATTGTGTTTAGTCCCTTATTGGACCAAGTATGATAAGTCGAATCCGAACAAGACGGTAAAAATAAATGGTTATTCAAAACTGGCCCTAATATGGAACCTCTATGCAAACCAAAATTCTTCTGGAATTGCACCCAAATTGTAATGGTGTTGTTGATGACTGGGTTATTAGAAACCGTACTGGCAACCAAAGGTAACTGAGAGCAAACCAGGGAATGGAGTGAAAGCCGAGAAGCTGCTACTTCCGTAGATACCCTTGTTGGACATTCCCTCCCTGTTTTGCTATGTACCCAATAGAGCGAGAGAATGATAATTGTTCAGCAGAGGGATTGATGGGAAGAAGCTCACTCTTTTTAAGATTCAATTTATAACCAGAATATTTGCCAAATAGCTCCAAAATATTTAGTATGGCTGGCAATGATGAGACCGGGTTAGAAACATATAAAAGAAGGTTGTCTGTATATAAAGAAACTTTATGATTCACCCCCAATCGGTGAATGCCTACAAACTTGTCCTCCCCACAAAGCCATATAGCCAAAGGCTCGAGGAGATGTGGGACACCCCTGCCTAGTCCCCGATGGAGGGAAAAAGAAGCTGATTGCATATGGTTTGTTTGTATTGAGGCAACTGGGTTCGTATACAGTAGTTTTATCCAGGAAATAAAATACAAATAAATAATAAATAAATAAATGATAAAAATACAAGAAAAAATAAAAACCAAATCTTTCATGAACATAAAAAAGTTACTTCCACTCCACCCTATCAAAAGCCTTTTCGGCATCCAAAGTTAAGACCACTTCAGGGGAGTCAGAACTTGTAGAGTGCAATATATTAAGCAGCCTTCTGGTATTATAAAAGGAATGCCTGCCCAGCATGAAACCAGTTTGGTCTGTAGAAATCAAATCTGATATGACTCATTGGAGCCGCAAGGAAATCATTTTTGATTTTTTAAAATCTACGTTCAATAACGATATTGGTCTATAACTACTGCAAAGAAGTGGGTCCTTATCTTTTTTGAGCAATAGGGAAATTGATGCAGCAGACATGGTTGGGGGTAAGCAACACTTCCTCATTATACACTTGTTGTAATAGTGGGGCTAAATAAGAAGAAAACAATTTGTAAAATTCGACTGTGTACCCATCAGGGCCAGGGGATTTACCATTCTGCAAAGATTTAATTGCCTCCTGCACTTCCTCAATGGATATCGGATTGCCCAGATCTCTAGCCAGATGTTTTGGGAAACCCAAGCTTATCAAAAGGGTTATTGTCATTCCAAACATCAGGAGGGCATTCAGAAGTATATAACTCAGATAAAATGTTAAAAATATGTCATTAACTTCCTTTGGATCCAATGTAACATTCCCAGTAGGTGATTTAATTCTTAGGATTAATCTAGTCAACACAGCTGCACGAGCTTGATGTGCAAGGAGTTTGCCTGCCTCGTCTCCCATTTCGAAAAATCTTTGTCTAGACTGCAGCAGCTGTCTCTCCACCCTACTTGTTGACAATAAGTCGAATTCAGATTGTAATTGTAGGCGTTTCTTGTAAAGGGTAGGATTTGGGGCAGTTGAGTATTGGCTGTCGACATTCCTAAGATCCTCCAGTATCTCCAACACCCTGGCTCTTTCTGATTTCTTTAGCTGAGAAACATAAGAAATAATTTGTCCCTGTAGGTAGGCTTTAGAAGTCTCCCATAGTATGCTACGAGAGACATCAATTGTATCATTAGTTTCGAAAAAACTGCAATTTGCAGTTTAAGAAATTGTTTAAATCCGTCATCAGCCAATAAAGACGAATTTAGCCTCCATTATGGATAGGAAAACTCAGTTCAACAGAAGTGGGGGCATGATCGGAGATTACAATACTGTGATATTCACAGGAGCTGATATTTGGTAATAACCTGTTGTCTAACAAAACAAAATCTATCCTAGTATATGTGTGGTGCACATGCGAAAATAAAGAAAATGCTTTAGTTGTTGAAAACTGAGACCTCCAGGGATCTGAAAGGGCCAATCGCTTTTTAAAATAGTCCAAAACTTTGGCAGAATAAGGTTTAAAGGACAATCTATCGAGACTGACATCCTGGACCAAATTAAAATCCCCTCCTATTATTACGTAATGATCATCTATACTTGGAAGCAACGAGAAGATTTTAGAAATAAATTTGTCATCGTCCCAGTTGGGTGCATAAATACAAACCATGACCACTGGAACGTTAACGAGCCTACCTGATACAATAACATAGCAACCATTAGAATCAGAAATAACATTTGTTGGCTCAAATGCTACATTTTTGTGAATAAAGATCGCTGCCCCTCTCACCCTTTCAGAAAACTTTGAATGAAAAAGGTGCCCAACCCACAACCTTTTGAGTCTAGAAACATCTGAATAGCAGAGATGAGTCTCTTGCAAGAAGAAGATATCCCCCTTAAGTTGGTTCAGATGGGACATTATTCTGTTATATTTTGTGATCCCATTCACCCCTTTAATATTCCAAGAAATAAATGTGATCTTCTTACCATGTGCTGTCATATCACCAGCCATCTATGATGTTGCATGACGGAGATCCACCCTGACCAAATAGTATACTGACCAAGCTGAGGAGGGAGAGAAAAAGGAAAACAAACTAAAGAAAAACCCCACAAAAAAACCAAGCTGAACCCATACCCCTTTAGAATACTTGTGTCTACTTCCACTACCATGCCTTAGTACAATCTCTTCCCATCTTACCATTCCTATGGACCCAGTAGCCCCAATCTCCAGTTATGTATAACCCCCCAAAAAATGAAAAATACATTCAAAATAGTAAACAGCAGGCTTTTGAGTGTACCAACAAGATATATATATATATATATATATAAATAAATAAAAATAGATATATTTTTTTAAATGTGCACTCAAAAAATGGTGCCAAATTATAAACCTAATGTTCAAGTGGAAACATGGCTCACATCTAAACACTACACACAAAAAATATATATATATTATTTCCCCTTTTCCCTGAGGCACATAGCCTGATCACAGTAACAATAATATTAGCCCTGAGAAGCAATTACGTATACGACAGTGCAAAAAAGAAACAAAAATAAATTAAATGGACATCTGTCCACGTAAACATGTTCCCACCTTTCCAGTATAAGACTGAAATGCAGTTATGTAAACCACAACTGTACCAAAACAAGAATAAAAAAAGAGAAAAGGGATAGCCATCCATACAAACAATGATCAATATTAAGACTGAAAAATAGTTTTATACAATACCCTTATATGAGAGAGAAAGAGGGAAGAAATGGGAGGCAACTTTAAACGGACAGAAAAAGGACCAATGGTGCATCCACGTGTAAAAACAATCAAAGCCTAAGCATTATAAAAATTAAACAACTCTTAACCTGTCGGTTCTGGACAGAACTCAAGTCAGAACAGCAACATCGCCACCAATGGTGCACTGTCCGGTTTTTGTTAACTTAGGGACATAGTGTAAACAACAAAAGTACAAATGAAAAAATGACACTATAAGCATTATAAAAATTAAACATATACCTTAACTATAATGTAATGTAATGTAATTAACAGTGTATATCAATCGGCTATCGGCCTACTAGTGTTATTGTCCACAATCAGCCTTACTTAATTAACAAAAAATTTTCACATCTCATAGTTTTTCTTGCAGCACATACCCTACTAGTGTTAACAGTATATTTTTATTCTTTTTATTTTTATTTCTTAAATTATTGTATTTAGGTTTGTACTCTGGTTTTTAAATATATTTATTACAGTATGTTGTTAATCAGTCTTGTGTGTTCTTTCACTCCTGTACTATTAACAAAGAAAAATTACAAGAGAAACAAAAAACAAAAACATGTGTATCGCAAAAGTGCAGATAAATAATATGAGCTCGATACTCAAGTATTTACCAGTGCCAATACAGAAAGATATATCAGTTCAATCAAAACGTAGCAATAGCACCATAGTGGCTAACAAAAAAATCAGTCCGTAAACAGCAATCAATCACCCAGTCAGACTTCTTGCGATGTTACAAAGTCAGCCGCCTCTTCGACCAAAGGAACTCTTCTCCTATCCCCGGGCAGAGACGTGATAAAAAGCCTGGATGGATATAAGAGAGCAGGCCTGAGGCCAAGTTTGTACAGTCTCACCATCACCTCACAGTACTTAACTCGCTCCAACACGACCTCAGGGCTGTAGTCCTCATAAATTTGAATAGGCTTGCCACGATATTGCAGTTTCCCTCTCCATTTGCGGGCCTCCCGAATAATCAGTTCCTTAGCCCGGTAGCAATGGAGGCGTAGAATCACCGCTCGAGGTTTCTCTCCACTTTTAGGCTTGGGGACGGGTGCCCTATGAGCCCGGTTCAACTCCGGGGGGGATGGTAGCACTTGTTCTCCCAGGACCTCAGCCAACAGCTCCGAAAAGAAAGCTGGGGTCCCTCAGCTGATTCCGGCAAGTCGATTATTCTTATGTTGTTCCTTCGGCTCCGTCCCTCCAAGTCTATAGTTTTGGCTTTAAGCCTAGCATAGTTTTCAGCCAACTCTGCACACGTCGCCTCCAAAGCATGTATTTTATCACTAACCTCATTTGCGTTAGTTTCGAGAGGTAATTCTCTGCCCTTGCTCTGTCACCATGGTCTGAACCTTATCCAGACTAGTTTCGAGAGTTGCAAAAGCTGACTTGAATTTGGACGTTATCGCCACTCTGTGATTCTCTAGCAAATCAACTAGCGCCGACATGCTAACCTTGTTCTCTTGTATCTCTTCCTTCTTTGATTCGTCCTTTTTTGCATGTTTCGTCGATTTAGATGTCATAATGTTGAAAATAGATTTTGCAACGTTATCTTTGCCGTATGTAAAAAGTATATTTGGGGTCTATAAAATATTTAAAAGTAGAAAAGTAGTAGGAGCATGAGGCTAATTCTTCTACTCCATAGCTCGCCCAAAGGCCATCTCCAGATCCCGCCATGTTTATCTGCTTTTGAACCAAGCTGAGCCAATCAGAAATTATGGTCTGACTTACAGGGTATCTCTCGTTAATTAATTTCTCGACACCCTCGTTTCTCAATTCTATCTTGCTGCACATTGCACTCAGAGATGTGAGAAGAGGCATTTAACTGGGGCCGTCACTTTGAGCAGCACTTACTGAGGAAGCACATTCATTCAAGTGGTCAAGAACAGAACATTCTTGGAACTGTGTGCTCTGCAGCAGTGTGTTCTGTTGACTTACCCTCTCCGGCCTACACAAGACTGGGGTTAAACCAGTATGAACTTGTTTGATCTCATCTACTTCCAGTTACAATGACCCTGCTCTAAGAAAGGTTGCTTGAGACTGGACCTCATGCTGAACGCTGTCTCACACATTCGTGACTGTTAGTCATCTGTAATAACTTTGCTCTGGTACGAATAAGGAGCCACAGACTGTGGTTTGAGCTCAAACGTTAAATGATGATCAAAAGCAGCCTCCATTGTATTCATCAATCCTTGTTAGCAAGGAAAAATAAACAAAGCCTTTTTTTTCACTTGTCAAAAAGTGTTTCAGTAGCCTGTTTTGGATTCATTATTTTTTGTGTCTCTTACTAACTGTTTATTCTTTTGACGTGGACACAAATCCTCACTTTACACAGCAGTTTAAAATATTAATGGTTTATATAGTTTGGTATTTAAAAGAGCCAATCCAAGGGTGGCGGATGGCGTAGCGGTCTAACGCGCCACACTTTAGTGAGTCCAAGTAGGCTCGTTAACGTTGCAGTGGTCAGCGACACACTCGTGGGGGTGGGGAATTGAAATAAATAGAGGGTATAATTGGCAACCAAATTGGGAGAAAAACTAGAAAAAAAAGAAAGAAAAAAAAGAACCAATCCATTTTAAGAATTTCATTCAAGCCTAATATAGTTTTTTGGCTCTCCATTTATCCATTACATCGCAGTGCCTCCCACCCGAGAGAACATTAGCAGCGCTAAGCCTGAACATGTTTGGATGAACTGCAGAATAGACTTTTCCCCTGCTGCTTTCAGGTCACAATGGACTGTAAGCGTCCTTAACTTTGGACTGGATACAAACAGCATGCGTCCTTATCTGTAGTCTGGATTCAAGAGAAGAGTGAGTGAATCAGTCAGTCAGTAAATCGATCAGTGAGTAAGTGAGTCAGTGGCTGAGTGAGTTAGTCAGTCAGTATGGGAGGGAGGGAGGGGTTGTGCTGTCCCCCAATATTAGTGAGTGAGTGAGTCAGTGTGGGAGGGAGGGAGGGGTTGTGCTGTCCCCCAATATTAGTGAGTGAGTGAGTCAGTGTGGGAGGGAGGGAGGCGTTGTGCTGTCCCCCAATATTAGTGAGCGAGTCAGTGAGTCAGTGAGTAAGTGGGTCAGTGAGGGAGTGAGTGAGTGAGTGAGTCAGTCAGTCAGTGAGGGAGGGAGGGGTTGTGCTGTCCCCCATCATTATCCCTCTGCTCACTTTTATCCCTCTCCTGCCCATGGAGAGTTTTCACAGCCAGCCCTTTCTCTCCTCTATCGCCACACCTGCCCTGGTGACAACAAGCTGACCGTTGTTGCCCCTGAGCGAGCCCCACCTGCCCTCTCCCTGTCTACGGAGCCCAATTCCTCATCCGCGGGCCCCAATGGGCTGATCCATCTAGAACACCCCCACAACCTTTCATTAAACTAATGAGTGCTCAGGATGATGTTCAGCCCTGATGCTGAATAACACTTTAAGGGAAGCACACTCTGCCATGACTGTTTCCCCACCTGCTTCTCCTCCGGTAACAATGTCATTTTGTTGTCCATCTCCTCTTGTACTTGTTCTCATTGCTGCCATTAAAAAGCATTCAAATGAATTTCTTGAGTGGTATGCTCTCTCTATATATACACTCAGTGGCCACTTCATTAGGTACACCTGCTCGTTAATGCAATTATCTAATCAGCCAATCATGTGGCAGCAACTCAATGCATAAAAGCACGCAGACATGGTCAAGAGGTGCAGTTGTTGTTCAGACCAAAAATCGGAATGGGGAAGAAATGTGATCTGAGTGACTTTGACTGGGGAATGATTGTTGGTGCCAGACGGGGTGGTGTGCATATCTCAGAAACTGCTGATCTCATGGGATTTTCACGCACAACAGTTTCTAGAGTTTACAGAGAATGGTGCACAAAACTAAAAACATCCAGTGAGTGGTAATTCTGTGGGCGAAAACACCTTGTTAATGAGAAGAGGTCAGAGGAGAATGGCCATACTGGTTCAAGCTGACAGGAAGGCGACAGTAACTCAAATAAACATGTGTTACAACAGTGGTATGGAGAAGAGCATCTCTGAACGCACAACACGTCAAACCTTGCAGTGCATGGGCTACAGCAGCAAAAGACCACACCAGGTTCCTCTCCTGTCAGCTAAGAACAGCAAAGTGAGGCTAGAGTGGGCTCAGACTCACCAGAACTGGACAGTTGAAAATTGGAAAAACGTTGCCTAGTCTGCTGCGACATGCAGACGGTAGGGTCAGAATTTGGCACACATTAGGCCCCTTAATACCAATTGAGCATCGTTTAAATGCCACAGCCTACCTGAGTCTTATTGCTGACCATGTGCATCCCTTTATAGCCACAGTCTACCCATCTTCTAATGGCTACTTCCAGCAGGATAATGCGCCATGTCACAAAGCACACATCTCAACCTGGTTCTACAAACATGACAATGAGTTCAGTGTACTCCAATGGCCTCCACAGTCACCAAATCTCAGTCCAATAGAGCACCTTTGGGATGTGGTGGAATGAGAGATTCAAATCTGCAGCAACTGCACGATGCTATCATGTCAATATGGACCAGAATCTCTGAGGAATGTTTCCAGCACCTTGTTGAATCCATGCCACACAGAATTCAGGTTGTTCTGGGGGCAAAGGGGGGTCTTACCCAGTATTATAAAGGTGTACCTAATAAAGTAGCCACTGAGTGTATATACAGCTCTGGAAAAAATTAAGAGACCACTGCAAAATGATCAGTTTCTCTGGTTTTACTATTTATAGGTGTGTGTTTGAGTAAAAATGAACATTTTTGTTTTCTATATACTACTGACATTGCTCCGAAATTCCAAATAAAAATATTGTCATTTAGAACATTTGCAGAAAATGACAACTGGTCAAAATAACAAAAAAAGATGCAGTGTTTTCAGACCTTTAATAATACAAAGAAAACAAGTTCATATTCATTTTTAAACAACACAATACTAATGTTTTAACTTAGGAAGAGTTCAGAAATCTATATTTGGTGGAATAACCCTGATTTGCAATCACAGCTTTCATGCGTCTTGGCATGCTCTCCACCAGTCTTTGACATTGCTGTTGGGTGACTTTATGCCACTCCTGGCGCAAAAATTGAAGCAGCTCAGCTTTGTTTGATGGCTTGTGACCATCCATCTTCCTCTTGATCACATTCCAGAGGTTTTCAATGGGGTTCAGGTGTGGAGATTGGGCTGGCCATGACAGGGTCTTGATCTGGTGGTCCTCCATCCACACCTTGATTGACCTGGCTGTGTGGCATGGAGCATTGTAATTCTGGAAAAAACAATCCTCAGAGTTGGGGAACATTGTCAGAGCAGAAGGAAGCAAGTTTTCTTCCAGGATCACCTTGTACGTGGCTTGATTCATGCGTCCTTCACAAAGACAAATCTGCCCGATTCCAGCCTTGGTGAAGCACCCCCAGATCATCACTGATCCTCCACCAAATTTCACAGTGGGTGCGAGACACTGTGGCTTGTAGGCCTCTCCAGGTGTCCGTCTAACCATTAGACCGGGGTTACTCATTGCGCGGCTCGCGAGCCTCATGTGGCTCGCCAAGCTTTTTGGCTTTTTGTGGCTCGCAGCCAATACATGTAATTCATAAAAATACTCGCTATTCACATACCGAATTAACAGAATCCGTCACTTGCTCCCATGCAGCAGTTTTTCTTTTATTTGTTATCCCTACACTGAGTGAACCAAACAATATATCTTGTTTAGATTCTACCTCCGTGACGAGAACATCGATCTCGCTTTCAGTGAAGTTTCTTTTTGTAGCTCTCTTCGCCATTATTCCAGTGAGATAACGGGCATGTTTTCATGCGGCCTTTAAAGGGATGTTTTCTTACATATATGGTTAATTGGGGGCGGTTCTGTATGAAAATACTTAGAATCGTGCACAAGCAAAGAGGGTAGAACAATTGGTATTTATCAACTCGGAGTGTGTGTACGACCTGTGTGCGCATGTTTGATAAATCCGGATATTTCTGTGCGTAGAGACATTCTAAATTTAGTTCGTACGATAGAAATTAGAACTTTTTCTACACAACATTTATGCATGAGGCCCCAGGATTGTATTGGCTGCATTGTATATTGTATGCTGTGAGGTGACAATTAGTAGGCATCAATATGCTTGGTTGTGGTGGCTTTTGGTGTTTTGCTGTAAAATTGGCTCTCCGATTGACTTTGTCCTGCCAGTGTGGCTCTCCTGAAAAAAATAGTGAGGATCACTGTATTAGACGATCAGGTGTTGGGCAAAGCTGAAAATTGGACTCATCAGAGAAGATTACCTTACTCCAGTCCTCTACAGTCCAATCCTTGTGGTCTTTTGTGAACCTCAGCCTGGCTCTTCTTTGCTTCTCATTGATGAAGTAATAGTCTCTGGCCCCCTCCCAGCTCGTAGAAGTGACGAAATCTACAGTAGATTAACGTCGCTAAATCGCTGGCTGACTGAGTGGTGTACATCAAATAGCATAGGGTTTGTTAATAATTGGCCTACGTTTTGGGGAGAGCCTGGTTTACTGAAGAGAGACGGGCTCCACCCGAGCTGGAGGGGTGCTCTTCTTTTATCTAATAACATAGGCCATAGTCTGAATCGGCGAAATTGACATTCAAGAGCTACAGCCAGGCAGCAGACAGATGGCCTTAAACAATTGTCTGCAAGTTTCCCTGAGCTCGTGACTAGTTTCCACCCCAGTTCCCACATAATTGAGACTGTGTCTGTTCCACGTAGAGAAAACCGTAGTCTATTGAAATTCAAACCCTCTCATGGGACTTTTTCTAATAATCTGATAAGGATCAACACGAACCATCGTAATGCAAATGCTAAACCTAATTTCGATAGAACTCTCCTTAAAATTGGGTTGCTAAATATAAGATCACTGGCTCCTAAAGCTGCCCTTGTGAATGAACTGATCACTGGTTATAAACTTGACATTTTAAGTTTGACGGAGACTTGGCTTAGACCTGATGAGTACATAGCATTAAATGCATCTACCCCGGTTGGATACTCTGGTTGTCACAATCCTCGACAGTCAGGCAGAGGTGGTGGCGTGGCTGTTATTTTTGACACTAGACTACGCCTTACTAAGAAACCTATAAACATATTCTCTTCATTTGAAGTGCTTTCCCTGGGCTCCATACAGACTAATGTAGATAATAGATCTATATTTACTTCATCTTTTATTCTAGTTACTATCTACAGACCCCCTGGACCCTATGCTGCTTTACTCTCAGAGTTCTCTGACTTTTTATCAAACCTAGCAGTTATGGCAGATAAAGTTGTGATTATAGGCGACTTTAATATTCATGTTGATAATGGAAATGATTCTCTAGTGAAGGCTTTTGCTTCTATTCTTGACTCCGTTGGTTTTGTCCAAAATTTGTCTGGGCCGACTCATTGTCATCAACATACACTTGACTTTATCAGCTTTATCCTATGGTATTAGCATTAGCAATCTAGTTGTGTCTCCTCATAATCCTGTGCTCTCTGACCATTTCCTTATTACTTTTGAAATTCATGCTACCACTGCTATTAGATCAAAACCAGTGTTCTATTTTAGTCGCTCCCTAAATTCCTCTACGATACCTAACTTTGTCAGCCTGTTCCAAGAATCATTTACTGTTAATCAGGATCCCACTAGTCTACAATCTATTGATCAGCTGACAGACAATCTAAATTACACCCTGCGCAACACTCTTGATGTTGTTGCGCCTCTCAAAAAGAAAAAACTAGCCAAAAGAAGCTTGCACCATGGTATACTGACCACACACATGCCCTTAAACAAGCTTCTCGCAAGTTGTAACGTTCAACGATCCACTAAATTAGAAGTATTTTATTCTGCTGGAAAGACAGTCTGGTACAGTACAAATATGCTCTCTACTCCACAAGGTCAACCTATTTGTCTGATCTGATTGAGCATAATAAGAATAATCCAAAATTTCTTTTTGATAAAGTGGCCAAACTGACAAAGAACCAGACTGAAACCAATGCTAAGCCTCCGGCAGCCCATAATAGTAATGATTTCATGAACTTTTTCTCTGAGAAGATTGAGAAAATTAGAGATGAAATTACTAAAATGGCACCTTCTGCTGTAGCGGACACTGATCAGAAAGCACAGGCTTACCAGGACAGGGGTCCTATGGCTACTCTTGAGTTTTTAGCGCTCTGGAGTGGACTGAATTTTCTAAATTGGTTATGTCCTGCAAACCATCTACTTGCCAATTAGACCCAATCCCAACAAAACTTGTTAAAGAACTTCTTCCTGTTATGGGGCAATCCATGCTAGACATTATTAATATGTCTCTTTCATCAGGCTATATGCCAAATTCTCAAAAAGTGGCAGTAATTAAGCCACTTTTAAAGAAACCAAACCTTGACCCAGAAACTCTCAGTAACTACAGGCTAATTTCTAATCTTTCTTTTCTCTCAAAAATTCTAGAGAAAGCTGTAGCTGAGTAGAGTGCTTCCTGTGTGTCTGGGAAAGAACTCTCACTGTGATGAGTGGCATGGTTTCTGTGTGTTTGTGATAAAAGAGAACTCAGACTGAAAAGTTTGAGTGTCTGTGTGCATGGGTTTGGGAAGCACTTGATAAGTCACTGAATATGTGTGTGCCTGGTGAGTTTATAGTGGAACTCCGGACTGAAGAGGCGCGGTGTCCTGTTGATATGTGTGATGAGTGCGCGTAGGGACAGTGCGTAGAGTTCTACCCTGTCCTGTTAAGTGTCTATATGTGTTAAATGTGGATGCATGGAAGCGGTGTGGAAAGCCGCTGACTGTCTGTTTGTTGTGTGTTCCCCGGAAGGGTATTCCCCCCTCGGAGGAGGCGGGCTTTCATTTAATTGTGTTTATTTTAGTTTGTTAATTTAGTTAATAGTTTTTGCCCGAACGCTTCGTGGAAACTGGATTTTGTTTTGGAAACTTGTCTTCTGATTTTGTTGTGCTTTGGGTCTGCTGGACTTCCTCAGGTCAGAGTTTCCTCCAGTTTCCAAGTGCCTTTTGATGGTGTAGGAAACTACTCACTGCCAAAAAATGTACATTATTTTTCAGTTTTTGGTAACCTAAACGTTTCTTTTTTTTAACCTCTGGGAGTTTACTGCTTACCTTTGTACCATTTCAGGTTATTCACTGGACTTCAACTGCTTAAATTTCAGTAAAAACTGGAAAATGTTCTAAAACTTTTGACCGGTAGTGTATATATTGTAGCGGGAATAGGGGTGTGGGGTTTCCACGCAGCCAAGTTTGATAACCAAACAGTCCAAATCCGTAATAAGTACTTGTAGTTGTAATCCGTTTTCGGTTTTTATCCACATCCACTTTCTGATACAAATCCTATAATCAGGTTAGTCAGGCAGTCCAGGTCATACACAATAATCCAAAACAATAATTATCTTCACTTGCTCTCACCAACTCTCCATGTGTTTCCCTTCTGGTACTTTGCAAAGTGTACAGTTGCCTCTTTTATTCACGAGTCTTCAGCAGCTAATTGTTTACTGTTGCATCTCGTTTCCAGCAGATTTCCAAATAAGGTTCTGGGGTAGAGCCAGCGGGTCGAGAGATATCTCCCCTCAATTACGACTCCCCACACCTCCCCTGGCCGTCTGCCACAATATATATACTGTATATATACAGTATACTGTGGCAGGATCAGGGGTGTAGGTAAAGTGGTAAATAGTCAAATAATAAGGGAATCTGGAGCATTGTCTAGACCAGAACAAAGCAAGAGGACAGAGAAGTGCTGAACATTTCCCAAATGGGACATCTATTGGCCCTATGGAGGTGCAACTATTTGCTCCAGGAATTAATCGACAGCGGGAATTGTTTGGACTAGGTAATGGTAATCACCCGCTTCAAATTGTCCCAGCCCCTCATAAAGTGCTTGAATGGGACACAGATGGAAAGTAGCAGTGTAAATTGAGGGACTGCATTAATTGAGCTGTGCGATTGTTCCGTCTTCTCGCAGTGAGTGTGCGGTTCTTTCCCCTTGTGACAGACCATAATGTCATGGCAAAAAAGCACTGTGTCTCCCTAAATGTTATATTTTGCTTCCTTCAGAATATAAAATGTCTCAATGGAGCACCGGTACATAAAGTGATATGAATTTCAATGTTAATGACCCCCCCGGTGGGGGCCCAGATTTCTGTTTCACGTGGTAGAACCTTAGCAATATGAACTTCAGAATTATGGACCCACCTGTCAACTGAACACGTGATGAGACCAGAAGTAGCACATGAATGTATGCTTTATCAATATCGAGCTCTTCATTATCACTGATACAAAAAACAATACAACGAAATGAATCAAAACACGGTCCTCCTGGGTCGAGTACTGTTGTTTCTCCACCCTACCTTTACCTGGGAGTCAGATGTGAAGACACTCTGACCAATCAATTACAGTAATTGTTCAATTAATTACCTGAGAGAAGGGAAAACCAGGCCCAAATTTGGATTCGTGGGCCTGATTTGAGTAACACATTGTTTTGTGTGGCTCAGTAGGTAGAGCATAGTGCTGACAATGCTTAGGTTGTGGGTTTGATTCCCATTGGGACCACATATACTGAAAGAATGTATGCATTCACTACTGTGAGTCGTTTTGGATAAAAGCATCTGCTAAATGGCATATATATTATATATTATTATTATTATTATTATAACCTACGGTATTCTTATTTGTTCGTTTCAGCATAAAAGCAGCTTTTTTATGTGTGAAAGCAGAGAAACGCATTCGATTCAGGGCATGATGGATCGGGGCTGCTCTTAGACATGGATCTCACACAAGCTGAACAAAAAGGCGGGGGTCAAATACCAGGGGGTGGGGCTTAAAGGGAACGTAAATTTATTTATCCCCAGATCCCACCCCTTGTTCTGTCTTGGCCAATTATTCAAAACTATCTGCTTTTACTCTCCCTGCTCTGACACACACCCCCCACCCATGAGAAAAGCTTTGTCACTCCTAATTACATCCTGGATGGGGAGTTGAGTTTTCATCGCAGGCGGCCAATTAAGGCACAGGCAGACACACAGAGATGCGACTGATGGCAAGCACACTGGAGCAGCCAGTTTTTCCTTTTCTGCTTTCTATGCACACTTTGGCTCCTGGAGCCGACAGATTTGAAGGAGGAAAATATGTGAGTGGAGACAGAGGCTCTGGGGAGAGACAGAGCTGCACCCCCCTCTTCTGATGGACACTGCCACAGTCTGCCCTCACCCTGCAAGGATCATATATATATATATATATACAGTATAAGGTGTGCAGTTGATTTGGAGCCCCCCGCCCCCCCCACCCATACATGTATAAATATATGTATATGTGTGCGTGCGTGTGCGTGAGTGTATGGGTGGGTGTGTGAGTGTGTGTCAGTATGACTGTGTGTATGTGTGCGTGTGCATGTGAATGTGTGAGTGTCTCTAAGTGTATGTGTATGTGTGTGTGTGGGTGCGTGTGCGTCATGCATTTGTGGATGAGTGTGAGTGCATCTGTGTGTGTGTGTGTGTGTGTGTGTGTGTGTGTGTGCATGTGTGCGTGTGTTTCAGACACAGAAATATGTTCTGAAAAGGGGGTTTTAATAGCTTGCTGTGGTGTCGAATCACATGCATCAAAAAACAAAGGCTTTTTGTGAACACGCCCCCGTGCAGTCCTGCAAACTTGTGAAAACTGCTGGTTTATTTAATAGAGCCAGGGACTCACTGACCACAACAGAGCCATCGTCAGGACTATTTGTAATCATTTGGGTTTTGAAACCAGAGCGTGCGATCCCTCTGAGGAGGGCAATTGCAGAGGACAGGCCGTTCATTAGCCGAAGCGGATGGGAGTCAGCTCCCCTTTTGGCCTCTGTGAGGTGTGTATTAACGCACTCCTCAGATGGGACGAGGGTAAAGCTCTGCTGCATCCCGTCACCGGCTTTTGGGCTTTCTCCACACGTCCTTCCCTTTATGTGTCAATGCGTACAATCATATCATTTTTAAGTAGGTCATACCCAACTAAAAAGAGGCAGAGTTGAAGCGCTGTTCCTTTGCTAATAAACCACTGGGAGTTTTGAAACAGTGCGCGGGTATGTTATTTTTCCTTCACCAAGGTTATCATTGAACCACTTAAATTTTCCATCCTTCAATCGGCATCTCCGCCATGACAACCCAAGCTCCCGCCGCCTGGACCCCATGGAAACGGAACACAACTGGGTGCATGATGGGTATTTTTTTTATTGTCCGTTGTCTCTGTTCATTGTTTGAAATGTTATGTTTTAATGGGCATTTCAGGGACACATACTTGGTTATAAATACATGGGAATCAAATTGCAGTTTTTTTTCTTGCACAAAAGTGTCCAAAGAGACTGAAAAAGCAGCAAGGTAATGGTGTCTCAGTGGTAGCACATGGAAGCCCAATGCTAATCACTGGCCGAACTGGATTCACCTGGGAACACTTCTGAAATTACCTGGCACTCTATCATCCACAAAGGAATACTCACAATAGTTCACTGGCCTTTTTTATTGCTCAAACAATCCTGCTACAGCAAGATTTATACATATGAGGATAAAGATTACTAATTCCTATTTCCTCTGCATCTTCAGCCCTCCAACTCCAGGTAAAAGCAATCCATCTTTCTTTTCATATTTGACTGTAATTCGCAATGTTGCAATTGCTTTACATCATCTTACTTTCGGGCAGCATGTTCAGTACATGTGCCTCACAACATGGACAATGGAATTGGACTATGGACAATTTCACTCTCCTATATAACCCTGCAGTTGCACACACACAAAGAAAATGAACTTGTGCTTTTCCAATAGCATTGGACACCCAATCTGTGTCTGTCTTGCCAACAAATTAATTTTGTAACAATGCACAGTTGCAGTACCTGCTAGTCCTGTACCAGTGCTTTACAATTCATCAGGATATTTATCTTACTTCTGTAAAAAGCACTGACTTTAAAGGGGTCACTTCTAATTCTAAATGCACTTACCCGTCCAAACCCTAAAAATTATTAAAAATCAACCTGGATTTATCTTATATTAACAAATGTCCCTCATACATTTTCTTACATTGGTATTTTTGCTAATGATATTAGTGACCACTGTGCTGTGGCTGGGGCACAAAACTGAATTACAAAAGGTAAATCCATGTTTTATTATAAAGCGAGGTTTGATGAGCAGAGTTTTTGCATGACCTTTACCATTGTAATTGGGAAAGAATTTCACTCATCTCTGAGGTTGAATTAGCTTGGTTATTCTTCAGTTTGAGTTTCTAAGTATTGCAAATAAACATGCCCCATAGAGGAGTTACAGAGTAAATGGCCATGACAACCCATGGTTCTCTGAAAGTTTATTTGAACTTATTCATGAAAGAAACTTGGCATGGGCAAAGGCACGGCAAACAAATTTGGAAAAGGATTGGGCCAGTTTCACATATTTGAGAAACAAATGTACAGTACAAATATGAAAAAACAAAATCTGAATTTTCTTTCAATGAAACCACCAAAAACTTGAATGATCCTTGTACATTTTTGAAAGCCATTAAATCTATGTCAAAGAGCCCCTCTAATTATGATTTAACAAAGTATATTCATGTAAATTCAAAAATTGTTACAAATAAGAATCAAATGGTAAACAGGTTTAATCAACATTTAATTTAATCTGGAAACTTCAATTTTTTTTGTTTCAATCCGTTTTACATTTTTCTTATGACAATTCAGATACAGTAGTGAAACAACCTACAAAGGTAACCTCTTTTTCTGGTCAGTTGGAAAATAATAGGTTCTTTGATGTTTCAGCTTTTACTAGAAAGGAGGTTCTCTCAGCTCTGAAAGGTGTAAATACAAGAAAAGCAGGTCCAGATGACATTGACCCATGGTTGTTAAAACGTTCTGCAAACATTAGTGCATAACCACTTTCTTATATTTTTAATCTGTTGATTCAATTAAATACATACGAGGTATGGAAATCTACATTGGTTCTTCCTCTGTTAAAAGGGGAGGATGTGTCAAACTTGAATAACTATTGAACCATTTCCAAATTGCCAGTTATTGCCAAAGTTTTCCTGCTGTCATCTCTAACTACCGACCTATTCCTTTCCAAAACATTAGAGCGGGCTGTTTATAATCAACTGTCTGCTCATCTCTTACAGAACGACCTGCTTGATCCCAACCAATCTGGGTTCAGAGCAGGCCACTCCACAGAGATTGCTCTCCTTGTGGTCACTGAGGCTCTTCATGGGGCTAAGTCCCGATCCCTTAGCTCCGTCCTCCTCCTCCTCTACCTGTCGGCGGCATTCGACACCATGGACCACCGGATCCTGCTCTCATCTCTGGTTGAGATGGGAATCTCTGGATCTGCGTTGACATGGTTTGAGTCCTATCTGGCTGACCGGTCCTACCAGGTGGCCTGGAGAGGATCCCTCTCCTCTCCCCACACCCTCTGTACCAGGCTCGGTGCTAGGCCCCGTCCTATTCTCTCTGTACACCAAGTCATTTGGCTCTGTTATTTCTGCTCATGGTTTTTCCTACCATTGTTATGCTGATGACACTCAACTCTTTCTCTCCTTCTCTCCATCTGATACCGAGGTCCCGGCACGGATCTCTGCATGCCTGGCTGAAAAATAAAAAAACACAAACCTTTTCTTTCCCAGTGTTACAGGTATGATACGCAGACGCCTGCAATGATGTCTATTGCTGTATTACTGCACTGATCTTGTGCGCTAACTATGATTGTTCTTACCTTGTATTAATGCACATCTTGTAAGTCGCTCTGGATAAGAGCGTCTGCTAAATGCTTAAAATGTAAATGTAAAAATGTAAGTTTTAGAGACGCTTATTAGTGACCAACTAAAATAATTTCTAGGTAGCCATAATATCTTGAGCAGGTTCCAGTCTGGTTTTAGGAAGAAGCATAGCACTACAACAGCTACAATGAAAGTTATTAATGGCCTAATTGAAGCACTGGATTCTAAACAGCAATGTGCTGCTTTGTTTATAGACTTGTCAAAAGGCTTTTGACACTGTTGATTATGGCATATTGTTGAATAGGTTGCCTGGACATTGCTTTTTACCATTTATGTAAATTAGATATGTGAACACATTGATGAAAAAGCACATTTATAAACTTACATTGTGGTGTCCCTTGGGGTTGGGCGACATGCACGGACCTTTGCAGAGGGTGTAGGCAGTTAAATAACCCAGAGGAGGCAGTAATACAAACAAAACGATGGTTTATTAACCAAATCGTGAGAATCATAAGGTTGGGGTATTCAGGGGGAATTCAAAACACACAGTCCACAATCATTAACTTTGTCATTACCTGTACCTTGGCTTTCATCTTGATGAATCATTGTCTTTTAAACTCCATATTGAAAAACTCGCATAAAAGCTTAAACTTAAGCTGAGTTTTTATTTTAGAAATAATGCTTGTTTTGATTTACAAGAAAAAAGCAGCTTGTGGCTGGCACATTTTTACCTTTACTAGATTATGGTGATACTTTATATATGAATGCCTCTGGGTCAAAACTTCACGCATTGGACACATTGTATCATGCTGCTTTATGGTTTGTTACAAATAGCACATCCCTTATGCATTATTGTATATTGTATGAATTGTCAGGACTGCCATCCCTGGCCATAAGAACATGTCACATTTGTATGTGTTCATATACTATAAAGCCATTTTGGGGCAGCTGCCAATTTACCTAAGTGCTTTACTCACTCTACCAAGAAGTGGACATTACAATCTAAGATCACAAAATCATATATTTTATTATGTTCCCATCACAAAAAGCATGTTTGGGAAGAATGCTTTCAGCTGTGCTGCTCCATTCTCTTGGAACCTATCACGGAAAGATTTGAAGCTGACCTCTCTCATTGGGCATTGATCATTTTAAAGAAAAAAATACTAACCATGAAATGCTCCTGTTTTTAATGAACTAAAGCTTTTGTAGGGCATTCTATACCCCTCTTTTTAATTATTGTGTGTTTTTACAATCTTGCTTTTATTTATGACTTTCTATGTAATGTTGTTTTATGTGAAACTTTTTGTATGCTGCCTTCTTGGCCAGGGCTCACGTGAAAAAGAGATGCCTGGCACTCAACGTGACTGGTTAAATAAAGGATAAATACATTTTTAAAAACGGACATTATGTATGCATCACAATACAATACTATAAAATATAATAAGGAAACAATAAATAAGACCTATATTTATGTAGAGAATTCTGCCCTAAGGCACTCTTTATGAGCCAGAGTTATATGATATCCCATAATACCTTGAGCCAGGATTTTTTTAAAGCAATAATAAAAAAATCTACAGAGCTGGTAACCAACAGAGAGTGATATTTGATTCTTGAAATACTGATATGGTTGACAGTGGTGGGGGGGACTTGACTGTATATTTTATTCTCAGAATTGTGTTTTCCATATAATGCTTACATTATCACAGAGACAGATTTACAATTTCTGGACATTAGGTTCCCCTGAGCAAACGGAAACCGCTTAAAACATGGTGACAGGCTGCAGGTGCAGCACGAGGCCGGGTGAAATGGGTGGATTGTGTGAAAAGTGTGAGAGTTGTAATGCCCTGAATATGGAGTCTGAATCTCTATTGATTCATCAGAGAGACCGGAAGACATGACCATCGGTAACTGAGCGTTCAAGTCAAGGTGAGCTGAGGTGAAGGTCAGCGGGGGTCAGTGTGCTGGGTATGGGGAGGCGCAGCTGTGCGGTAAGGACGGGCAGCCGGCAGGTCCAGAGACAGGCCCCATTACGAGCAGGATGAGACATACGACCTGGCCCCCCGCCAGGCTTGATCACAGCCAGGGGAGTCTTTAGCCACGGCAGAGGGGGCTGGCACGGCCTCCCAAACGTCTCCTCTGCTCCACACTGTTCCCACGGCACCCATTGAGCAGGCTTTAAGCGATAGTCGATCCAGGGGCATCGCAGAGCCGATTAATACTGGTATGAGAGCTCCAACAGCAGGCCAGGAATCATTATGCTCCTTGAGGTCGATGGGAGTTAATATATCACAGGGAAAGCCATCGTCCTGTATGCGGTATCATTTGGAGATCTTCAGAAATGAAGCAAATTTTTATAACCATACTTACTCTGCACTTTCTTTTTTGTATTTTCAGGAAAGGGAAACGTTATTAACATTTACTTCTACACCTTCAGATCCTGCTCTACCCACCTGGCCCCTGTCCCAGTCCACCACCCCACTCCAGGACCACCGCATTCAGCTGCCTTAAACCTAATTGAGTCCCTGTTTTGAATCGGGTGGCAGTGTAGTACAGTGATTAGGGAACTGGGTTTGTAATGCAGAGGTTTCAGGTTTTGATTGCCAGGTGGGGCACTGCCCTTGTACCCTTGAGCAAGGTATTTAATCAAAACTGCTTCAGTAAATATCCAGCTGTATAAATAGATTGTATGTTAAGAAATGTCTTAACAAGTCTGGATCTTACCAAGGGAGTGTCATATAGCCTCATTACATCATGGTACCATGAGCTATGAGCCAGTCTGAGGACGTCCTTTGCTAAAAAAACAACAACGGTCAGTTACTACTTGAATCATGATCTCATTGGAGGCGGGGATTCAAGCCAACTCAACCACTGGGCTATAACATAACGCTGGCTAAAGCTTGCTGGAACCAATAAGAAATGCGGGGAGCCAATCTCATAAACCTTAAAGCCTTGGCAGAGAATCTGTGGTTGAGACTACACTTCATATGACGACACATAAGAATCTAAATGAATTGCTTTGCTCCCATCGTCCATGTTCCATGAATCCCTCACGATGCTTTGCTCTGCTCTGCCTGTGTGGTTGGCATGGGCACACCACTTTCTGTCCACAAGTCAAACCATCTTTATCCCTTTTCCATGGCCCACAGCATCCCTGACCCCCAGACACAACTTCTCTGCTGGGGACTACATGAAAATGTGGGGGGGTTTCTCATTTTAAACCAAACCTATTCATTAGCACCCATTAATTAGCATATTTAGCAACAGTAATGAGCCAATGAGAAACAGCAGTTGGTTTACCATCAGTGGTCCAACGCGTCACCTGAGACGGTGGCACTGTATGTCAGCAAACACAATAAGAAAAGACGGCCTGTTTCGACAGTGGTTATTGCCCATGGTGCTGCCTGTCAATTCTAATCAGTGGCCGGTATTATTGTGTGAAGCTATAATGTCAGCTCTCAATGATCATTTATTTAATGTCAGCTCTCAGCTCTCAATCTCATATACTCAATTATTCAGGATATGAATCCACTGAACATAGATATTTTATCACTGAGCGCAATCCATAATGACTAACACTTACATCTTAATGAAATGGCACTTCTCATTTATAATGCCATACAAATTAAGAAAAACACCTAAATAAAGTGTTTCAATAGGGCGTTGGACCACGAGCTGCCAGAAATCTACAATGCGCCTTGGCATGGGTTCTAGAATTGGCTGGAATTCTGTAACTATTGGAGGGATGCAACACCATTCTTCCAAGATAAATTCCATCATTTGGTGTTTTGGTGATGATGGTTGAAAACGCTGTCTGAGGTTCTGATCCAGAATCTCCCATAAGATTCATTTGGGTTGAGATCTGGTGACTGAGACGGCAATGGCATATGGTTTACATCGTTTTCATGCTCATCAAACCATTCATTGACTACTCGTGCATTATGGATGGGGGCATTGTCATCCTGGAAGAGACCACTCACATCAGGATAGAAATCCTTCACCATAGAATAAAGGTGATCACTCTGAATGGCTTTGTATTTTCTGACATTTACTTTGCCCTCTAAGGAGTTGAGTGGACCTAAACCATGCCAGGGACATGCACCCCACACCATAACAGAGCTGCCAGAACCCTTCATTTACTCAAGTGTTTCCTTTATTTTGGCAGTTTCCCATATATCAATGGGAAGCTCCAAAACTTAAAAAAAAATAGTAATATGCAATGCGGTGCCTGAAAATCACCTGGAGTGTGTTGTTAGTCTGAGTAATTACCTGTTGGGAAAACTTGGGCACTTCAGTGAGCCTCATACCAAGAAAGAGGAGTAAGCCACAGGAAAGAGTAGCATGGGGCCCATTGTCGAATCTTTTGAGGCGAATGTATTTTCCTTCTAATTACATTACAGTGCAAAATCAGGACATTTTGAATGCGTTTCACACAATGACATGTTAGCTGGATTGAAGTGGTGTGTTTGTCTTGTTGCTGTATGCTCCTGTTTATATTGTGAGGCAGCACGACAGGTCCTGTGTGGACACAGAAAGCAGACCGGCCCGGGAGCTGGGGAGGTAGCAGGCCGGGTGGCTGGGAGGGGAACAGAAGATGAATCAAATCAAATCAAATCAAATGTATTTGTATAGCACTTTTCACAATTGAATTGTCACAAAACGCTTAACAGAGGGGGAACCCAGGCCTAGACCCCCCCAAAAGCAAGCCTAAAGGCAACAGTGGCAAGGAAAAACTCCCTTGGTAGGGAGAAACCTTGGGAGGAACCAGACTAAAAGGGGAGAAGCCCATCCTCTTCTGGCCGGCACAGGGTGTGTCCAAAAATGACCATATCATGGTCAGTCCAAGGTGACTCAGGGCTGAAAGACTTTGTCCCTCCTGAGTTAGGTAGTCAGTGGGGGGGGCTAAACCACGTGAATGGGGTCCAGATCCAGGAACTGGGGTTGGCATGGGGGTGAGGGTTGATGGGGGCAGCTCACACTTCTCGCAGGATCTAGGGCTCGGGGGCGCGTGCAGAGAAGAGAACATGCAGTCAGAAAAAAGCAGTTCTATAGCCAGTAGCATTATGTAAGAGCAGGGGAGCACAAGCATAGGAAATATACAGATAGCCCCGACAGGTGTAAGCTATGGCAGCACACCTATTAGGAGAGGGACAGAGAATACATGCAGCCATGAGAGAATTCCAAACCATCCACACCCAATCAAGGATAAAGTATGGAAAGTTTCTCACTCCATAAGACACTAGGGCACAGCCTTCTCCATCTCTCCACCTAGACTTTTTCTCTTGCCTGCCCGCGAGTCAGAGGCCGAGGCAGAGAAGAGAACATGCAGTCAGAAAACAAAGCAGTGCTATAGCCAGTAGCATTATGTAAGAACCCTTTTAAAACCTGAAAATGCAGTTAAGGCACCGGGAAATGCAAATCAGCGGCAAAGCATATGATGGTTGACAAAAGCCGCCTCGGACAAAACTAAATTACAACACGTAAACATTTCTGTCGCAGACAGAGGTTTGGGTAGGGAACCATGCCAAAAGCGCTCAAATGATTTATTCATCACTACTGTTTTCTTTCTCTGTGTTATTTTGTCTTGTTTTTGTTGTTGTTCTTCAAAGTCGACAGAGCACGTGGGGCTGGTGGTGCTGATTGTAGCTTCAGGTACCGCCCCGCCCATGGAACATTGACCCAGGCCTCGGTCACGCTTGTGGGAGGAATAATATATGCCATTTAGCAGACACTTTTATCCAAAGAGAATGCATACATTTTTCAGTATATGTGGTCCAAGTGGGAATTGAACCCACAACCCAAGTGTTGCCAATGCCATGCTCTACCTACTGAGCCACACAGAACCACATTGCATGCCACGGTGTTCCGGAATCTTCTCCATCTACCACTGCCCTGCGGCCCACCTGGCATGGACCCCCCCTGAATCCACCCCCAAACCAAAGTCCCTGGTGCTGCTCTTATGTATCTGAATGAGATACAATGATAGACCCACCCTGTCAGGATGAGGCTGACTAAGGGCCCATCTCCACCGGGAACAATAAGGATAAACAATAAAGATAAAAGTGGAGAAATCTTTCCAGTTGAAATGAACGAAAGATTCTACACAGCAAACTTAACTATAAATATGAGCCACAAAAGAAAAGATACCGTTCAGATCACATATTTTTTTACATCACATTACAGTCATTTAGCAGACACCCTTATCCAGAGCAACTCACAACATGAGAACATAAGGGGCATCCACATGAGTTTTATGAACAAAAGTGACACAGATCTGACTAACAACATTTCCAGACCAGAAAGTGCTACTGCAAGAACTGTCGGTTTGACAACAATACCTCAATTCTACCAAGATACATCCCACAACAGAATAGATAATACAACAAAAAACTGGACAGATTCTACGCTGGCCACGGAGAACTGTCGGCTTTGCCACCAGGGGGCGATTGGCTGTCCGCCCCAACCATAGTGGCCCTCAACCGGGTTCTACCAAGATACATCGAACCACATTACAGAATAGCTACCAAATGGGAGAAAAATGGGATAAAATCAGAAACAAATTTAAAAAAAAAAAAAAAAAAAAAAACTGGACAGATAAGTCATATACATTTAATAAAAGGTAGCAAGTGCTAGGGGGCAGGAGTGGAGGGGGAGGCATGATTCAGTCTGGAGAGATGGGTCTTCAGAAGATGAGCGATGACTAATCCCAAACTAACTATGATTAACATCATATCGTCGCTGTCCAAAAATCTTGTTAATCCTTTTTTCAATAAAAATTTTTTTCATGAATCAATAGTTATTTTTGATTGAATGAAAATGAATTATTTTTAAATAATGGTGGCGTTCTCTCTCTTCTTTTTTTGTCTCCCCACCCTTATAAAATCCAGACAGTAGCATGGGCAGACGAGGTCGAGGACAGTGCAGTTTGGGATGGTCCAATCAGGTCCAGGGTGATCACGCAGCCCGAGCATAGCTTCAGACAGCAATAAAACACTTGTTATTCTCAAGGTTGAATATGTTCAACCGTAACAACATTTAGCCAATAATATAACATTCTTAAAAACAGATTGTTTTTAGACAGACATGGACCAGATCATCATCACCTGCAATGACAAGCAAATCAGCTATTACCAGTAAGGTGGATATTGGACAAATGTCTATTTTAATGTTTAATGTTAAGGAATTGTCTAGATTTATGAATGAATGAGATGAGAAGCAGGGCCCAACATTACGATGTGCGCATTTGCAAGGCAAGCAGATCAGGTGAGAATGCAGCTGAATGTAAAACGTGTTTGCGATGTTGAAAATAATCAGATAAGATCATGTCTGATCTCCACTATACTTCAATATTTAGCCAAACCCTTTTACTGACATAATTATTATTGTAGTTTGGCAAATGGTGCAGAATTAAGGCAGAGATCAGAATGTGTGCCAATAGACAGGCACGGCCCATTGTAATTCATACAGTTAAAACCACATATCTCCGCAGTTGGATGTAAGAAAACCTTGTAACTCCAGTTTAACAACTATTTGATCAAATTCCAGTTATGAAGTTACTCTGACAAATTTCTAGCATCGTTTTGAGTAAATTCATGAATTTTTGTGATTTTATGTTCATAAATGTTAAAATGGGGAAGTTTTTTCTAAAAGTTTCGCAAATCAGGTTATATTCGTTGATTGACCATTTCCATTCACAACAGTTTAAAGGTCATTTGTATTATTTCATATCACCCTTGCCACTATTATTAATAAGATAATGTAATAAAGCTTGTTGGGAAATGGTCAATTAGTCACATCAGCTAGCTGCGATGCACAAGCTGTAGACCCACCATCCAGAGCAGCCATGTAGAATTGAACCCCTGCAATGTGTCAGTATTTATGCACAAGGCTCTGTGTTTTCCTGGAGATTTAGAGCCATCTTTCCAAGATGCACAAACACACAGGACAGAAAGGGGGAACATCGCACATGCTCCATAGCAGTGGAACATTTTTACCTCAAGCAATGTTCCATCACATTACATATCCAAGGAAAAAAATGCATTTTCCAGCAAGACGCACAGCAGTGCTTACACTGTACCGATGGTGGCAAAGCTGATTTTCCATTAACACCAAACTCTAAGCAAACAATCACTCCTCCTCCATTAGCACCCTGCTCAAAACTCTGTGATTAGAGGAGCCGGGGAACACCAGGTCTCTAATCAGTGCCTGTCCTGGAATGCAAGCAGACGGCAGGCTGACGGGCCACGTAATTGCAGATGTTTTCAGCTCAACATCAGGACATTTCTGTGGAAAATGTGTTCGATCGTGTGTAATCCATATGAAATGTTAATTTGTCTAATGCTGGCGGGGGAGAAGACGCTGATCAAAGCAAGCCTGTCGGCACGCACAAATGATCATCTGTCCTCCATACTGAGCTCTATACCATACAGCTTAACCTCCTATCAAAATAGATTGGGTATGCATGGCAAAGCTACCTTTCAAATAACCTCATATATATATATATATACACTACCGGTCAAAAGTTTTAGAACACCCCCATTTTCCATTTTTTCTGAGTTATAAAAAAGGCCCTTTTCAGGGAACAAGTAATGGATTAATGTGGGTTAACAGTCACAGCAAAAGAGCCCCAGACCATCACACTTCCTCTTCCATGTTTGACAGTTGGTGTCACACACTGAGGAACCATCCTTTCGCCTACTTCACGATGTACAAAAACCTTTCAAAATTTCAAGATTTCAAATTTTGATTAATCGGTCCATAATTCTTCTTCCAGTCTTGCTTCATGGCCCAGGCAAGCCTCTTTTTCTTATTTTGCCATCTTAGCAATGGCTTTCTTACTGCCACTCGACCTGTCAAACCTGCAGCTCAAAGTCTTCTCTTCACAGTTGAAACTGAGACTTCCTTACTTCGACCAGTGTTAAGCTGTGCTTGAAGCTGTTGTCCTGTGAGCCGCCTATCACGCAAGATGTTGACTCTCAGAAACTTGTCTTCTGATTTTGTTGTGGCTTTGGGTCTGCCAGACCTCTTCCTTTCAGAGTTTTCTCCAGTTTCCAAGTGCCTTTTGATGGTGTAGGAAACTAATGTACAAAAAATGTACATCGTTTTTTCTAACCTAAACTTTTTTTTTTTAAACCTCTGGCAGTTTACTGCTTACCTTTGTAGCATTTCAGGTTATTCACTGGACTTGAACTGCTTAAATTTCAGTAAAAACTCTAAAATGGGGGTGTTCTAAAACTTTTGACCGGTAGTGTATATATATATATACAGTATATATCAGTAGTGGCTGGGGAGCTGGAAACAGAGGAGGTTGAAATTTTACCTTTAAAGCGATCATGACTCAACCCATTTTACTTTCCTCGATTAACTGCCAAGCAATTAATTAGGTGACTAATCAATACAAATAGGTAGAACTCATTATTCACAATTTTATTTTGACTCGCACACACACACACAAACACACAAACCCACATGCAGGCACACAGTAACACACACACACATGCACACACACACTCTCACAAACACGCACACACACGCCTGCACACAGTCACACACAAACACACACACACACACACACACACACTGTATATAGCATTCCTCCAGCATACTGTTGGGCATTGTCAGAGAATATTTGTATCAGTAATTGTTTAATTTCTTGATTCATGATTTTGATTCTGTTCCAATCAGTGTCATGTTCAATCAGTACACAGGACGCTGCATTGAGAACACTTGTATGTAATCACATGCAACTGCATACATCATGTTGTGAATATAGTAGTATAAACATGGAAATGTGTGTTGTTGTGGAGTCGTTGTTTCCCCTTTAGACAAACAGGCTGAGGGGCTTACTTATTATTGTGGCTGTCCAAAAACGATGAGGCGGGAGTCCCCTAAATACTGAGTCACACACCTCAGTGAAATATAATGAGCAACTGTCAAATCATCTAAGGGCTACAGCATAGCAAACTGAAAGTGACTACCCCCTCCACTGAGGCAGGAAACCAATACTGTCTTATTATTTTCACATTTAAATAAAGAGGATCGGAATATCTTCTTATCCGCTTATCTTTTGTCATTTTATATATCATTTATATCTAATTAAGATGAGGGAAATAAATACAACATTTTAAAAAGCCATTTAAAAATAATCCAAATACTTCTTTATTACCTAGCAACTTTTGGGGTGAAAATATTTATGAACAAATTGTAGGAAAGGAAGGTTGATTTAACAGGACCTGATATCTTTAGAGCAGACCATGTGAGCCATAAACCTACACACACACACACAAGTGTAGGCAAACAGACATGGGCATGTAGACACACACAGGTAACATAAGCGCACGCACGCAAACACACCCCAACACACATACATGCACAGGCATACATGCACTCTCATTCACCTGTATACACAAACACATTGAATGTGTGTGAAAGTATATGAGCAAAACATATCACTCATATTACGCTTTAACTATATCAGCTGGTTAATATGCAAAATGTATAAGAAAGCATGCATGTAAATATCATGATTTAATGATTTAACACCTGGACAATACTTCACCACAATCAGTTTACCAGAAAATAAAACCAGGGCAATCGTTCCATGTTGAAGCAAACTGTGTGCATATGTATACGTTTTATGTGTTTCTGTTGCTAGGAACCACGCACATAAAGTACAGTATCAGTGGAACTGTTTGCCATTCCAGCTTCAATGTCAAACTTTAAGATCTCAGTACATGTAAACGGTTGTGCTTTTGGAGGTACACTCTCCATTGAATGCACTTCTCTCTGCTGCTAGTACTGTGGTGTGCATTGATTAGGGCAACCCTTGCTGACAAATTGCAGATCATTCTAAACAGCAAAAAAAGGAAGTTTCCCCGTCTGTCCCTTTATAAGGAAAAAATTTACTAATGCGATATAGCCCAGAGGCCAAATTATTACGGTCACATGAAAATGCATAAAAGCCATGCAGTGCCTCTCTGAAAACGCTACAACTCTATGACCTTTTGAAGCTTTCAGCAGGCTCAATCCACCTTGCCTTGCCCCGCTTAATCCTCTCTGCCTGTAAGTAGCACTAGAACTCAGCCACACAGACGGGCCAATGTGCAAGGTTATTGACTATGTGCATAAAATGACAAAAATCCCGGTCGATCATTGTCCCGTGGCGCAGAGGCCAACAGAAATGCACAAATGTGGTCTTTATCGGGGACAGGTGCTTCTCAAAGTCAAAGCATGCCGCTACCGGTCTGAAGAACGGGCCCCCAATTCGAACACAATAGGAGTGCAGAGTGTAGGATATCTGTGCGGATTCATAAATCAAACGTGTCATGCAGAGACTCCCCAGTAGCAGAGCATAGCTCTTCTTAGTCACCTCTGTAGACAGCCGACAATAACCGCCCCTCCCGTGCCCCGCACTGCTGTGATGTCACAGTATCAGCTGTGCGGGTTTAATGTGCGGAGTGTTCAGCACTTTGACATGGAAAAGATTTTCGAGGGTGAAGGGGCCTCACGCCATGGTTTGGCCTTGCTGCTGTTACCTCCCCTGAGGGAGATGGCAGGGGAGGTGCCCTCAAGCACAATGACCTACATGTTCCTCTTCCATGGCAAGTTTTTTTGCCCAGCTTCGAGGTAGGAGGCTAAGTTGTCAAAGTCTTGAACCCCACAACCCCCACTCCACCCTCATCCCCACCCCTCTGTCGAGACGCTTTCTCACCACCTAAACAAACAGTGTTTCTCCATTTCGTAATGCTGCCATCACAGCCTGGGAAAACCGTCTTCTCTCTCTCGACACAGGGTGGATTCTCACTTAGAATGTGAGTGTACCTAGCCAACCCCACACCACACTGTATTCTGTTTAAAATCTGGGGTGAAAAAATTCCCCCTCAGCCATCGATCTGTTGGCTGTAAATCTTCCACTGTGCTGATTGGACAGATGAGCTGACAACAGAAATGTAATGCAAGATTCCTGTCCTCCTGCTATGTCTGCTGTCTGACTAAAATGCTTCCTCTCAGTCACGTTTTTTCCTTTCTGCCTGGTCTCTGCACTGGTGGTGTATCTGTGTGTGTGTTTGTGTGTATGTGTGTATGCATGCCTGTTTGTGTGTATGTGTGTGTGTGCATGGGTGCATGTTTGTGTTTTGTGTGTGTATGCCTGTGTACAAGTCTGTGTTTTGTGTATGTGTGTGTGTGTGTGTGTGTGTGTGTGTGTGTGTGTGTGTACGCGTGTGTATATGTAGGCATGTTTGTGCACATATGTGTGTGTTTGTGTTTTATGAACATGTTTGTGTTTTGTGTATGCATGTTTGTGTGTGTGTGTGTGTTTGTTTGCGTATGTGCATGCTTGTGTGCACATGGTGGACATGAGGACTCAAGGAATCATTTTCAAGTATCTGCCGTCTAAAGCTGGATTTCCTGCCAGTTCTCACAAACGTGGCAAAAATAAATGCATAAATAAATAGGTATAATTAAGCATTAATCTCGGTGGCCACGCCGCGCAGTGTGTCTCCTCCAAAGCCGCAGGGAAACTTCTGACTGCGCCCCCATTCCACCTTTTAATATTCTCCCCCACAATCTCCCAGCCTCTGTCCCCTCTGACACCCCGGATTTGGAGCCCTGGTGTGGGGGGGGGATGGGGAGCATGGAGGAGGGGTTAAGCGGGGGCTGGTGTATAATGAAATGTCTGAAATCAGATTGCTTTTGGACGGGAATTGCAGCAACGGATTATCCGAGCAACTAGCCAGATCATTCCCTGAGAAACAGTGCGTACCACAGAGAGAGAGAGAGAGAGAACGAGAGAGACAGAGAGCAAGAGAGAGAAGAAGAAAAGGGGATAGCCCGCGCATGTCTTTCCCCTCTCTCTCTCTCTCTCTTTTTCTCTCGCTCTGCCCCCTCCCCCCACCCCCTTTGTGTGTGTGTGTGTGTGTCTCTCTCCCCTTCTCTCTCTCTCTCTCTGTCTCTCTATCTCTCTTTCCCTCTCTCTCTCTCTCTCTCTCTCTCTCTTTCTCTCTCTCTTTCCACTGGCTGCCCACCCCATTCTGAGCTGCAGTGGTACATGCCATTAGCGAGCCCATCTCTATAAGGGGGTGGTCTCTCCCTGAGCTAAGAGGCTACTTTAGACCTCATATAAACACATTCACAGATGTCTCTCCAAGCGTGGAGGTCCTCTCTCCCCATTACAACAGCCTGCTTCAGTTCAGCAGCCAAAACAGCGAAGAAGCGTGAGAGAGAGAGAGAGACAGAGAGAGAGAGAGAGAGAAGGAGAGAAAAGGAGCGAGGTGCAGAGTAGAAGACATTGCCGATTCTCTCTGACCTCCTTGTCCGGGCGTGTGTGTGTGTTCCTACGTGTGTGTGAGCAGGGGGACAGAGAAAAGGAAAGACGTGCGCTGGGGGGCGATTTTTTTCCACTGCTCCCGATTTCTTCTTCCCCCATCACCACCCCATCCTCACTCCCTCCTTCTTCTCCTTATTCTTCTTTCTTTTCATTTTCTTTGTATTTTTCTCCTTCTTGGTTCCCGACTTGGATGCGGGGGTCAGCTGCCACAGTGGGATGCTCTGAACACTGCTTGTGTCTATGGGCGACAGAACCAGGGACAAAACAGCCAGAGAACCAAAACCGGATTTTTTGGGGGAATGGGAGGCCTTTCTCAGCATGTGGTGGGAATAGCTGTCCATTAGAAGCCTCAACGCAAGGTAAATAAATATACAGATCAACCTCCCCCATGTGCATGTTGTCTTGTGTTGAAAGAGATGTAGGAGAGTATGTGAAGCCATGCGCGGGGGGGGGAATCTGTATTCACAGGGAGTGTGGGTTAAAGTGTGAACGGAGGGGACAGCGCTTCAACGCCTCTCTGTGTGCTCGGCTGTGAGTAGCGGCATTGTTCACACGCGGGGTCTGGCGGCTGAGCCGTGCATATGTTGCCCCCCGAGCATGAGATGGGGGCGGTCAGGTCGAGAGAGAGAGAGAGAGAGAGAGAGAGAGAGAGAGAGAGAGAGAGAGGGAGAGAGAGCCGATAGAGACTGCAAAGACGATGCTGAGCAGAGTGTTCGTGTGTGTTTGTGTTCGTGTGTGTGCATAAGAGAGAGAGAGAGCGCGTTTTTGTGTGTGTGTGTGCGTGTGTGTGTGCGTGTGTGTGTGTGCGTGTGTGTACATGTGCGTGAGAGCGAGAGACAGAGAGAGAGAGAGGATTCATTTGCATGCACGTGTGCAGTTGTGCGTTCGTTAAGCAACTGATCAAAAAGCAGCCCTGCTAAAATGATTGCATTGCCCTCTTTGTGGTGTTTCAGTTCTGTGGGGGGGTGAGAGGGGGAGTTGGGGGCACACTTGTGCCACCGCTGGCCAGGCTCAGGGTAACCTTGGATTGTGAGCATGTTGTCGCTGGTGACGGAAGGGGACAAAAAAGAGAGGAAAGAGTTTTCATCACGAACCCATTCCCCAGAACTTCTCCTCCAGGCGAGAGCTGGCTGCACGGTGGCTGTGACCTTTTCGTCTTTCCAGCTCTTTTTCCCGTGACAGCGCCCACTCTCTCTGCCATTTGGCAAAGCGCTCAGGTGATTGGGCGCCGGCATCGACCACACCTGCCCAAAATTAAGCTTCATTCTCAGTTTAAGGAATAAAAACTCCCCTCACCCCGATCCTCACACAACTCCTCCCCTGCACCCCTCTCCACCTGACCCAGGGAAGAGGAAATTGCCTTAATGTTCGCCACCAGACAATAGCCCCAGCTTAGCGTGGCCAAATGAGAGTGGACAACTCCAGGAGTATGCTGATAGCTAACAAGAAAACGATGGGATTAACAAGTGGGTCACCCCCCCAACCCCCTCCGAGTCCTGACCCCACCAGCTCCACCCACCCCCGTCCCACCCTTTCATTTCTGCTCCACAGCATTTCTAAATGCTTCAAAATGCATCGGTCTGCAGCCCAACGTATAACTAATTAAACGAAAGCTGTGATTCTCCCTCCAGGCACAGCTCTAAAGCTACGGCCCAGACCAGGCTTGGGTCCCCTGGGGCAGCGCTGGCCGCTGTTAGCATGGGCAGGGCTGGGGACTCTGGCCCAGCTTCCTGTGTCTGTGTGCCAGAATGTGTCACTGGAGAATTTGACTCCTGTGGTGTGACACTAGGAGTAACCAGGCAGAGAGGGGGTGTCCAGCTGAAGACAGCTAACATTCACATTTAATTGGAGGAAAACATTTTAGGCAAGCTAACGCTGTCTTTAATGACTCACAGGGCGGCAGACATATTTTCTCAGAAAAGGGTCTAATTTGTATGAGGGAACTAATTTCGTTTTAAGAAGTGCAGTCGTGTTGACTGTTTCTTCATAGCTTGCATTTGCTCTTTTTCACTTGTACACATGCACACACACACACACACAGCCAAACACAAACGGTCACACATACAAACATGCACAAGCATTCACTCTTTCTGTCACACACACACACAGACAAGCACAAACTCACACAAATATTCACTCTCTCTTTCACACACACACACACACACACACACTTGCTTGCAAGTTCGGGTCTAACGCATAAGTCATTGTACCCACACTCTCTGCCCAACCTCGTCTGCTGACCCAGGCAGCAGCTGAGAGTGTCCGGAGAGTTCACTCTCTTTCATGCAAACACACACACACACACAGACACCTTGAGAGTTCACTTTCTTTTTCACACACACACACACACACACACACACACACACACTCACACACCCACACCCTGAGAGTTCACTGTCTTTCACACACACATGCAACCCCATGCTCATTTCATAACCCCCCCTCACTCTGAACCCCCCCTGTGTTGCTCTGGGAGGAATGCCCCCTACCCCTCCTCACGGAGTCAGCGAAATACCACATAGATCTGGAGCGCTCGCCTGCTCTGTAACTCGACCCCAAGCCAGCATGTCATCCGAGGCACATCGCTCTGACATGTAACATACAGACACGAATACACGCATGTATGTAGTACTTGCATGTCTGAATGGCCCGTCATGGAACACATGGACTATGCTGGAATAGCACACATTTCAGTCTAAAGTTACAAATGGAGTAAGACAGAAATACACACAGCCAAATACTAGTGAGGAAGGTCATACATTTACATTTTTACATTTTAAGCATTTAGCAGACGCTCTTATCCAGAGCAACTTACAAGATGTGCATAAATACATGGTAGGAACGATCATAGTTAGCGCAAGAGATCAGTGCAGTAATACAGCGATAGACATCATTGCAGGCATCTGTGTACCATACCTGTAACACTGGGAAGGAAAAGGTTAGTACTATTTTTTTTTTTTTTGATGGAGTAAGGAGGGGTATATAGTGTTGAACAGGTAGGCAGTGGTGATGGTAATTTGCTAGATGGACAGAGTTCAGTGGTAGTGGAGTCTGAAAAGGTGGGTTTTGAGTCTCTTGCGGAAGATCGCAAGTGATTCCGCGGTCCTGACCGATTGTGGAAGGTCGTTTCACAAGCGAGGGGTCAGGACAGAGAAGAGGCGAGACCGCGAGGAGCGGCTGCCAGGCACCCGGAGGGATGGGGCAGTTAGTTTGCCAGAGGAGGCGGAGCGGAGGGATCTGGCTGGGGTGTAGGGAGTGATGAGTGACTGGAGGTATGGGGGAGCAGTACCTCTAGCCGCTTGAAAAGCAAGCACCAGTGATTTGAATCTGATGTGTGCTGCGATGGGAAGCCAGTGCAGAGAGGAGAGTAGAGGGGTGAAGTGGGTGAACTTCGGCTGGTTGAACACCAGATGAGCGGCGGCATTCTGGACTAGTTGCAGTGGCGTGATGGCACAGGCCGGTAGGCCTGCCAGCAAGGAATTGCAGTAATCCAGACGTGAGATCACCAGGGCCTGGACCAGGAGCTGTGTGGCCTCTTGGGTGAGGAATGGTCAGATCCTCCGGATGTTGTGGAGGGAGAATTGGCAGGTCCGAGTGATCGCTGCAATGTGGCTCGAGAAGCACAGCTGGTTGTCCAGGGTCACTCCAAGACTTCTGGCAGACAGGGCTGGAGACACTATGGAGCTTTCCACGGTGATTGACGCATCAATCATCGGGGAGCCCTTCGCTGGGAGGAAGAGCAGCTCTGTTTTCCCCAGGTTCAGCTTCAGGTGGTGGGTGGACATCCATGCAGAGATGTCAGCCAGGCATGCAGAGATCCGTGCCAGGACCTGGGTCTCAGATGGAGAGAAGGAGAGAAAGAGTTGAGTGTCATCAGCATAACAGTGATAGGAAAAACCATGAGCAGAAATAACAGAACCCGAACCCTGGGAGGCAGGGAGGGAGGGAGAGAGAGAGAGAGAGAGAGGGAGGGAGAGAGAGGGAGGGAGAGAGAAAGAAAGAGAGAGAAAGAAAGGGGGGGAGAGAGAGATGTTAACACAGCGCAATCGTCTTTTGTTGCAGTTTTGGGACCCTGAGAACCAGCTCTGCCCTGGGGGGAGGCAGGGGGGGCGTCCAACACTGGCAGTCAGAGTCGTTGCCCCTCCCATCGCACCTGTCACTCCACCTGAGCACTTTACATCTCCATGGAGATCACTGCTCACACCTCGGCCATGTGTCATTAGGCTGCCCGGGCTGAACAAGACTTGTCCACCGCTCTTCAGCTGGCCCAACATGCAGGCTGTGAATATGAACCGTGTCTGTTGTTCCCAGAGAGATGCTGTCATGAGCACATGCCTCCCCCAACCCCCCCTCTCCCATGAGCCACATTATTCACATTATTCATTACTCTGAACCTGCAGCCCAGGGGAACGGCACCGGCGTGGTGTGACACCCCTGGGCCACAGCAGGCTGCTTCCTCTGTCCCTGTCTGCCTTCAGTGGGTGAGTCCCGGCTTCATCGTTCATACGATTATCCGCAGGAAAAGTATAACAGTGCCAGGGTTCGGGGTCAGTTCCATTTACAATTCTGTCACTTCAGGAAATGAGTTGAAATTCAGTTCATGTATTGATCTATGACTCAACCCAATCCATTTCCTGAGTTGACTGAATTTAAGTGGATTTGAGCCCCGGCTCCTGAATGCCACAGCTGCTGACACTTCCAGAAGTGTCCCACAAATCGTATACCTCAGAATATCTTGTTTTTTTGGGGGTAGGAGGCGACCCTCAGCCACACCCTGCAGATAGACCACAGTCACACCTCGGTCACTGGCAAAAGCGTCCCTTCTGCCCAGATTCTCCAATATTTGCTGCCCGGGTCAGTCAGTGCCTGGGCAGTCTCACTCACAGTGCCAGTAGTATCCCATGATGCCCTGCGACTTCGTCTCTGAAACTCCCAGAGGCCTTGATGGCCATCTTATGGGTGGTGCTCGACGTAATGCTCTCCACATTGCGGAAAATGATATCCCTGCGTTCTCGCATGTGTCTGGCACACATTCTCATTACACTGATTTGTAGTGGTGCTACTGTTTGCCTTGAGGTGAGAGTGTAAGTGTGTGTAAGTGTGGGGGGGTAACAGCTGGCTGAGCACTGTCATGTGTGTCCCTGATTAGTGATCCCGGCTACACTGCAGGATATAATGAGTGGTTGTTCACTTGTACACACACACACACACACACTCACACACGCTCACTCACAGACACTCACATACACACACACACAGTCATACAGTATATACACACACACATTCACACACACACACACACACAGTCATACAGTATATACACACACACACACACACACAAACACAGTCATACAGTACACACCCACACACCGACACACAAACACAGTCATGCAGTATACATACACACACACACATACACACACTCACACACAGTCATACAGTATACACACACACACACACACACACACACCCACACACAAACACAAACACAGTCAAACAGTATATACAGAAACACACACACGCACACACACACCCACACACAAACACAAACACAGTCATATAGTACACACACACACACACAAACACAGTCCCCACTCTCCTCTTTAGCCCCCCTTCTCCCAGCCAGAGGAGAAGGAATATCTTAAATATCTTCATCCGGAATGTCCCTTTCTGCAGGCGACAGGGCACACATTTTTCAGGGGGGGTGGAGGGGGGGGTTTCACTGGAATGGGGGAGCATTGCTTTGCCCATCAATCTGCCCTGGTCTTCCCACCATCACCCAAACATCAGTGATTGTCCCGCAATCACTCTTGTTCCTTGTGGACAAGATAACCAGAAGAGAAGGTGCCAGAATGATCCTCCCTGAGCGTTTCCCCACGTTCACCTCCCACAGTCCTTTCCGGGGGGTCCTCATTAAATCATGGCGTCTAATTGCTCCCCTGGTGAAGAAACACTTCCAATTAAAAGATTTTGTTCACATGACTGAGAACAGCTATCACTGTATCTGAGTGAATGTAATCTTCCTAAAGCTCTAAATGTGAGTATCCTCATCAGCACAGGGGCTGGATAAGAGCCCTAACACGCCCCCTCCACAGGGGAGCTGTGCGAGCCTCTTAAATCCCAGCTGTAACACACTGGGCATGAGTCACGCCTCCAAACAAATCCTCCTGCGTTCAGCGTTAACGGGGAGACTGGCTTGTGCCCTTCAGTTGAATGAAAAAAGGGAAAGGGGGTAGTAAAAGATTAGATAACAAGCTGTTGACATTTAGAGGCAGTAATATCAGCCTTTGGCCAGTCACGTTCTGCTTAACAGCAGAATCCGCATGGCTACCCCCTGTAAAAATCCCTGTCACTCCAGCCTCTGACACATCAACGCCAAACACCTGTCAAAGGGTTGCCTCGGAGACGTGCGGGATGGCAGGTGGATACAAAACTCAGGGTAAACCCCCCATGACAACTTTTGTTGTGTGCGTATAACACATCATATCTGACACCAGTCAGGTTCACTAATCCCAGGGACATGTATTATTAAAATCAGTGTATGTTTCGTCCAGGGTACTTCAAGTCTATGCGTGTCCCCCTACAGCAGATTCAACACGGTTACTTGGTTGAAATAGGATTGGTGCAGGACGGTGGCTCAGTTTGCATCAAACTGCATTCAGCAGTTTGCGTTGACAGCAATCTCCTGCCTCATTGGCTGGCTGAGGTGTGTTGACAGCAATCTCCTGCCCCATCCCCATTGGCTGGCTGGTGACATAGCTGGCAACTGTCATCAGTATGTCATACACTACATGGCCATCAGAGGTCTATAACATTGATTTGGACAGCTGTTCACCCGCAAAGTCTCGCGGTCAATAACTCAACAATTTAAATTCTATCCTACCTTCTCTCCAAAATCATCTAATTCGCTCTTTCTTTCTCTGTCTCAAATTCAAATTCAAAGAGGCTTATTGATGTGAAATACACTACGGTAAACTGTGTCAATTTTCAGTGGAGCATAAAATATTGAAATAACACAACATAAAAAAACTCGATAAAATAAAATGATTTCAAGGCATAGAGTATGGAAATCATCCCTTCCTTTTCATTATCTCTCTCTCTCTCTCTCTCAGCAGCAATGACAAAATATTTTGTGAAATATGAAAAGTCATAGTTTTACTCCTTTTACAGCTCTCCCACCCTGTGTGTGTTTCAGCGTGCAGATGATGCGGTTTCTGTCTGCCAAACGCGATGCAGCCAGAGGCCAGGCAGGGACTGAGGAGGGGTTTAATGCTTAGAGAAGGCTAAACCCTGTTAGCACACCCACCTCCACTTAGGGCTAGTCCCAAAAGCATGTAGCAAGGCACTGTAGCAGTTAAGGTACCGGGGTTTGCAGGTTCAAATCCCAGATGGGGCCCGCTGCCACTGTACCCATGAGAAACTTTACTGAGCATGAATCTTCAGTGAAATATCCAGCTGGGCAGCATGTCAATCTGTGAGCCGTGTAAATCACTCTGGGTGAGAGCACATGCAAAATGTAATCCTGATGAAAACACCTCCAAAGCGCTGAAGACGCACAAGTTCTGCCACTGTCCCGTGATGAGTCACCCCATCTCAGGCAAGCGGGAATCTCCAAATGGGCTCTACCTTCAGAGACCACCCCTCATGTCCAAACTCATCAATTCCAAAGTTTTGTTATTTTTTTGTCGTTGTTGGTTTTTCTCCATCACGCCATCACCCCCGTATTGATTAAATTAACTGCAGGGATTCAGCCACTGTGAAGAGGTGAAGAGAATATAGTGAAATGCTGCATTAGCATTAATTAGTCTGAGAAAACACTTGTATTCCATTAATTTGAGTGGGGAGTGAGGTTGGGGGGAGGTGGATTTGATGCTTTGGTGCAACCGTACCAAATAATAATATCAGACTACAGCGCGACACCCAGCCGAGCAGAGAGCACTGTTGAGCTGCATGTATAATCGGCCCAGTTACCTTATTTATTAAAATATATATTTATTCATTCATGTATGTATGCGCTTATTTATTAAACTATATATTTATTTGTTTGTGTATGTATGCGCTTATTTATTTGTCAGACGCCCTTATCCAGAGTGCCTTGTAAGGCTAATATAGTTTTGATACATTAAATGCATATCACTGAAAATGTACACAACCTAGAGACCTTACAGTAAGCAGGCATCAAGGAGAACGACAGCACTAAAGTACACAAATATAACAGACAAATATGGTGCCAAACGGACGCTGGGTGTCTCATCCTGTGAGACAATGTAAGAATGTAAGACGTATATGCTGGTAAAGTCAGAGTAGCTATGATATAAAAGGCTGATATTACCTTAAAGCCTCACTAGTTAGGCTCATAAGTTTACAGTACTGTCAGTTATTTCATGATTCACGATCTTGTGTATGTTGCCCTCAATTCAAGCCATTGCAATCATTGGCCAATAACATAATGCTGGCTAAATCTTGGTAGAGCCAATCAGATTGCAGGAAAGTAATCTCACAAACTGCAACTTCCCTCTTCCAGACACTCCCTGTTCCAGAGAGAGAGTTCGGACTTGTAAATCAGAGCATTTTGTTGCACAGAGCTGCACCGTGATTATTGGTAAAACTTCACATGGGCACGGAAAGCTCAGGATTTGTGTCCCCCCCCCCACTCTTTTATGAGGTGGGAGGAGGGGGGCCATATGGCCATAATGCCCCACAGAAAGAGACAAATAATACATACATAAATAAATAAACAAAACACCTCATTTTCTACATATATTTTTGTGTCAGAAGTAATAAAATGTGGTGGGGAGGCATGTGGTGGGGAGGGTGGTGGGTGTCCATGCCTCGTTCGCACTCTTCGACTCCAGACTTTAATTAGCCGCTGAAAAGACCAGCACACGCCCGGCTCGAACCCTGTGCCCTGGAATTAAATCACTGAGCTCCTCTCGCTTTAAAGATCTGAATAAATTACACTTTAAGTCGGCCAGATGCGGACGAGAGAAACAGAATGTGTGCCATTTATGAGGTTCAAATTAATAATGCGGTGAGAGCGATCGGTCCTTCATGTCATCTTATCCCACTCCATTACAATTTACTTGAGAGAGGCAGATAGACTCTGGACTGCTGTTATTTAAAGTGTACGGTGTCCATCAGCGTTAAACAATATTGTGTAATGGCTGTAATAGAAAAGGCATATCAGCAGGTTTGAACTGGATTCCCAACTAAGCTGTAGATCCAGGCATGCTATCCTTGTGCTCTTGTGAAGCATAGCTACAGTTTGTGGTGGTAGAATAAGAGCCCTTTTTAATTGTGCATGGCTTTTGTGGTTGTATTCGTATAAAAAGCAAAGGAAAATGGACCGGAGAGCAATGGACCATGTTTCCCCATGCTTTAGTAGAATAGGGTGGCACAAGTTACCCTGCAATTTTTAAACTGACCACAGATCAGTAGCATAGTACATATTGCCCTGCAGAGTGAGATTATCTTCTCTGGAAGAAGGTGCTTTCCCGCTGTTACAATGCTCATGAGTAATGACCTCACCCTACAATGATGCTACACAATGTGCTGCTGGGAGACCTATTCTAGTGTGTGGGTGAGCCCCATGGTCTGCATCCTGTTAAGGCACTCTTCTAGTGTGTGGATGAGCCCCACACTCTGCATCATGTTAAGACACTGTTCTAGTGTGTGGATGAGCCCGATGGTCTGCATCCTCTTAAGGCACTGTTCTAGTGTGTAGATGAGCCCCACAGTCTGCCCCACGGTGATGTATATTTGGGGGTAGCATCACCCAGAGAGGGAGGGATTCAGACAGCCGAGTTGTCCGTGTCTCATCACATACAAGCAATCCCTGCAGGTCAATTGACCTTATTGTTTACTATGTTTTTATACTGCTAGCTGACACAGCTGTGTGTGACTCACAACATTTTAAGTCTTGTAAGGCTTGACAGGAAATCGCTTTGCTGACAGGAAATCGCTTTGCCTGATGGGATTGCTGTGTAGTTCTTGCGCAGAGTTTGAGAGGATTGTTTGTTGCTGTCGTTGATATTATTGGGATTGGGTGTTGTATTGTTGCTTAGGGTTCAGTGTTTGTCATCAGAAAGGGTAAAAGGATAAAAAGGTTTTTCACCCCCTCAGGAAGAAATCCAAGAGCAGGGGAATATACTATAGCTAACTTAAATTAAATTGTTTAAATTTCAAGCGTTGAGCGTATAGCCGTTTTGGTTGGCTGCTACTAGCTCCCTTGCTACAGGCAACCGGACTGAACGTTTTCTAGTTAGCTTTAAGAGAGGTGTTGTTTCCATTTAGACATTTCTGCACCTGACTGTTCTGAACCACCTCGTGCTTATAGTATTTTTATTGACTTGGTGTCTCTGTTTTGGCAGTAATTCATTAAATGCAGGGTGAGCAGTAGACTCATATTTAGAGGTGAAAATGTGGCCATCGGCAGTGCTGCAGGATGATTGCATTTCTGGAAGGAGACTTCCAGGAGGGTTTCGTCTGCGACCGTTGCCAGCTTGTGAAGCATCTCAAGAGCAAGATTCTTGATCTTGAAGCCCAACTTGCTGGTCTCGACTGCCCTGCAGAATTTGTAGAGTTCCAGGAACTAATTAGTACGCCTGCATGCCAAAGCTGGGTAGGGGGGAGCCTCTAGAGCAGGTAGGGAGAGAGAGTTGGGTGATGGTAGGGCACCAGCATAGAAAAGGGGGCGCACATGCAAGGGCGGCATCTCCAGAGCTTATGGTGTCTAACCGATTCCAGCCTTTGCAGGAAGAGGATCTGACCCAGCCCTCTGTGGGTGGGAGGACTGATGAGCTCCAGGGTACCCTGGCAGCCATGACACCCAGGAAAAGGGAGTTAATTGTAGTGGGGGATTCTATCATTAGAGGTATAGACAGTATAGTCTGTTCGCGGGAAAAGGAGTGCTCAGTGCTCAGGTCAGAGACCTCCTGGAACACGCGGACAAGCTCCTGACCACACGGACAAGATCCAGTGGTCATGGTCCATGTTGGAACCAATGACATAGGTAAGGGTAGATTTGAGGTTCTGCAGGACAAATTTATAGAAGTAGGATCAAAGTTAAGGAGCAGAACCTCCATGGTGGTCTTCTCTGGAATTCTGCCAGTGCCGCATGCTAGCAAAGGCAAGCATAATTGTATATGGAGATTTAACACAGGGCTACAAACCTGGTGCAGGAAAGAGGGGTACAGGTTTATGGAGCACTGGGACTCCTTTTGGAACAGAGGTGACCTGTACAAATGGGACGGGCTACACTTGAACCAGAGGGTATAGCTTCATTGGACCAGCGTATGCTTAGGGTAGCAGAGGAATATTTAAACTAGGGACAGGGAGGGAAATTAGTAGTAGTATTATGGATAGGGAGGTACAGACTGCCCAGATGGAAGATACCAGGGCGGAGTATAATAAATCTCAGGATATAATTAATAAAGATTTTTTTTATCATAATGTGAATAGAGGTGGTTTGGCACAGTTATGTGTGGAGGGGAAGGACAACGTAAGTGTGAGTAAGGCTCTGAAGTTCATGTGTTTAAATGCGAGAAGCATAAAAAAAATTTTTGGAACTGGAGGCTGTCATGTTGAATGGGGGTTATGACATTGTTGGGATTACTAAAACATGGCTTGGCACAGCAGATGGGGATGAATATAATATAGAGGGGTTCAAATTGTTTAGGAAGGATATAACTAATAAAAGAGGAGGGGAAGTGGCCCTTTATGTGAAAGGCGATCTTAATGTGCAGGAAATTCCAGGTATTAACTCATTCGTTTCTTGTGAGGACATCTGGATTAGATTCCTGGGAGATCATGAGAAGGGCCTTAATATAGGAGCATGCTATAGACCTCCAGCTTCAGACAGTAACATAAATAGTATGCTCTTTGGTAACATAAAACAAACCTTTGCTGAAGGAGAGACGATAATAATGGGCAACATCAATTACCCCACTATTAATTGGGAGGTAGTGACTGGTCAGGGTAAATGTGAAGAGGAGTTTTTAGATATGGTTAATGACTGCTTTTTGGTACTTTCTGTTACTCAGCCTACGAGAGGGAAATCAATACTGGATCTGGTTTTGTGTAACAATGATAGAATTTGCAGCACAGAGGTAGGAGAACCACTAGGGGCAAGGGACCACAGTGCAGTTATTTTTGATATTTTTTGGCAAGTTAAGACAGCCTCCTCTAACTCTAGAATTTTTAACTTCAGATGAGCTGACTTTAATAAAATGAGAGAGAATTTAAGTGATATAGATTGGGTAAAACTTCTAGATTGCAGAACTGTGAATGAAAAATTGACTATATTTAAAAGGGTTATTGTAGATGTACAGTGTAAATTCATCCCAAAAGTAAAGAAAAATAGGATGAAAAAGCAGTCTCCGCAATGGATGACTAAATCTTTATGGGAGATTTTGAGGCAAAAGAAGCGACTGTACAGAGTATATAAAAAGGATAACTCGAATAGAAACAAGTTAGATTATTGCAATATGCAGGCTAAGGCTAAAAAGGAAATAAGATCAGCTAAAATGCGGTTTGAAATAAAAATTTCCCAAAATGCAAAAAGTAATCCTAAGAAGTTTTTTCAATATTGTAGTAGAAAAAGGAAAGTTAATGGTGAAGTGCATTAAGAATAAGGAAGGAACTTTGGTTTATAATAATAAGGATATTGCTAACACACTAAACAGTTACTTTGTTGAGAGCTTTACTAGAGAAGAGGTTATACATATGCCTAAATGTATAGCCACGGTACAGAATGTTTTGGAGGACTTTGAGATAAGGGATGTAGAAGTACTACAAAAACTACAAAAACTTAAGACAAATAAGGCAGCAGGCCCTGATGGCATACTGTATATCCCAGAGTACTCAAAGAACTTGGGGAAATTATATATAAACCATTGACAGATATTTTTATGCAATCCATAATACCAGATGACTGAAAGCAGGGTAGTATAATTCCAATATATAAGAAGGGGGACCGTACTAACCCAGGGAACTATAGGCCTGTCAGTTTAACTTCCATCGCATGTCAAATGCTGGAATGTATTATTAGGGATAAGATGGAATCATTCCCGAAAAATAATAGTATTTTAAGGGAGAGCCAACATTTTCTCAAAGGGAGGTCATACCTAACAAACATCTTGGACTTTTTTGAAGAGGCTACAAAGTGTGTTGACCTGAACCAGGCTTATGATATTATATATTTGGACTTTCAGAAAGCATTTGACAAGGTACCACATGAGAGGCTCATTGCTAAAATTAATTCAGTAGGAATTGCAGGAGTAGTTTAAGAGTGGGTTCATAATTAGCTGCAAGGGCAAATACAAAGAGAAACAGTAGGTGGGGCCATATCTGACCTTGGTGCTGTGGGCAGTGGTTTCCCGCAGGGATTGGTGCTGGGACCTCTGCTCTTCCTTATTTACATAAATGATCTTGATGTGGGCGCTTAGTAGCAAAATAGTTAAATTTGCAGATGATATTAAACTTGGGGGTTTGGCAAACAGTTTGGAATCGACTAAAGTATCCAATATGATTGAAAAAAAATCCAAGACTGGGCAGATATGTGGCAGATGACATTCAATATTGCTAAATGTAAAGTCATGCATGTGGGAAATAAAAACATTAGACAGGAGTATTTTATGGGAGGAGAAAAGTTAGTAGGTGTTCAATTTGAAAAAGATTTAGGAATTCTAGTTGATCAAAGCCTATCTGCATCAAAGCAGTATGCTTCAGCAGTGAAATGCTGGGATACATAGCAAAAATATTGAGTATAAATCAAAGGAGGTTATATTAATGTTATATAATGGCTTTGTCAGACCTCACTTAGAATACTGTGTGCAGTTCTGGGCACCACACTACAAGAAAGATATAGCCGCTCTTGAAAAAGTTCAAAGAAGGGCAACTAAACTGATACCTGGTATGAAAGGTAAAAGTTATGATGATGACTTAAGGCACTCAATATATTTAGCAAATGGAGACTTAGGGGGGATTTGATTGAGGTTTTTAAATTCCTAAAAGGGATTAACAAATTGAAATACCAAAGATTTTTTAAGATAAGTGGGGTCAGCAAAACAAGAGGCCACAGATGGAAATTAGTTAAGCAAAACAAGAGGCCACAGATGGAAATTAGTTAAGGGCAAATTCCAGGCTAGACAGATATTAGGAAGTTTTTCTTTACACAGAGAGTTATGAATGCCTGGAACAGCTTGCCATATTATAGGTCAGGTAGTAGTTATAGCTCGCATCAAATTCAAGACATTGGAAACACAGTTGGGCTATTCAAGTCCAGGCTAGATACAGTATTAGTTACTCTTTCGGTTCTTCGGACATGACCTTCCGGTGGAAGTCAGAACCTAGACCCTGGGGCCGACTGAAGACTCACCCCATTCCTCGTAGTCGGTTTTTGTTAACTTTATGTATTCTTATGTGACTGCTAGCTGATTGGTGGACAGATAGAAATCCTGTGTCCTTTCAATAAAACAAATATAATTTTCATATTATATCTGAAAATAAATGAGAAGTTCTAGTAAACAATGCATATGCTGTATAGGATATAGTTTTACAATTCTGAAACAATACCTTCAAGGCCCTACCTAACAGGTAGGTTTCTCCGTAATCCCTCCCCATTGCTTAGCTGTCTGTAGATACAGCTATTCCTGAAAATAAAGCTGTCATGACATCAACCGGGGTACTTTGCAACAGCATTTGTGATAATTTACTTGTTTTGCATTGCTGGGACTAAGCAAATAACACCTTGGAGAGCACAATACAAAATGTGATTGTAAAATGCCTGAAACTCAAGCAACTGTACTTTTAAAATATCTGAACACAAGAAATGTAAAGTGGAGAGCAACTTATATCTGGCAGGGAATTTGATCTTGTTCCTCTTTTATATCCTCCAGTAGTGTGATTAATGTGTGGATGTGTAACCTGTATCGCTTCACTATTTGCTCTTCAGTGAATCTAAAAAGTTATTGGACGAAAGACCCCCTCCTGTCTTATTCTGTTTTGTCGTTGTCCTCTGTGTCTTCTCCTGGCTCTGATGACTGCCATGTTTGGAAGAGAGAACTCCTTATTGACATACCTTTTATAGAATGTGAGCTAGGCTATATCAGCATTCAGCAAAATGCTTTACAGTTTTTCTCAATTGTTTACACACAAAAACTGTTACCATGGATGATCAAATTATCAATGATCAAAACCTAAAGCCTATGTATCAATAAAAAACATTCCTTTAGAACAATAAGCACATTTTGCTTGTTTTCACACAAATTGCATGATAAAATTAACTTTTTGCAAAACCCTAATCTCAATTCTCATCATCAAGCACAGTCTTCATAAATAAAAACTCTTGTGTTCACAGGGAAAGCAGTGCCATTCAGAATGCTAAACAATTTATCAATTGACCACACTCAGTCTTCACAGGTACAAACACTACTTGTCTAAATTATTAAATCAGTGATCAGAGATTTAGCTCAGATCAATCACAGGGGTCACATGTAAACTCCCCTCACAAATGAAATTAGGACCATTTTGGTTGACCATGTGGTGCAAGCATGGTTTGACCTTGAGGGAGGCCGGGCAAAGGGTGCAGCCAAACCTGAGCTGCTTCATTGTTGCATCCGTGTTCCAGACTCTCACAAATGAGAATAGGTACTAGGTACTAGGTAATAGGTATTGTAAACATTGGCGTAATCTCAATTTAATTTAAGTAATTTACTGTTGTCTTTAGTACTACATTACAATGCAGTACTCAGTGATTACTGTAAAATATGGCAAACTACTGCAAGTGAACCACAGTATAAATATGTATCATATATAAAACTGGAGGTTGTAGGATATTCAATTCAAAATTCAAAATTCAAAAAGCTTTATTGTCCATTTCAGTAAAAAATTGAAATTTGTCTTTGGCTCCACATATAGCTCAAATACATAAACACAGTAAAACAGATATCACAATAAATAACAATAAGTCAGACTGTGCAACATTACAACACATTACGTTAGACCATTAAAAGGCACATTGCATTACACCATTAAAAGACAGTCTAGTGCACACTTCAATTCTTTTTGTTTAAAACTGAGACTGCAGTTGGAATAAAATATTTCTTGTAGGTGTTTTTCCTTGCTCGTGGGACCCTATATTGCCGACCTAGTGGCAGGATTTCAAATGAGCTGTGGAGTGTGTGGTTAGGGTCGTCAAGTATTTTGTTTGAGTTCCGTCTGACTGCTTGCAGGTAGAGGTCTGTGAGTTGAATCTGTTCGGTCCCAGTGATTTTGATTGCCTGATTGACTATCCTGGATAATTTTGTTTTGCTTTTCACTGTTAAAAGGTTAAACCAGGAGACAATGTTAAAAGTAAGCACACTCTCAATGAGTGCCTTGTAGACTTGTGTCTCACTTCAGATGTTAAAACTCTTGAGCTTTCGTAAAAGAAAGAATCTCTGTTGGGCCCTTTTGTAGACATAGTCTGGATGGTCAGAGAAGGACAATTTCGGTGCCAGGTCCTATTTTGTCAATACAGTATACAGTAACATAACTTGTTTTTCAGGATTGAAAGATGACCAGCTGGTGGTGGAAGATAATGTCTATTCAAAGTAGAGCAATAGGCGGCTATCGTCGTTTTTGTAGCTATTGTGCTACAAAATAATGGCCTTCGACTGAGGAAAATCCTAAATTGAATCATTTATGATAGCATCATAGTATTTCAATATGATGAGAGGCTAGACAAGTTTTGTTTTTTTCTTTGACCTAAATGGTCTTCCTGTACAGACCTACTGTATTCTTATGTTCTGTTTTTCCCTATAGTATTAGCTGAAATGTGCAATACAAAACTGTAATTTGAAGAAAAAAATTTTGGTACTGCATTTGTGTATTCCTTTTATATTTGAGTTCATACAGTAACAATCTATTATTACAGGCTTCTACACATACGATGTAAATGTATAATTCTGTAAATGCATTAGTGAAATGTTTGGATTTTCATAACAGTGTTTTTGATTTATCACACCAGTGTGTAATTAGTCCTCAGTAGATATTTGTTGATGCATATCATTTGTCATTGATCTTGTGTCATTTTGGTTAAAAAGTCATTTTGAGAAGAGTTAACATAGTTCTGAGTGCAGTGTTTCATTTTGCAAGAAGTTTGAAGAGTTTTGCCAAAATTGTTTACTGATTTAGTTTTGTGTTTAAAGTTTTGAGTTATAGTTGCAGGAAACATGTTTAAACAATTGAGAATAACTGTCACTATGTATCTAAAGAAAAGGTGTAGAGTGATGTTACCCCTGCAAATGATATCCTAGTAGCAATTTTACCCATCGTGATTGTTTACTAAATCCGCTGTAGATATTGCGACATTTTAGCAACTGCTTTTGCATTCGAAAAGCGAATCCTTTAGTAAATCTGGCCCAAGTGTCTTCCTCTGACTCATGCCTGTGCAAGCTTAACTTAAAGACTGCAGTAGGAGAAGAACCGCAGACTGAAAGTGCATGCCTGTCAGTGGAGTTGACAGTGGAGGCTGCAGCTGTTAGGAGGTGGACTGAGTGAACCCAAGTGCAAGAGCGAGACGGAGGCAAAGACGGTTTGGTAACAATGATAGATCTTTACTAGTGATGAGAACAATAAAACAACAAAACACTGAAGAACAAATAGAACACAGAGAAAATAACTGGGAGACGAGGCTCCAAAAAACTAACTACTAAAACTAACTACACAAGTTGTACAAACTTGAAAACAAACTCGAAAATGTAGCACAAAGAAACCAAACAAAATGAGGAACAATGAGACTAGAGAAATACTTGTGCATAACAATTCAGGAACCTAGGTGAGAACAATCTCAAGACTGAGCACTGAAACAAGGAAACACACAACTTAAGTAGGGGGAACTAACCAGACACAGGTGACATTACTGAAACTAATAACCAAAAATAATCAGGGACAACAAGGCACAGATGGAAACACTAAAACAATGAATCAATAAACAAAGAACAAATCATGGGGCAATAAACTCAATGAAACAATGAACTCAATACACAAGACTAAAACAGAGCAAAGCAACTAAAAAGGTAACAAATAACTCATCTAGTGGTGGACCCTCACAGCAGCTACCGTGGCTTACAATACAATTGGCGATTCCAAATTAGGAGAAATAGATATAATATTTTATTATCCCAGAGGGAAATTTGTTTTGCAATAATACAGGCAGGCATTGGCATACACATACACCTAACACAACATATACATACAACATAATACAAAAGACATGACATGAACATATAAGACATGATGTGTAAAGTGAGGTAATTATGTTTTGAAATGCTTGTTTAAAAAGCTGGTACCAGTTGGGATGAATGATTTGGGTGCCCAGTTCATACTGGTTGTTTAGTTGGTGGAGTCATGTATGATTCGTTTGACCTTGCAGATGATCCTAATTTTATAAAGGGATGCTATGTTCTGGTATGTGGTGCTACAGACTTTACTTTCTATATTGACTATTTTGTTTATCTTATTGGAGTTGGGTATGGAGAGTGAACTGTACCAGTCGAGGAAACAGAATGTTAAAATGCCCTTTGTTGTCCTTTCCTGAGTATTGCCTGTGTGTTTGAGTTCCAGTCCAATTTTGAGTTAATGACGGTGCCGAGGTATTTATATTCCTGTACCCTTTCTATTACAGCTGTGTTGATATTGACAGGCCTTAGATCATTACCCCATAGGGGTAAAAGCATTTTTTTAAATTCTATAAAAAAATGAACCTGAACATGACACTGCATGTTACGGCACGGCCAAAAGCCATCGGGGCCCTTGAGAGATCTTGCAGGAAGGCTGAAGCACTGCTCACTGAGGGCACACGCTGTACTGCTATCGATGCGCTGGTCTGCAGAGAAACAATAGTGTTTCTGACCCTCAGCCTCATGAGTTGGTGTTTGTGAGCTGGCACAAGGCCAACATGCTGACAGACACAGCTGAATTACAGCAACCACTACGCCGCTGTTTCCTCTTCACCGTTTCAACCATATTTCAGAACACGTTGGACACAGATTAATACACAAATTATACACCCACAGCCTTAAAAATGAATTCAATGATTTCAATTGACTTAGTGTTCAATTGTTCCATTAAAAAGCATTTCCTTGCACTTGGAAAAAACTGACTGGCGATGAAGTGGCTGTGAAGTCCAATTTTATGTTTGACTGGTATGATATATATCGTATATGACAGGTATGATGTATTTATTCTGTTGTTCAGTAATCAGGGACAGCGCCAGAAAATTTTGTTTGGGGGTGCTAAGGGGTGCTTTATGGTTGTGAGGGGGTGCTCATGAAATTTAGACACCCGTGCAGGTCACGGGCGTGCAGATCACGGCTATGAAGGCTACATTACTATGCATAATGTTTAAACCATCTAGTCAGATATTACAGCATGGCTACTACAACAAGCATGCTATGCATTGATTTAGCTTATGTACTGATTCAAAGAACTCTGCCGCCGGTTGTATGTTTTTAACGCAGTCCACCAAAACAAGATTTGGATGATGAGCGTGGCAATGGATATACAATGTCTGTGGGGCATCTTTTCTGAATGTATCTGCTACACCGTTATGATAGCCTGACATAACGGCTGCGCCGTCATAGCATTGAGCAATGCACGTATTGTGGTCAATGTTGCATTTATTAAGTGCCAGTTTGATTGTTTTTAAAAGCGAATCAGCGTCTAATCCATCGGCTGGAGTGAAATGTAGGAATTCTTCCAGTGCAACATCATTGTGAAAATAGCGTGCCACCACAGACACCTGTTCTCTTTTGCTGACGTCCTTACTTTTGTCGACTATCAATGCAAACAGTCCAGCTTCCTCTATTTCACTACTTATTTGCTCCCTAACCATATTTGCCATAATTTCAATTAAATCGTGCTGTATATCTTGGTGAGTATACTTCGCATTTCTGGGATTGTCTGATATTTTTTGCGCAACAGTTTTTCGAACTTGCCAATAACGTGTAAAAGTTCAATGAGGTTTAATGTTCGAGATGGCAATGTATCGTAGGCTAGTTATAGGTACTCTTGTCTCGCGAGACCCCACACACACACACACACACAGGGCCTCTACTACAGAATTATAAAATAATTGTCGGCTGGTAGTTATTTTGATTTAAAGTGTTTAATGAAAATGGATAACTGTAAGGAAATGCTTGAGGGGGCTGCACCGGGGCTATGCAAATTCCTGATGGGGCTACAGCCCCGGCAAGCCCCCCCTGGCACCACCACTGTCAGTAATCTAACCACATCCGGTACTGGACTGTTAGAGAGAGTGTGCGTGTGTGTGTGTGTGTGTGTGTGTGTGTGTGCATGTGTGTGTGTGTGTGTGTGAGTATGTGTGTGAGTGTGTGTGTGTGTGTTTGTGTGGGTGTGTGTGAGTATGTGTGTGCGTGTGTGTGAGTATGTGTGTGTGTGTGTGTGATTGTGTGTGTGAGTATGTGTGTGCATGTGTGTGTGTGTGTGTGTTTGTGTGTGTATGTGTGAGTATGTATGTGCATGTGTGTGTGTGTGTGTGTGTGAGTATGTGTGTTTGTGTGTGTGTGTGTGTGTGTGTGTGCGTACGTATGTGTGTGTGTGTGTGTGTGTGTGTGAGTATGTGTGTGTCAGTGTGTGTGTGTGTGTGTACATTTACATTTTAAGCATTTAGCAGACGCTCTTATCCAGAGTGACTTACAAGATGTGCATTAATACAAGGTAAGAACAATCATAGTTAGCGCACAAGATCAGTGCAGTAATACAGCAATAGACATCATTGCAGACGTCTGCGTATCATACCTGTAACACTAGGAAAGAAAATGTTAGTGTTTTTTTTTTTTTTATTTTTTTATAGTGTAGAACAAGTAAACAGTGGTGAGGACAGATTGACTAGATGGACAGTGTTCAGTGGTAGTGGAGTCTGAAGAGGTGGGGTTTGAGTCTCTTGCGGAAGATTGAAAGTGATTCCAATGTGTGTGTGTGGGTTTGTGAGGGGGAGGGGGTTGTAGAGGAACATGATGCTCAGATGCACTGGCCACGACTCCAGAGCAGTGTAGCAGCCTCTTCAGCGCTCTGACCTCATAAACAGAAGCGAGACCTTCCCTCTGCTGCCCACTTCCAGACAAAAGCCTGGTGAGGCGAGATCTCCCTCGAGCGCTCCACGCATTTCTAAAACCATCTCTGTCAGAGTCGCCGTGTGCTCAGTATTTATGTCCAGCTAAATTAATTCCCTCTGCTTCCCTCAAATGTTTATCGACTTTTTCTGGAAAGCTTGAAATCGCACTCCATTTCCAATTACATAAAGCGTTTAAATGAGGGTTGTAATAGCGTTCACAGATCAGCCCTTGGTTATTTTTTTGCTTATCGGCCTGGATAACATCTGGATAAGAGTTCATTATTTGCTGTTTACTGTGCTGAAAGCAACCGGGTACAGTAACCTTGACAGCAGCCACTCAGATCCTTCCACCATTCAGAGAAATGCATGCCTGAATCACAAAGATGTGTTCCGCTCATATTTGGAAATACAACACATTTTACCTGCATACCATCTCACCGCCAGTGGAGGCCGGCTGCCAGGTGGATGATATGCCTGGTGTCAGGTGTATTGACTCATGAGAGTTTACCTGTACAAATATGATACCTGTCACCTGCTCTGAAATGTTTCCAAGACGAGTTTCAGAATTGTGCTCTATCACTCCTCAGACTTTATTTTCTCAGCACAAGACAAATGCAAAGGTGGAGCCTCCTCATACAAGAGGAGAGAGATTTATGCCATTTTGTTTGCACAATGAAAAAAATAGTTTTTGCCTTCAAATTAATGAATCAATGGATTAACGTCTGAACGAGCAAATGAATGAATGAATGCTTTAGGAAAGAGAAAATGATAAGTAATGATATGATACAGTTTTCTATGAAGTTTCCTGGTCGCCATGTTTGTTAAACAATGAAAACAAGCAGGGATTAAAGATCATAGGCCATCAACCCATGAAGTCAAACTCAATCTTAACCCAAAGGGGTCTTAACAGAGGGGTTCCCCCTCTGTTAAGCATTTTGTGACAATTCAATTGTGAAAAGCGCTATACAAATACATTTGATTTGATTTGATTTGATCCGCCTAATACATTATTCTGTATAAACACGGTGTGTGCCTAGCCACATAACACACTCATTCACACTCAGCCAACCTTCAGTTGAACACTTCCCTCTTGGAAATGGAAAGAGAAACAATAGGCAAATTGTGTATCATTGGAAAGAGCATGAAATTATCTTTATGTTGATGTATAAATGTGTTATGCCCAATCGCAAAAAAGTTGTAATTGAAAAACATCTTAAACAAATTATGAAAATGTGAAAATATGTATTTGTACATAATTTATAATAATACATACGTTGTGGAGATATATGGTATGTTATATCAATTAAACGTTTAAACAAATTAATGTTATTATATACAAAATATGTCTGTAAATTATGTACAGATCAATTCTTACAATCTTACATTTATTTGTCACATCTACATTTACATGTAACCATTTTGAAATTTGACATGAAGAGTTATATTTTAATTAATTGAGTTTGTTTCATTCTCTGTAATGCCACAAGTTAATCTCATTCTTCATTTTGTTATTAGTTAAAACATTTTGCGTGCCTTTTGTTTGTTGTGTCTGTTGGGATCATCATAAGCAAACTTCTGGTAATGGAAGCAACCAATTGATCAGGACACATATGCACTTCACATACCGAAGTCGCACAATTTCATCTTTGTATTATGGGCTTTATTGTAAACAATGCAAGCATTTAGGATAGCGATGTCAAGCATGTACCAAATTATTTTATTCTTACCACTTTAGTGACTTTGTTTGTCTCTTGTAACAGGCTTTTTTTTCAGCAAAGTCTACACCCTGCATGTATTTGTTATATAATGATATAATATTTGGACGTTGCACCTTGCATTTCAATTTCACTGAATTTATGCTACAGGATTTCCCGTAGATCGGTGGCTGTTGTGTTGGCGCAGTCCACAGGAAATCCTGTAGTCCGGTGAATGTACCGTTTGTGAGGTCTACGGAAAGTCCTGTCGTTCGGCGGATATGGGTTAATTGGTAAAATAGCATTTCTGTAACCCTTTAATGTGCACTATACTATGCCATGGTAATTAATTTGACCACCTGATACACTGCACCAGGGCTATTCAACACCAGGCCTCAAATGCTAGTGTATGCAGGTATTTGCTCGGACCGTGATTTCAGTAATTAGTTTACCTCCTTGGTCCAGTAGGTGAGCTAATAGGTGAAATCAGGTGATGTGGTGTGTGGTTGGAGCAGATTCCTGCAGACACTGCGGCCCTCGAGGCCTGGTCTTGAACAGCCCTGCACTAGACAAAGCGTCTGGTGGCATGTCTGGTCCTGGAGATCCATCAGCGGCATCGGCCCTCTTCTGGAATAGCCATGTGATATATGAGGACAGTTTTCTAATAAATTGCTCTCCAGGAAAGCCTCATCTGAGCTTATGAGCAAACCGCAGAGCTCGCCTAAAGGCCACAGCACGGACCATTATGAGAACGTGCACAATGGCAGCTGAATCCCCTTCTCATGTCTCACTCAAAGACCGGTACCGGCTCAATGGACCAGGTGCAGCCGTGGACTGACCACAGGGAAGTGCGGGATTATTCCCGTGGGCCGGTCTGTTCGGACCTGCGTGGGCTGCTCGGCTGGCCAGCTTTTTTATTCTTTTGTGTCGAGTTTAGTGGTGTCAGAAAAACAATGGTAGTGCGTAGAAAGTACGCCAGAGTTATCTAGAAGGCGAGGCGGCAAAATGTCTGAAAATAACGGATATGTTCCGTAGACCTCTGGCTTGGTGCCGGTCATACGGAGGAGAGCGAGGTTGGGCACAGCAGGGAGAACAGGTGTTCCCTGCTGCATCAGTTAAGGGGAATTTATGATCATAGTTAACGTTAGGCTATACATTACATAGGCTAAAAAGGCAGCTTTTGCCTATAAGGTGACTCAGTTTGGCCGTTTTTTAAGGCAGCATCACACGTATATGGACCTGAGTATTGCATCTCACAATTCTTTCCGACAAGCTCTGAAATCTGAATCTTTACAAACAAAATGTCGTCTGGACTGAGGGGGTGAAAAAATCATCACTTTAAATGTGAATAAACATTCGATGAATTGACTTTTTGATGTAACTGTTGGTTATTTCAATTTTTTTTGTTTAATCCAACAACCACTTTTAATAATAAGTCTGGATGTCTGGCGATTCACTGATATTTAATGCTAGCTACGCTAACAATCAAATTGATTGCAAATTTTCATATGAAAGCAGGTGAAGATGAGGCACTGAGAGACTGACAGGGAGAGGAGGGAGGCAGATGTGGCCATTAACTGTGGTCACTTTTTGGAGTTTATTCTACTGCTGAAAAAATATCAGAAAAGAGAATGTTAGTTTAATTAGGGAATGATTAGAATCAGGTGGTAAAATAATTGGTTGGAAGTAAAACCTTCTGAAGAGTAGGTCTCCAGCACCCGGGGTTTAAAGTGAAATGGGGAATTGTCATGGTTTGAGTGCCTGTTTAGCCCTGTGTGGGGGCGTACTCCTTTTCTATCCTCGTGAGTACGTTCCTGCTGATTTCCTTATCTAATCAGCGGATTGTTTTCAGGTGTTCACTGCCTACTTCAGCTCGCTGCTTTCACTTCTCCGTGCTTCAGTGTCTATTCATTAGGCGTTGAAGCCGGTACGGTATCAGTCTTAGAAAACGTATTTAGAAAATATTTAGAAAACGTATTTAGAAAACGTATTTAGAAAACGTATTTCACTTTAGCTTTCTCGCCACTTCTACGGAAGACTAGATTTTCTTATTTTGTTTGGTCTGTGTTTCAGGGTTATTTACCGGCAGACCCAGGGCACTTATTTTTGCTGTTCGTTTTCCTAAGCTGCGTCTTAGGCGTCTGGGTTCTATTCCAGCTTTGTTTTCTTTTTGCTTGTGTTGCAACTCAAGTTATTTTATTTCTCTTTTTTCCTCCACGTGTGGTGTTGGGCTACACGTCAGAAATTTCTGTTTGGTTTTACTATCGTTCGGTACCGTTCGCGGACCGCTTTTATTTTGTCCTTTTTAGGGGTAGTTATTATTTCGTATTACGCTGGGAGTTTTGTTTTATTTTCTGTAGCGATTCTCGCGGGTTAACGCCCCTTGCTCCCTATTGTGTTTTAGTGACATCCTGATTGTTCAGGAGTGTTCCTGAGCCTTATTCCCCATTGGTCGAACTTGGGCCTCACCCCTACAAGCCCTCACAGGAATTATATGCAAATTGGTAATTGATCTTTACATTCAATTATACGGTAACTTGAACAAGCTACACATGTTCTTATCACAAGTTATTATTTGACTGTGATAGGATAACTTTAAGCTTGGTAATAGTCACATTGATTGCTATTGTTCTTTTGCAATAAAAAGCAGATGCAGAGCCTGAGGAGAGAGAGGGGGAGAGAATGGAGGCAGGGTCCAGCATAGAGGAAAGAACAGTGGAGGAAAGAGGAGGGAGAGACAAGATGCAGACATGTGAGGTGAATGCAAAGGGTTGATTACTTCACACATCCTCAGTCCGAAGAGCTGGACTTTTTTTTCCGTTATCACCCAAAACAAAAAATGCAAAGAACTTGCCAATGTTCAGAAAGTCTTTGCTCATTAGCCCAACCAATGTGTTTTTTTCTTCTCTCTCTACTACCACCGCAAACATTTTCTGTTCTGTGACTAGACTACCATGAATACTCTGAGTAGCCAAAGATCACCAAACATTTCCGGTCAGTAAGCAACACTGGCTCCAATAAAAATATACGTGCATAGGTCAATCCACATCTAGACTAACTAGCTATCTCTTCTAGCTGCCTAGCCTAGCTTAAGGCCTGACACACAAAGAAATGATAACGTTACCAAGTGTCAGTCTCATACTGCAACGTGTGACGACCACGGCAACATCAAAGGATTATGATAATCATCATGAAATGTTATGGAAAAGCACCAATGACTAGTTAGTTAGTCGATGGACGCGCTGTGGCTGCATACTCTGACTGCTTTATTGTTTTGGTGTTCATTTTGGTAAATATTGGCAAAAACTAAGACTGCCAGATGTGCTGCCTGAGTGCTTTTGTCACAGTCAGGGCCCTGTGTGTTTCCCTCAAAGCAGTCTCACTTCACATGTTGTCCTGTGTAATTACAGTGTAATTACAGTACAGAGGTACCTCCACAGTAACTACTGTCTTACATACACATGGGCCTGGATGCCCTCAATGGCCAGTGTCCGCTCATCCCCGTCACAGCTCTTCTCTGTCTTGACACCACAATGGTGGAATGACCTCCCCGCTGGCAACATGACAGCCCTGTCGCTGTCCGTCACAGTCTGAAAATGCACCTCCACCTTGACTCACCTACCGCTAACTAAGAAAAAAACAAAATTGTATTTATTTTAGTCAACTTGCTTTGGTGCTAGTGTATATGGCTGCTTACTTGAGGGAGAGATGGGCTTGTTGTACGAACGTGTGGTTCTTTACCTACTTCAACTGAATGCACCTTCTATAAGTCACTTTGGATAAAAGCGTCTGTCAAATGACTGTCATGTAACATTTGCCATTAACTTTGACAATTGTTCCTTTTTCAGTGCAAACCTTGTAACAATGTCTACTGCGCAATAATTACACTTCACCTGCCTCTGTGATTACAGTGTAATTACACAGGTATTAAGGCCACTATGTAGAGTGGGATTCCATTCTACTAAATCCTACAAATGATGTAGGAGCCTGATTCTGGCACCAGAATGCTGTTGGGACATGACATGCGAATTCAAGAAGAGCTATTATTAAACACAAGAGTAGTTATTGAACATGAGTAGATATTAAAGAGGAGAGTAGTTTTTAAAGACAAGTACTTATTAAAACTAAAGTAGTTATTAAAAATGAGTAGTTATTCAAACTAGAGTAATTTTGGCCTCCCGCGTGGTCTAGTGGTTTCAACGTTCGACACTGGCCATGGCGACCGGGATTCGATTCCCCGTTGCGCCAGAGTCGGCTCTGGTCAGGAGTGCCATCGGGGTGGCAATTGGCTGTCTGCCAGAACGTTATAAAGGCGTGAGGTAACTTTGAGTTCAAATTTGGGACAATTATGACAATTTGAAGTCAACTATTTTTATTGTTGTTTATTTTTAAAGGGAAGGATATTCAAATTAATAAATCACCATCAAATAGCAACTATCCGCTTTGATTTCTGTTGTGTGGGGTGACAGTGGATGTTCCATCAGATGAGGTCCATCTGTCTCACCAGATTTGCATATTGTTACATCACTTTTACAGACCATCCTGTTAAACATCTGGATATTTGAATGACACAATACAGAGGGCTTGTCCTGGGAGTCTTGTGATTCATGAGTCCAGCTCCTTAACCATCACAATACTACCTGTCATGGAAGGACTGTCTGACATCACCACAATACTGCATCATAAATCAGGCCCTTTAAAACATTAAAGCACTTGGCCAAAATCCATAATTTCATGATGTACTATTTACAGGGTCTTGTCGATCCACAAAGAGTTGAGACTTTTCGTTTATGTGTCCTAGTAGTTGACAGTAGTTGACAATTTTGTTCAAAATTTGTAATTTTGTCATTTGTAAATGTTAATACGTAGACAGGACCTTTATTTAGACAGGACCTTTATTTTGAAAGAATCCTGATTCACACCTGTATATTTGTCAGGTTTGTGGAGAGGTTGGTAGTGGAAACACCCTGTGAGCACAAAATACTGGGGGATTTTGGAAACATTTTTTCTTTGTTTGTAAACACTTTTCGTTTAATAAATTTAGCAACTATGTGTGGATGTTCCATCAGATGAGGTCCAAAAGACGAATGACACAAAGCTAATTCTTTGAACACCTGAACTGAGTCGTCTTAACATTAGGTTTGGGACGGATAACACTTTGCTTTAGCTGTGTGTTAAAAGACGTCAAAGCTATTCTTTGAACACCTTGACGCATCAACAAGTTTCTCAACCAAAACATAAACATTTATTCTTTTTCACTTATATACAGTAACTATAACATTTATCACATGAATAATTAGTTATAAACTGTCTATAAACATTTATAAACATCTTATAAGCATATATTAGAATGCTTTTGTGGGAAGCAGACTGTGAAAGTCTACACTGGGGTTCATTTTAACCTTTCAGTGACAGCTCCACCCATATTTCAGCCTGTTCAAATGCTCAGAATCGGGGTGATTAACGACCATGGCTACTGGTAAGGCAGCCAGTGCACACACCTGTATCGCATTGTCTAATCATACCTGTCTGCTTAAAGCTGCTCTTCTCTCTAAATGTACCTGTGTGCTTAAAGCTGCTCTGCTCTCTAAATGTATAAATGTTTGATTTATTGTTTTTAGCCAGAACCCGTGAGGGGGGTGGTCAAAGTATTTTGTCCATTTGGGGGTTCCAAATTTTTCTCCCAATTTAGTAGCCAATTATACCCTCTATTTATTTTGTTTTGCCCTCCCCCATGAACTCACCGCCCGTCCTCCAGGTCAAGCTAATTTCCCTGAAGCCAGCAATAATCCGCCTCCTCTAAGATGGAACTCGCACACCTACTCTCTAGAGACACCCCTCACGCTTCCCAGTGAGTTCATGCTGACTCTCCTTCCCCCGTCCCCCTGCGACGGACAGCCAAATGCCTCTCTCTCTCTCTCTGTCTGTCTCCCTGTGTGGGAAATAATAAAAATCTGGTCCGCCGACCAAAAGATCCAGTTCCTGCGTCCTGCTGTTCTGTTCCTTCCCTGGTTTTGGCAAAGACATAATCGGTAGTTTAGGAAGCAGGCCACAGAAAGGTGTTACAGACGCATTCCTAAGGGTGTCCTCTCACTCGGTCTCGGCAGATCTCAGGCCATGTGCTGTCACACTCCAGTGATCTCTCACATGGTGGTAATTTGTGTGGAAGTGTCACAGAGGCCCTCCTGCATGGATGGGATTCTGTCCAGGCACAGCTGTCAGACGGCAGGGTATAAATCAGGTGAAAAGCGGCCTAGCATTACTGACGGTAGCAGTAGAAATGCGAGCCCATGCACATACGAAAGTCCAGTGAATAACCTTAAATGGTACAAAGGTAAGTGGTAAACTGTCAGTGGTAAAAAAAGGTTTTTTTAGGTTACCAAAAACTGAAAAATTATGTAAATTTTTTGGCAGTGAGTAGTGACACCATCAAAAGGCACTTGGAAACTGGAGGAAACTCTGACAGGAAGAGGTCTGGCAGACCCAAAGCCACAACAAAATCAGAAGACAAGTTTCTGAGAGTCAACAGCTTGCGTGACAGGCGGCTCACAGGACAACAGCTTCAAGCAGAGCTTAACACTGACTGAAGTAAGGAAGTCTCAGTTTCAACTGTGAAGAGAAGACTTCAAGCTGCAGTTTTGACAGGTCGGGTGGCAGTAAGAAAGCCATTGCTAAGATGACAAAATAAGAAAAAGTGTAGTGTGGGTCGAGGATGGAAGAGCCACTCGCAGATGTCACGAATATCTAAAAGCTAACTACGAGTAGTCAGCCACTAAGTCTGCGAACAGATAAGAGAGCAGGGGAAAAAATGAAAGAAAAAGAAACTCCGGGCATAAAGTCCACGGAAAATAATAATAAAACAAAACAACCCAAAGGTTGAGGACTCTTCAACGAAGAGGTAAGAAACTCAAATGATTTTAGAGACTTTAGCTCTGGGAGTTTTTTAACCCAAAAAACAAAAGAATGAATCTCGAAAAGGAAACACCACCGGAGTGACTAGCAATAAACCTAAAGCTAGGAATGAAATAATCCTCCTAGAACGGCAACCACAGAGTGGTAACGCTAACCATTTTATAAGAGATCCTAAATAGTACCTTCTCTCTTTAACTGAGAGACCACCGAGTGGAAAACGAATACCTTAGTTCTAGTAGCGTAACAATGGTTTACACAGAAGCGTTTGTGTGATGAAAACGCAGCCCTAAAATAGTAGAATAAACACTGATAATCCACAAAATACACTGACAAAGGACCATATAAGGAAAATGGAAATGACAATGATTCCTCACACAAACAAAAGAAAACAGACCATCACATGGTCAAGCGCCCTCCAGCGGCTGAACAAGGTAAAACCGTGACAAAAAGAGGCTTGCCTGGGCCATGAAGCACCACCAGTGGACTACTGAAGACTGGAAGAAGGTCTTATGGACTGATTAATCAAAATTTGACATCTTGAAATTTTGAAAGGTTTTTGTAGGCCGTCGAGTAGGCGACCAACTGTCAAGCATGGAGGAGGAAGCGTGATGGTCTGGGGCTCTTTTGCTGGATCCAGAGTCGGTGACTTGCACAGAGTGATTATTAACCCACGTTAACCCATTACTTGTTCCCTGAAAATAGCTTTTTGTATAATAGAAATGTACATTATTTTGAGGTTTTTGGTAACTTAAACTTTTTTTTGAACCTCTGGCAGTTTACCGCTTACCTTTGTACAATTTCAGGTTATTCACTGGAATTGAACTGCTTAAATTTCAGTAAAAAACTGGAAAATGGGGGTGTTCTAAAACTTTTGACCAGTAATGTACATAGTTTTCAATTGTACTTGAATTGTTTGATAAAGATGAGAGCTGAAGGATTTGCAGTGCATATCTTCTATATTCATCCAGTGAAGAACGGATGAATTCATCCAATAGCCGACCTATTAGAGAAATCCATACCGGTCTCAATCAGATTTGCTCATATATCAGCGCTGTAAGCTAGTGACAAGATCTCATTATTTTATTCTTATCACCCACTGAATGTTTTTGTGGGTGCCAAAGGAGGAATTACCATTTCCACTGTAGGTTCTGATAAAGCTGGCTTTTTTGGCACGGTGCGGGAGAATGTGGACCGATTGAATCCACAAACAACGGGGGATTGTTTGCTGTCTCGTAAATCTGTCAGTGATCACTCGTACCGATCCAGTCCTATGTTCTATGCAGTCTGGACTTAAATGGACCAAGTACCTCCCCATCAGATACATATTTCCACAAATTTTCTGCTTTAATAAATACAATTCAATACCTAGCAGACACAGACAAATTAAAAATAATCATGGGGAAGTCACTATTGCAATAAAGGTGGCAGCTCAATATATCTCTGTCCATCATAATTTGAGAGAAGGTGTGGGCTAAATGTGCTATGTTCTATGGTTATATATGCTGTTTGTTAAAAATTATATAATGTGGGGTACATATGTGTGGGAGGGGGTGGGTTACCTGTACATAGAGAGAAAGAGGGAGACTGAGAGAGAGGGAGACAAAGAGAGGGAGAGAGAGAGAGACAGAGAGAGAGAGAGTGACCATGCTGTAAACAAAAATGGTACGGAGTTAATGCATCTCTGTTGAGCCTTAGGCCTGTACATGCTTAATGGCAGGATCCGAGGGGACTCTTTAGGAAGGTCTAGTCTTGGGACTAGTGTAGTCGACTATGCCATCACTAACATGGACCCCTCCAACATTAGTGCATTCACTGTCAGACCACAGACCCCATTTTCAGACCACTGTCAAATCAATGTGTACTTGAAAAGAACTAAACAACTCAGGAACACAGAAACACAGCCCTCCAAGCTGTATAATCTTAATCAAACATACAGATGGGCTTCAGACAGCTTTAGACAGCACGGGATAATTCACCAAAGCAATCAGTTCAACTGAAATTACTAACCTTATAGTTTTACACCATTCAAACCTACCCAAAGTGGTGTAAACCTGGCAGTTAAAATTATAAATGAAATTTTCCATCAATGAGCAATTAAAGCTAACCTCCAAAAAATTTACCAGCAGAACAATCAACAACCATACCCAAAGAAAAATGGTTTGATGATGAATGCAAATCTATTCGAAAAAAACTAAGACAGTTATCCAATCTGAAACATCATCAACCACAAAACCCAGATTTACGTCTCAGCTACTGTGAAACACTTACATTTTACAAACAAACAAGAACATTGTTTGGACATCTCCAAAACTCTTGTTGAAATTGAAGATTCTATTAACCAAAATCAGTTCTGGGAAAAATTGCATAACTTAAGTAACAAAACCCCCCACAAATTAGCCATACAATATTGTGAAATCTGGAAAAACTACTTTAACCCCCTGAGGTCGACGGGAGCGGCGCCGCTCCCAGCAGCAATAAAAGTATATTACTATTTCTAACTTCGCGATATTTTATCATACACACGCGACAAAAACATTGACAGAAACCTTAGAATCGCGACTTTCCGATTTGAGCACTGGCAAATCAAATGGGATTTTTTAAATTAGGTTAATTAGACCAAAAGTAAACCTTGCTTTTTACTCTGTTTTTTACCTTTTAGTAACGTCCCCCTTCTATTGACATGGTAACTAGGTGCGAGTTTCGGGAGGTGTGGGGAGGGGCGTGGGGCCATGTGAAAACGCCGCGTAAACACATAAACTGTCCCGACAATTTGAAGCAAGATTTTATACAGGCGTACAATTTTATTCAAGATGGAAAGATTTTCTGCGCTGCAGTGTTTGAGAGTATTGATGAAAAGCGACGAAGACAATAACTGACGAAGAGTAAGTAACTATATTTGATTTGCCATGTTATCAAATACTCGTATATATATTCAATATATGAATTCAGCGTCTTGTGACTACATATTCCGCGTGTTGCAACGTAACAAATTGCAATATGCACACAAGATCTATGGAAGAATACTTTTCAAACAGCCTAAAATGTTATTTATTTCGCTTGTTTTCAAATACTCGTGAAAATATATGAATTCAGCGTCTTGTGACGCCAAACATATTCCGCGTGTTAGTAACTTAATCTAAATCCCTAACGTTAGTAGATTAGTTGGTTAGTACTATACACATCTACCTTATATATACAAAGTGCAATCTAGAAAGTAAGAAGGAAGAAAACGAGATAATAAGCGAAGGCGGGAAAACCCGAAAAGTATAAACTCCCGAAGTGCATGACAAGACAAGGAGTACTCCAAGTGGATCTCGAAATAAACGGAACAAGGACAGACAGGGAGCAGAACGTTCATTCCGTTCATTTGAGCAGAATGCAATACTGGATAAAGAATAATGAATAAGGACTGAATGAAAAATAAACAAAGACCAAAAAACAACAGAACAGGAACTCAGAATATAACACTGATGGCCTTTGAGAGAGAGATGGCCCATCTGACAGATCTTAGAGGTGTGGACAATGAATAATGAATATTCAGGTATTTAGCATTTAGCCCTCCCACAGCCTGAAATAAATGTGACCAGTTCTGATAAAACAGGTTTTTAGCTATTTAGATCTCAGATGTGCTAAACTGTTTTCACACCCTTACATAACCAAGATCTTGATGAACAAACGCACATTGGCAAAACAATTCGTCACTATAGTTTAGTGTGTGCTTTCACAACTTTTGTGACAGCAGAAAAATTTACTATTTTTAACTTGTGTGTTTGTAGATCTATTTACAAGCTGCATATGATACTGACCAAACTATTGATGGCATACAAATGTAGCTGTGATTGTCCTTCAAATAAAAATATCAAACACTTTGGAGTAAGTGTGTTAAATTGATGAAATTGAGATAAATATCAGACCATGCCAAAATATTAAAAACCTATATAAAGAACTTACTCAAACCAATCTTCAAATTGAACAGAAACAGCTAAAAATACTTTAATCAACAATAAAGAACAATCAAACCACATTGCATAACCTAATTACACTAAAAGAGCTCAAAGAACAACAACAACAAAATTAAAGCTAGAAAAGCCCTGGCCCTGACAGTATCAGAACAGAAATGCTTAAACACAGTAACTCTGAACTGCATGGGGCCTTACATAAATTATTTAACCTGGTACTACAGGCAGGCTGCTTTCCTAACATCTGGAATCAAGGGATATATCCACAATCGACAAAACTCTGTGGTTCTCTGTGGCTCAGTTGGTAGAGCACAGCGTTGGCAACGCTTAGGTTGTGGGTTCAATTCCCACTGGGGCCACATATACTGAAAATGTATGCATTCACTACTGTAAGTCGCTTTGGATAAAAGCGTCTGCTAAATGGCATATATATTATATTACAAAACTGTAGACAAATTTGACCCCAATAATTACAGAGGCATCTGTGTGAACAGTAACCTGTGGAAGATTTTCTGCAGTATTCTGAATGCCCAAATAGAGGTCTTCCTTACCGTACAGTGTCTTGAGTAAGAATCAGATTGGCTTTCTTCCAAAACATCGCACTACTGACCATATCTACACCCTACACATCTTAATTAGTAAACACGTACACCAAAAAAATTAAATAAAAATCTTTGCCTGTTTTATAGACCTCAAGAAAGCATTCGATTCAATTTGGCATGAGGGTCTATATTACTATATTGCAAAGTGGTGTTGGGGGTAAAGCTTACGATTGAATTAAATCAATATATGTGCAAAATAAGTGTGCAATAAAAACTGGCAAAAAATAACTGAAGGGCTTTGAGTGAGACAGGGCTGCAGTTTGAATCCAACATTGTTCAATATTTATATCATTGAGTTAGCGGTGTAACTGGAACAATCTTCAGCTCCTGGCCTCACTCTAAACGATACAGAAGTTACATTCCTTCTCTATGCAGCGCAAGGGTTACAGCGGCACCTGGATCTGCTTGAGAAATACTGTCAGAACTGGGCCCTGACAGTAAACTTGAAAAAGACAAATATTATGGTCTTTCAAAAAAAAGCCCAGATCTCAGAAAATCTAAAATTGCTTCACTCTAGGCAACACCGCCCTAGAACATACACTAAATTATAATTATCTAGGACTGCAAATCAATGTGTCAGGGAGCTACAGCCGGTAGAGCTTTCTACACAATCAAAAGACGATTCCATAAAATAAATATGCCTATTACAATTTGGACACAAGTCTATGATAGTGTCATCGAGCCTATTGTGCTATATGGTAGTGAAATATGGTGAGCAAGTGAGCAAGACTACACTAAATGGGAAAAATGTCCAGCTGAAATTCTGCATGCAGAATTCTGTAAAAGTACATAGGAATACCCCAAATAATGCATGCAGGTCTGAATTAGGCAGAACGTATTTGTGGTCACTGTGAGACAGGAGAGGTAGAGATGGAGATGCACTTCCTCCTACATTGTGAGAAGTATTCTGAATCTTTTTGTGATACAGAGTATATTTCTGTCAATTTGGCAAATTCCAAAATAAATTCCTTTCCCTGAACAATGAGTAAAAGCTGTGAGTCCTTTGGTATTGGCCTGCCACAACCTGAGGGACAGTGAGTAACCAACCAACACTGACTATATAGAGACATAATCATTAATACATTGAAATTGTGATAGCATAAATTCATAATGAATTGATTCTATCATAATTTGTAGTTCTTATTTGTATTTATTTTTTTATTTGTATTCTGTGTGTTTTTTATGTTATGCTTTGGCAATATTTACACTCTATATTTCATGCCAATAAAGCACATTGAATTTAATTGAAATTGAAACTGAGAGACAGAGAGAGACAGAGAGAGTGAGAGAGAGAGAGAGCTCGGCTGGTTCGGAAACATGCTAAAGAGCTTGTAAAGGAGGAGGTGAATAATGCAGTGACGTTAAAGGTGTGGCGATAGAGGTGTTGCCACTCTGGGACACAGTGTACCATCTGCAGCGTAGCTCTTCACATGCTGACGGAAGGGCCAGAAAGAGCCACAGATACGCCAAGCTTTATACTGTAGATGAAAGGGAACGGGAGGGACGGGAACGGAGGGGGCGTCGGGGGTCATGGGACAGGGGAACGGGGATGGGGGGATCAATAGAACTGCACCAAAGCTAGAACCATGGAATGAAAATAAAGGTAACATGACAGGAAACGGCGTATGGATTTCTAAACACGCCCGGTCTCTTATTCCCGTGCGTTAAATATGCTGTGAGCTGACTGGATTAATCACCTCACCAGGAGGTGAATGCCTTTTTTATTCATGCACTTTTTTTTTCCTCTGCACGTGGAGATTTCTTTGCTGACAAAGGCGCTTTCTCACCACACAGGAAATGTACATCCCGCTGAAACCGAATGCCTGCTCACTTGCCTGTCAGCACAGATCTGTGCTCGCCTCAGCTCTGTGATCGGGTGTCATTGGGTGTCAACTCTGCCTCTTCAGCACAGTCCTCCCTGGTGGAGTCTGCAACAAAAACACCACTATGTTTGTGACTTTATTTATTTATTTTTAAATGTTTTCCCTCTTTTCCCTCAATTTGGAACACCCATTCGTATTCTTAATCCGTGCTCGCTGCAACCTCTGTTGTCAATTCAGGAGAACGTAGACAAGCACGCACTCTCCAACAAAACATGTGGATTCTTCTCACGCCACAGTCTACAAGTTAGGCTTGCCCAGACATGATAGACTTCAAGTGCAGCTTTATGCCGGCAGATTGTAGGCAGACGCCTAATTGACTATGAAAATTATATTTATTTTATTGAAAGGATGCAGGATTTATATTTGTCCACCAATCTTTCATCAGGTAGCAGTCAGTATAAAACCTTCTTTTGAAGTTCAGTTGACCAGCAGGGATTGCTGGAATGTGATGAGACATGGACAACTCAGCCGACCAAATCCCTCCTTCCCTGGGTGATGCTACCACCAATTATGCATTGCTGTGGGGCAGACCGTGGGCCTCATCCACACACTAGAATAGTGCCTTAACAGGATACAGACCATGCTATTGCTTAGGTAAGCCTTTCATTAATCTCCAAAGATTCTCTTTCCAAAAAAGTAGCTCCATGATGCCTGGAGCCCACATGTTTTTGCTGTTAGCCATCAATTTTTAATTTGAGTCAATAGCTCACAATGTAGTTGAATCAGAGCTTTTCACAGATGGCACCTTTTTAAACAACATTTCATCCTAACATGCTTACCAGGCTTCCCAAAGCAACATTACTGATATGAACTGCAAGGACAAGCCACACGGCTGGTTTAGAGCAAAGCTGTAAGGCACATTGTTTAACAACAGAATCTGGTTAAAAATAACAAAAACAAACAGGATCTGTTCAGGAGCAGCAACTGCAGATTATGTCTACCAATCACTGTCTGCATTTGAATCCATGTTAATAAACATTATTATTATTATTATTATTTTAGCATCTAATGGCAAGATGAAGGTACTGTCATTACTCTGAGGGAGTCGCTCATTCTGCCAGTGAGTTAGTGAGGGACACTATCGTCACTAAAAACACAATAAAAAAGAAAGAGAAAGCAGCCATTTTTTTGAGGAATGGCTTGTTGAAAACAATTAAGGTTGTTCTCCAAAAACCTGTTTTAACACAATGCAGGTTTGGCTTGTTGACATTTGAAAGTGTGTGTGTGTGCATGTGTGTGTGTGTGTGCATGTATTGGTGTGTATGTAGTGTGTATTTGTGTGAGTGTGTGTGTGTGTGTGTGTGTGTATGTCGTGTGTATGTGTGTGTGAGAGAGTGTGTGTGTATGTAGTGTGTATGTGTGTGTGAGAGAGTGTGTGTTGGTGTGTGTATGTAGTATGTACAGTATGTGTGTGTAAAAGAGAGAGAGTGTGTGTGTGTGTGTTGGTGTGTGTGTGTTGTGTGTATATAGTGTGTATTTGTGTGTGTAAGAGAGAGTTTGTGTGTGTGTTTATCTGGAGTAATTAATGTCTGAGCAGCAGCAGCCGCAGTAGAGCAGTGTTGCTGCCTCTGGGTGCAGGGTAAACGAAGCGTAAACGTGTGTGTGAGGGCTCACAGGGCCGAGATAGGGAGCCGCCTGCCAGCTGGCACAAAGTGGGTCAGCGCGTCAGATATATCACATCTGCATCTTCCTGCCAAGAACGCTGGATGGTGGCTCCAGGCCATGGAAGGTCACAGCAAACCGAAACAATGCACCGCCGACAAAGAGGACAAACACATCCTTTCCACAGAACAACACTGTCAGCTTGACCTTTAAAAAAACATCCTGATATTTCTCTTCCCAGAAATATGTGCATCATATCATTAAGACAAGAGTCCGGCATGAGACATATAAGCTCAAGTGTCCCTCTGAAAAAGCAATACGGCTCAAACCTTCCTTTTATTGTTCGTTTTTAATTGTTTTTCAGATTTCTTATGTGATGAAACTCTTTAGGAAAGTCTTCCCTAACACTGATCGACCATCCATGCGGGGGGATTGATGATTATTCAGTGAGGACAGTGTGTGCAGTCAAACACAAAACACGAGCCCCGGGAATTGCCTGCTCCTCTTCGTTAGTAAAATGCAAAATATTTGTGTTGATAACATGTTGCAGCACTGCAGAATGAAATAGCAGATGTTGCTTCCATTATCGTTAATCAAGACATGCAGACACACACACACACACACACACACACACACACACACACACACACACACACATATATATATATGTGTGTGTGTGATATACAGATAGTGGCTAGAAAGGTGGAAACACTTGAGTAAATAAAGGAAACAAAGTTGAAAGCAGGTGCTTCCACACAGGTGATGTTCCTGAGTTAATTAAGCAATTAACATCCCAGCATATGCAGGGTCATGTACAAACATTCTGGGCAGACCTGGTTGCCTATAATTATGACTAGCATTGCTGGAAGACCTCAGTGAGACCTCAGTGATTACATTTGTCAGAAGCTTCAATGATGAAGACAGCTCAACTTGCTGATGTTTCACAAGGAACAGTGTCTAAGAGGTGCAAGACTAAACAGGCGAGCAACTCTAAATAAATTGACAGCAAATTTCAATCTAGGGTGTGAGCAGGCAGTTTTATCAAGAATGATCTGTTGAGAACTCTACAGAGCAGGATACCATAGTCCATATTGGTGTTTCAACCTTTTTGTCCACTACCTGTATATACTCCTCCAATACTCTAGACAAAGTAATTTTTCTGTTCGATATTTACAGAGATAGCCGGGTATTATGACGGTTATGTTGACCTTTGCCTTTTCACCTAAGGGTTCATCTGTATATAGCTTACTTTATATATCCTGTGCCCAGAAAGCACAAGATGGACTCAGATGTATTGACTGAAAAAATGTGCTCCCTTGCCTTAGTGAGTCCCACGCATTGCGATGCACTTTTCTTTGAATGACCCCGCCAAATCCTCACAGCACACAGCACACATCTGGTTAGGGATCCCATGTGCCCATTATGTTACACCTGAAGATAATTTCATTTATTTTGGTCACATTAAAATGATCTATTTTTTCCTGTAATGTAATTTTTGTACCTTTGTATCAAAATTGTAATGAAGACAGGCAAGGGGCGGGGACTGGATTTGGCATTCTTAAGCACTGGGCCGAAGCACTTTTTTGTTGTTGTTGTTGTTTAAAGATTTTTTCCAGTTTTTCTCCCAGTTTAGGGGCCAATTCTCAGCGAGCTCGTGCCGACGCACCCTCCTCCCTCCCCCTGGGGCGGACAGCCAAATGCCACCCCCAATCAGGGCTCCCAGCCAGGGCCGATCTGGCACAGTCGGGTTTCAAACCGTGATTGCAATAGGCAGCTCACACTTGCAGTGTGTACCAGTCAATGCGAGTGCGTTAAACCGTTATGATAGCCAAGGCCATGGCCTAAGCAGTTTTACAGCCTCTTAAATAAAGGGTGACGCTCTGCACGAAGAGCTGCTATAAATGGCTACAAACAAACCCAATAAGAGATCCCTGTCCAAACTACAACCAAACCCGATAACAGATCACTGTTTCCATGTGGTCGCTGGCATTTACAGCACCACTTGTGGAAGACACCTCACATCGATATGCATTAGAGCACCACTGAAGACCACTTAATTCAGTTGGTCCTTGTTCAAGGCAGACTGCCAAACATTGGGGAAAGAAGATGATACTGAAAGATGAACTCATGTTTGGTAAAGTAGCCCCGGGGCAAATTGTTTTCACGTAATCCCACATTCCTGATGTGGTAGAAGAGATGTTGATGATTTTGCAAGAAAGGCATATTTCAGGACAACAAAATATTCAGTAAGCATGAACCAGAAATCTGCACTCTCAGAAAAAAGTGAATTTCTGTTTTCATCAAGGAAATCGGAGACAAAAAGGAACAGAGATGCCAAAACGGAGTTACATAAGTGAGGAGAAGTAAGGAGAGAGGATTTACATTTCTTGTGCTGGTGACTCTTTTTGTTCAATGGGATTTCTCTCAAATGCAGTCTATAACATATTTTTGTTTACTTCTGCAGTCTGTTCTTCTCGTCGCCGCGATGTCATAATAATCCCTAATATGATCTGAGTCAACAGACATTCATCCAAACCATGTATGACAGCACTGACGCCACTGTAATGAGGGTCTGCCTGTTCTGCTCATGCATACAGACAAACAGACACACGCAGATGAACTGGAGCGAACCTTCCCTACAATATCACTGGCCGTGAAATTCAGGGGGGTCGCATGACATCGGCCAGAATGTTACACTTGAAGATAATTGTAATCATCATGGTAATAATTTCATATTCTTCCTGTTTTATTACACATGATAATTACCCGTGTCACTTAATGAGTCCATGTACCGCCGCCTTCGTCCATTCCATAGCAACTCCCAGCGCTCTCCACCGCCCCTCTGTCACATTATTGGGCCTGAAATTATAGCACAAAAAATATACCTTCCTTCTGGGTTGATTGTGCTGTAGCTGAATGGATAGAGGAGGCATATGAACCTCTTTGACATTTTCATTTAGATGCTGCTGCCCTGCGGTGCCCAGGGAGGACGTCATATGAAGCGACCTTGCAGAAAGATTCTAATCATCATTCACCCTTGGGGACAGGTACAATAGGGGTGTGGGGTTGGGATGGGGGAGGGGGGGGGCAGAAATTCAAACATTCACTCATTTACCTGCTAGGATGGGTAGTTTGCGGCTGTCCCTGATTGGCCGCTGGGAAGTGGACGGAGAGTCATAATTCCAGGACATCCAGCTGTTTAAAAAAATCCCAGTTCAGACACATCAGTGGGTGAGACACATCCAGGGGGATAATGGAATTGAATGGAATGTATTCCAATAAGAGGGAGCCCATGTGCCCAGGAGCCCATCGTTTCCAGATTCTACCACCCTATAAATCTTCCTCCCAAAACGCTCTTCCTCTCCCGCTATCAGTACTTGTAGTGGTGTGCGGTAAGACCCAAAACCTCTGCCCAAAATGTTATTTATTTATTTTTCAGATTTTTTCCCCCGGTTTTCTCCCAAATTAGTGGCCAATTATACCGTCTATTTCTTTTGATTTACCCTCCCCCACAAACTCGCCACCCGCCTCTGCGGAACAAGTCGCTTCCCCAAGGCTGATAATGAACCGTTTCCTCCGAGACAGAACTCACCTATTATTTTGTCCACAGGGAAGTCCTCCGTGCTCCTTGGCGAGCTCGTACCAGCTCTCCCGGCTTCCCCCCTTCCCCTGCAGCGCACAGCCAAACACTGCCCCCAGTTGGGGCTCCCAGGCACAGTAGGGTTTCGAACCGCAACCATGATAAGCAGCTCACACTTGAAAAGGACCAGTAAAACAAGAGTGCGTTAGACCACTACACTACTCGAGGCCCGGCCCAAAACTTTCTTGGCGAGGGGGTAAACCAAGGGCATCGACGTAGCGCTGAGGGAACAGGCGTAGGTGAGTCAGGCCCTGTGTCTACAACCACCAGGAGGAACCCAGCCATGGCTCTCGATCCTCATTGACCTCGGCAGTCACGCTGAGTGACCTGTGCGTGGTAATGAGACTGTTAATCATGTCTGTGTGCACACAGAAGGATCCGATTCAGGGAAAACTGTGAAAGAGCAGTTCATTGAAACTTGTCAGCTGATTGAACAGTGTTGCTTTCGCTGTGATGTAATCCCTGCTATTGTGTACACGTGCATCTGAACGCGATGTGAAATCACAGATATGTAAATGTGTTGGCCTGAGAATTGTCTTCATAGAAAACAGTTTCTTAGAAATGATGACAGCAGGAGATGATTAGGAGATGTTACACAAAAAAATGGCTGCACATTAATGCGGTTTATGTCAAAAAACATTTTGCAAAATTTTGTTCTTTTGCTTTTAAAGTCAGAGCAAAAACAACTTGTGAACAGTTGTTAAAGGAAGGCCTTTCTCAGCCTGTTCATTTTCAGCACTGGGATGTGAGTTGCCAACGGCAAGTTGAAAATAGACTTCCATCAGAGACCCCCGCTGTACATTACCCCCAGACAAAGCAGCAATGCCGGGTGGGGGAAGGGGGAGCGGGGGCGGGCCCAGTCACACCGGGAAGGTAACCAGGATACAGTCTGCACTTAACAACCACCCGTCCTCATTCTCTTCTGCCACTAATAAGCCGCCCGCGTCCGCTTTGTCCACTGTTCTAAAAGAGAGTGCCCGTTTTCTCCTGAAAGCCTGACCTCCCTGACCTCGCTCGGCAACCACCTTTCCAGCGCAACCCAGGTTCACAAACCCTTTCCTCTTCACACGACTGTTTTGCCTCATCCATATATATTTTTGTTCCCCTTTTTTCTGTGCTCTATGAGTGCTCTCTTCTTCAGCAGTTCCTACTGACACAAGATGGGGTTCAAACCTTTGGCTGAAATGAAGGGGAACGTTCCAGAGCCATGTAGACAGAGAGCAGAGTTTAGATTCTGAAAGTGCAAGATCAAAGGCGGTTTTGAGGAGCCTGATGAAAACTGGGGCCCGGAAAGGAATTAAGATTTGGCCTTAACTCTGGATCATGATTAAATTCCAGTTTTATATTCACCAACACAGGCTGTTGAGTTTAGCTAACGACCAAAGTCAGGTCGCCAAACTGTATCCATGTCGAAAAAAAACTACAATTGTGAGTCAAAGTTGAAGACGCAAAATAAAGGAAACAGATACAGTGTCTTAGGGCATACATACATAGGGCATTGCGCCACCACAAGCCACCAGAACAGCTTCAATGTGCCTATGTGGAGAAATTCCATAATTTTGTTGGTGGTGGTGGAAAACACTGTCTCACACGTCGCTCCAGAATCTACCATAAGAGTTCAATTGGTTTGAGATCTGGGACCTTATTTATAAAACGTACCTACGCACAGATTTGATCTTAGAACGTGCGTACGTTCAAATCCACGCCAAAGTTCAGATTTATAAAAACGGCCTTTGACGTGGAAAAGTACTCCGCTCCACGTCAGGTTTCAACGTTTCCTTGTGGCAATGTTGGAGTACTGCAGGTATTTGCGGTCTCGCCTCTTCTCTGTCCTGACCCCTCACTGGTGGAACTACCTTC